>OU612045.1:115803445-116283445 GCA_914767935.1 Coremacera marginata
AAGATAATGATTAATGATAATGATAATGATAATGATAATGATAATGATAATGATAATGATAATGATAATGATAATGATAATGATAATGATAATGATAATGATAATGTATAATGATAATGATAATGATAATGATAATGATATGATAATGATAATGATAATGATAATGATAATGATAATGATAATGATAATGATAATGATAATGATAATGATAATGATAATGATAATGATAATGATAATGATAATGATAATGATAATGATAATGATAATGATAATGATAATGATAATGATAATGATAATGATAATGATAATGATAATGATAATGATAATGATAATGATAATGATAATGATAATGATAATGATAATGATAATGATAATGATAATGATAATGATAATGATAATGATAATGATAATGATAATGATAATGATAATGATAATGATAATGATAATGATAATGATAATGATAATGATAATGATAATGATAATGATAATGATAATGATAATGATAATGATAATGATAATGATAATGATAATGATAATGATAATGATAATGATAATGATAATGATAATGATAATGATAATGATAATGATAATGATAATGATAATGATAATGATAATGATAATGATAATGATAATGATAATGATAATGATAATGATAATGATAATGATAATGATAATGATAATGATAATGATAATGATAATGATAATGATAATGATAATGATAATGATAATGATAATGATAATGATAATGATAATGATAATGATAATGATAATGATAATGATAATGATAATGATAATGATAATGATAATGATAATGATAATGATAATGATAATGATAATGATAATGATAATGATAATGATAATGATAATGATAATGATAATGATAATGATAATGATAATGATAATGATAATGATAATGATAATGATAATGATAATGATAATGATAATGATAATGATAATGATAATGATAATGATAATGATAATGATAATGATAATGATAATGATAATGATAATGATAATGATAATGATAATGATAATGATAATGATAATGATAATGATAATGATAATGATAATGATAATGATAATGATAATGATAATGATAATGATAATGATAATGATAATGATAATGATAATGATAATGATAATGATAATGATAATGATAATGATAATGATAATGATAATGATAATGATAATGATAATGATAATGATAATGATAATGATAATGATAATGATAATGATAATGATAATGATAATGATAATGATAATGATAATGATAATGATAATGATAATGATAATGATAATGATAATGATAATGATAATGATAATGATAATGATAATGATAATGATAATGATAATGATAATGATAATGATAATGATAATGATAATGATAATGATAATGATAATGATAATGATAATGATAATGATAATGATAATGATAATGATAATGATAATGATAATGATAATGATAATGATAATGATAATGATAATGATAATGATAATGATAATGATAATGATAATGATAATGATAATGATAATGATAATGATAATGATAATGATAATGATAATGATAATGATAATGATAATGATAATGATAATGATAATGATAATGATAATGATAATGATAATGATAATGATAATGATAATGACACAAAGTTTGCCGGGCAAAGATGCTAGAGCCCGAATTAAGTGTTTCTTTTGTGGGAAATGGGCACATGCCAGGGATGAGTGCCCTACAAGAAAAGACACTCCATACTGCGAGAAATGCCAGGTATATGGTCATGAAAAAGGGTGGAATTGTGCCTAAGAATTCAGGCCTAGAAATAGACAGATTCAAGAGAAGTGCTTTGAGAGTAAAAATAATAGAGGAGTCAATACAGGAAACCCATTCAGAGATAATGGGGGGAAGAATTTCGGTAGGGAGCGAAGACCGGTAGTACAATTTAAGTGGGGTAACAAAATAGGGCACACGGAAGGGGACTGTTACGCAAAAGGAAATCAGGGTTACAGACAGGGAGAATTTGACATCCGAAGAGATTGTAAATATATGTCACCTCAGCCAGTTGAAGTAAAGGAAGGTTAACCCCGGAAGAGATTATAAAGATTTGTATATCTACGCCAGAAGAAGGTGGAGTATATCTAAGCCAGGAGAAGATGATTATTAGCCTAGAGTTAGAATAAACACTTGGATGGTTAAAAACTACAACAAAACATTTTTTTTATAAGATGATAACCATCATGCAGATTATATTATATGTAATTCATAACATAAATTTTTGGAGAAACATTAAGAAATATAAAAGAAACAATGGAAAACAAGAAGATAAAGGTTATTGAGATACTTGAAATGATAATAGGTAAAGTCAAAGAGACATTAATGGATAAAATAAAAATGTTTAATAAAAATAAGCCAAGTTGCTGCGGGCACAGAAATCTGACCATGGAGGATTGTAAGAGGGGGGAATGTTTTGGCGTCTCTAAAGTGAATTATGTGTTTGTAGAAATTCCTTGCATGAATGCTATAAATGGACGACTCATTCTACTTGTAGGTTCCGGAGCAGACACAAGTTTGGTTAAACAAAGTGCGTTAGAAACAATTGAAAATAGAAGCAAAGAAATAAAAGATTTAAGTGGAGCGTTCGGAAGCTTCATCAAGACGTTGGGTGCGTTAAAAATTTCATATATCGGAGTTGAGAATCTAAGTTTGAAAATACACGTGGTGGCACTAGAACAAGGATTACCTGCAGATGTAATACTAGGCAGAGATAGTTTGTGGAACAGATGTATAATAAGCTCAAGGGAAAAAGTGGTCACAATGTATGACAACATGGTAAAAATAATTACATTGCTAAAGTTGAGACGAGAAAAAGAGTTGAGAGAAGACAAACATTTAATTAATTATAATGAAGAAATAAAGTTTAAAGCGCGAACCGCTGAAATAATAAGAATAAAAGTGAACACAAAGATTCCGGTACAAGAAATTGAGCTGGGAGTTTATTTAGGAGAAGTTTAACCATCGTAGTTAACAAATCAGCATTCGTATCAGTTTTGAATGCAGCGGAAAGGGATACGACTATACCGAAAAATTATTAACTAGAATTTTCGAATTTTAATAAGTATAAAACAGGTAATCACACGATATACAGCGTAAGGGAACATAACTTAAAAGAAAGAATTAAAAAATTAACGGAAACAATTAAATTGGACACAAATTTAAATACAGAGGAACGGTCCTCAATAGAGAATTTTTTAACATCATACCATAATATTTTTCTATTAGAACGAGATAAATTATCATATACTCCTGTTTTAAAACATGAAATTCAGGTCCAAGCAGATCAGCCGCCAATAAATCAGAACAAGGAAAGATTTCCTCAGACCCATAGGGACAAAATTCAGAACCAAGTAAAGGGTGATTTTTTAAGAGCTTGATAACTTTTTTTTTAAAAAAAACGCATAAAATTTGCAAAATCTCATCGGTTCTTTATTTGAAACGTTAGATTGATCCATGACATTTACTTTTTGAAGATAATTTCATTTAAATGTTGACCGCGGCTGCGTCTTAGGTGGTCCATTCGGAAAGTCCAATTTTGGGCAACTTTTTCGAGCATTTCGGCCGGAATAGCCCGAATTTCTTCGGAAATGTTGTCTTCCAAAGCTGGAATAGTTGCTGGCTTATTTCTGTAGACTTTAGACTTGACGTAGCCCCACAAAAAATAGTCTAAAGGCGTCAAATCGCATGATCTTGGTGGCCAACTTACCGGTCCATTTCTTGAGATTAATTGTTCTCCGAAGTTTTCCCTCAAAATGGCCATAGAATCGCGAGCTGTGTGGCATGTAGCGCCATCTTGTTGAAACCACATGTCAACCAAGTTCAGTTCTTCCATTTTTGGCAACAAAAATTTTGGCTCGAAAAAGTTGCCCAAAATTGGACTTTCCGAATGGACCACCTAAGACGCAGCCGCGGTCAACATTTAAATGAAATTATCTTCAAAAAGTAAATGTCATGGACCAATCTAACGTTTCAAATAAAGAACCGATGAGATTTTGCAAATTTTATGCGTTTTTTTTAAAAAAAAAGTTATCAAGCTCTTAAAAAATCACCCTTTAGAATAGCTTTTGAGAGACGACATAATTAGGCCAAGCAAGTCACCTTGAAACTCGCCATTACTATTAGTACCAAAGAAAGCAGGAAGTGATGTAAAGAAACAGTGGAGGTTAGTCTTAGATTTTAGAAAGGTAAATGACGCCACCATCAAACAAGTTTTTCCAATTCCAAGAATTGATGAAATGTTAAATCAATTAGAACATTGTAGACATTTTTCAACTCTAGATTTGGCAAGTGGCAAGATTACCATCAAGTCCTCGTAAACAAAAGTGATAGAGGAAAAGCAGCGTTTAGTACGGCATTTGGGCACTATGAGTTCAATAAAATGCCATTTGGACGCACCGGAACTCCAGCAACTTTCCAAAGACTGATGAATCATATATGGAAAGGATTACAGGGAAAAGAATGTTGTGTATAATTTGATGACGTAATAATTTACGGCAAAAACTTGCAGCAACACGAGGAAAGTTTAGCACAAGTATTTCAGAGACTAAGGGAAAATTGTTTAAATTTGAATACGGAAAAGTGTCAATTCCTGCGTAGAGAGATATCATACCTAGAACACAAATGTTCAGAGTTGGGGGCGTTACCAGACCCACAAAAGTTAGAATGCGTAAAAAATATTCCCATACCAAAAAATAGAAAGGAAGTTCAAGCATTTTTAGGGTGAGCAAACTATTACAGAAAATTCATAAAAAATATGTCACGATTGGCATCCCCCATAAACAATTTATTGAAGATAGACACAAAATTTCAATGGTCTGATAAATGTCAAGAAGCATTTGAAAAGATAAAAGGGCTATAACAACATCTCCAGTATTCGCCTGTCCCGATTTTGAGAAACCATTTTTATTAACGACTGACGCAAGTGGTGAAGCGATAGGAGCAGTTTTGACGCAGGGTGAAGTAGGAAAAGATAGACCAATTGCTTTCGCAAGTCGATCATTAAATAGCGCAGAATAAAGGTATTCGACAATAGAAAAAGAATTTTTAGCAATAGTATGGGCGACAAAGAATTTTAGAGCATATTTATTAGAACATTCAAAATTTACACGGATCACCAACCCTTGAGAGGCATATCAAATCTGAAAGATCAAACATCAAGATTAGCAAGATTTAGACACAAGATGTCAGAGTATGACTTTGAAGTAATATATAAACCAGGAAAAAGAAATTTAAATGCAGACGCGTTAAGTAGGATACCACAATCTGAGCAGGGTATGAGATTAGTGCAAACGAGATCGAACACCAGAATCAACAAGCAGGAAGATAAATCAGAGAATATCCCGGAAATTTAAAGTACGCAGGAAGAAGGAACATTAGGTAGAGCACAAAAAGGAATAATTAGAACGGACCCAAAAAAGATAGAAACAATACTGAAAGATTTTCACGATTCACTATTAGGAGGCCATCAAGGAGCCTTGAAAACACTGTTTAGAATAAGAAAAGAATACAGGTGGAAAGGAATGCAGAAACAAATAAAAGAATATGTAAAAAACTGCAAGAATGCCAAAAAAACAAAAGTTCTAGGTTAACTAAAATGCCGATGGTCTTGACTGATACACCAACACTACCATTTGATAAAGTTTATATGGACATGGTGGGTATTCTGCCAGAGACAATATCGGGTAATAAATACATATTAACGTTCCAAGACAATTTTTTTAAGTACATGGTTTGTGTTGCAATACCAGATGCGGAAGCGTGCACCGTTGCAAAAGCATTTTTTTTAGAGATTGTGACTCGTCACAATGTGCCAAGAGTGTTAATAACCGACAATGAGTCAAACTTTATTTCACGTCTTTTCTTGGACGTATGTAAAAGGTTAGGTATAAAGAAATTGCACATTACACCATACCATCTGCATCCGCAAATGGTTCACTAGAGAGGAGCCATAGACCTTTAGCGGAATATTTACGGAGTTTCGCAAAAGAAGATGGGTCAAACTGGGATCAATGGTTGGCAAGTGCGATGCATGTACATAAAAACACAGTACATGTATCAACAAAACAGACGCCTTTTCGAACCCGTAGGTTTGATTCCGAAATGCCGACCAATTTGAAACGCAAATGTGGGCCGATATATAATGCCGAGGATCCTTCATAGGCATTAAAGTACCAGTTACGAAGAGCGCATGAGCAAGTAAGACAGAATCAGGAACCTGCGAAAGAAGCATCTAAAAAACAATATGCTAGTACTTTGAATCCAGTAAAGTTGAAAATCGGAGATAAAGTATTAATGAAAAATCATTTAGGAAAATCAAATTTCCACCGATATGGATAGAGCCATACGTAGTAGTAGATATTAAAAGTCCAGTTACAACCGAAATTCTAATCAAAAATAAAGCAAAGAAGATACATAATAATTTACTCAAATTGTTTCATAGCAATTAAGAAAATAAATGATTATCGATAAATAAATGATTTTAATAATGATAGTTAAATGATAGATCAAATTAGTTAGGCAAATGTTGCAATAAGGGAAAGTGAAAGAAAGACAAATGAGTTAATGAAAGAAAAATTAATGATGGAGAAATAATAAGTTAAGGAAGGAAAAATAATGAAATGCATTTGAATGAAGAGAATAATTGTGAAGAAAAAACAAGTAAGAGAAATAATAACGGTAAATTACAAATTTTAGTGAATGAAATAATGAAATAAAAAGAAATGAAAGAGATATTAAGAAAAAAAATACCGCAACAGGGTAATGGTATTAGGTATAATTAAAGCAGGGTCCAACACAAAGGACGAGAAAAATTAAGAAAAACAAAGAAATTCAGAAAAACCTGAAGAAGTTTTAGAAGGGCGAAACAAAGAAACGGTAATGCTTGCTTGCTTTGCCAACAAGAAATCAACAAACTAGAAAATTATGTAGAGAACAAATGCAAGATAAATTATATTTCCAACAAATGGAAGAAGCAGAATAATTTAAAACATTACAAGATAAAAAAAATATTTTTTCTTAATAAAGAACGAAAAGAAACCAATTTAAGAAAAATTAATTTCAAAGCCAATTTTAAATTGTGCTTACATAGAAAAAAAATATTTTTTTAAAGAAAATTAAGAATAAGAATAGAAATACAGTAAATGAAATAGTTCATTCAGAGGAAATAGAAAATATAGGGGAAAATAGGAAGTGTTAAAAAATCAAAATAATTAAAGAGAAAAGCAAATAATTCAATGAAATTAAATTATTTTATATAAATTAAACTATATTTTATATAAATTTACATAAATTAAATGAAAAAAAGATCCACCTTTGATTTTCAAAATTAAAGTAAAACAAATTTATAGAAAAAGATAGAAAATTAATTTTAGAATAAAGAAAAATAAATAAATATCGGTAAGATTTAAAATAATTAGAATCAAATGTACTCTTGAAGTAAGATACGGCGTCCATATCTAAGTCGTTTCATTTTGAAAACCTAAAAAGGCGCGTTTTACAAAGTAAAAAACCGCAGCATGGTAGGCGTAAGAACCAGCATTGAAGAGTAAACAATGCTTGTTCTTTTCCTACGTAATATGAAAAAAACAAACACACACACAATATATTAACTTTACAATTTAGAAAAATAAACTAGTATAAAGAAAAAAAATCGCATATAAAATATAAATACATTGAAATATCAGAGAACATAAGAAAAAAAAATTAAATGAGCGTACGCATAAAAATGTTGAATTTAAAAATGGGAAAATGTAATGTAGCGTTAAAAGATAAAAAAGAAAATCAGTTTCTGAGAAATTTATGAATTAATTTAAAAAGTTAAGAAATTTAAGAGAAAAAATAAATTAATAAAGTAAATACAATAACAAAAAGAACTGTAAAAAAAACTAAATTAAAATAGGTAGAAAAATTTAAACAGAAAGTTTAATTTATTGTGAAAAAAATCAAATAATTACTAAAGACTAAAGATTCTAAGCTCCAAGAAGCGAAAGAAATCAAAATAATACTAGTACAGAAAATGTAAAACAATGCAAAATTTTAAACTATGTATTTTTAAAGAAAAGCAGATAAAATTATAATGTATTAAATATTAATTTTTATTTAGAGAAAATAATGAAAAAAAAGAAAATTGATTAGATTAAAATAGATTAGGGCATATCAGACACGAGGAAGGGCGGGGGCGTAACCAGAGATGACGCCGTTGGACCCGAAAAATGATAACAGAGGCATAAGAAACACAACAAGTTTAGCTGAAAAAAGTGTGTGATGCTAAGGCGGCAGCATCCGCCTTAAAAACTGCAAGAAGGCGGCAGCATCCGCAAAAACTATGACAGGCAATTCGCGTACAAAACTGCGAGAGAAGGCGGCAGTATCCGAGAGCAAAACTACAAGAAAGCAGCAATAACCACTAAAACAACTTTGACGGGAGGCAGCACGTTGGTGCAATACGACGATGAAGAGCGATGATAAACATTCAGAAAGTGTTAGAGAGACAACGGTACAGTTCGGATGAACAACTGGCATTAAATTAACCATTAAAGCAAGCAACAAAACAAGTAAAACAAAAACATTAAAACTAACAAAAGCCAACGTAGTGGAAGCAACAAATGGCAAATCAATGGTGTAAAGCAACGAGAATTTAAGTATTGGAATAACAAAAGGGAGAGAAGACCTTAAATAAAAGCAACGGAACAGTCTTTTCCGATTAATGGAGTTAAGCAAGAATTGATGAACAGCCGAAGGAGAAGACTACATAAGTAAAGCTGAATCCGCAAACTATCCATATGTCATCATATCACACACACTTCAAACTCATCCAAATAAATCCCAATAGGAAGAACACGTCGAGATAATTTTGCCAGCGCACCAATGGAAAACGCCGGGAAAAAGTAACAAGTGCATCCGTAACCTAGAAGAAAATAAATCACAGTGGAAGCACCATTCTCCCCTTCCTCCCTCCCTCCAAAAAACCAACAAAAGTTAGCAACTAATCTTCTTCTATATATATAAAAATGGATGTATGTATGTGGGTATGTGGATATGTGGGTATGTGTATATCACGTATAGACTCCAAAACCGCCGAACCAATCTTAATTAAATTTTTAGGGAGACTGAAACAACATCTTGAGAGTGTTCCTGTGAAGTGTGGTGTGGATTGGACAAGGGGGCGTGGTACCTCCCTTACAATCCAAATTAGCTCTATCGCCCACAAACCAAAATAAATGCTATACATTCGACTGTTTTAATCGTATAAAACTAATACTTGGTAATTTTATTCAGATGGTTACTGTCGGTGACTGTACAAAAATGGGCGTGGCCACACTATGTCTACGCCCACTTTTCAGAAGTAATTTTAATTCCTTAGATGTTCAAGTTTTAATAGTGAATCTTTGTATGCAGGTGCTATGGATCAAAGTGGCAGTCACTATGTATATAAAAATGTCACGCCCTCTTTTACCGCCCACAAATCAGTAAAATGCTTTATATCAGACGGCTTTTGCCGTAGAAGACCAAGATTTGGTAATTTTGTTCATATGGTTAATGTCGATCAGTGCACCAAAAATGGGCATGGTCGCACTATATCTACGCCCATTTTATCGAAATCGTGCTTATTCCTGATTTGTACACTTTTTGATAGTGAATGTTGGTATGCAGGTGATATGGGTCCAAGTGGCAGTCACTATGTAAATATAACTACTGTCACGCCCCACTTTTAGCGCCCACAAATCAGTAAAAATGCTTTATATCAGACGGCTTTTACCGTAGAAGACTGAGATTTGATAATTTAATTCATATTGTTACTGTTGGCATCTGTTAAAAAATAATGGGCGTGGTCTTAGCATTTATACGCCCATTTTTTCGAAATCATACTTATTCCTGAGTTGTACACGTTTTGATAGTAACACTTAATATGCACATGCTCTAAGGGGCGGTCAATATATATATGTATATAAAGTTCGCCACGCCCACTTGTACCACCTACAAATCAATAGAACTTCTATAAATCAGACGATTTTCATCGCTAAATTCTAAAATTTGGTAATTAAGTTCATGCGCTCACTCTCGACAGCTTTGCAAAAAATGCACATAGTAGCAATATATCTGTGCCCACTCTTTAGAAATAATTTGTAATTAATTAATTAAAATTTAAAAATTATAACTAAGTAAGCACTAGCTGCCAGAGCGATCGGTAAGAAATAATTTTAATTCTTGAGATGTGAACGTTTTGATAGTCAAATTTGGTATGTAGACGCTATGGTCCAAGTGGCGGTCACTTCATATATAAATGATTCCACGACCACTTTTACCGCCCACAAATCCGTAAAAAGGATATATATCAGACTTTTCTACAGTAGAAGACTAAAATTTGGTACATTAGTTCATATGGTTTCTGCCAGAACCTTTATAAAAATGGGCGTGTCGCACTTTATTTACACTGAATTTTCAGAAACCATTGTAATTTCTGAGCTGCACACGTTTTAATACTGAAATTAGGTATGTAGGTGCAATGGGACCAAGTGGCGGTCACTATATCTATCTATATATATGAAAATGGGTGTATGTATGTGGGTATGTGTGTATATCACGTATAGACTCCAAAACCGCCGAACCAATCTTTATGATATTCTTAGCGATACTGAAGCAACATTCTGAGAGTGTTCCTGTGAAGTTTTATGTTGATTGGACAAGGGGGCGTTGTGCCTCCCATACAACCCATATTGCCTCTATCGCCCACAAACCAAAAAAACTGCTATATATCAGACGGTTTTAATCGTATAAAACTGAAATTCGGGAATTTTGTTCAGGTTACTTTCGGTGATTGTACAAAAAATGGGCGTGGTCACACTATATCTACGCCCACTTTTCAGAAATCATTGTAATTCCTGAAATGTTCAAGTTTTGACAGTGAATCTTGGTATGCAGGTGCTATGGATCCAAATGACAGTCACTATGTATATATAAATGTTGTCACGCCCACTTTTACCGCCCACAAATAAGTAAAAATGTTTTAGATCAGACGGTTTTTGCCGTAGAAGGCTAAGGTTTGGTAATTTAGTTTATATGATTACTGTCCGCCCACAAATCAGTAAAAATGCTTTATATCAGACGCCTTTTGTCGTAGAAGACTAAGATTTGGTAATTTAGTTTATATGTTTACTGTCGGCCAATGTATAAAAAATGGGCATGGCCGCACTAATCTACGCCCACTTTGTCGATATCATGCTTATTCCTGAGTTGTAAACGTTTTGATAGTAAATCTTGGTATGCAGGTGCTATGGGTCCAAGTGGCAGTCACTATGTAAATATAATCGTTGTCACGCCTACTTTTACCGCCCACAAATCAGTAAAAATGTTTTAGATCAGACGGTTTTTTCCGTAGAAGACTAAGGTTTGGTAATTTAGTTTATATGATTACTGTCCGCCCACAAATCAGTAAAAATGCTTTATATCAGACAGCTTTTGCCGTAGAAGACTAAGGTTTGGTAATTTAGTTTATATGATTACTGTCGGCCAATGTACAAAAAATGGGCATGGCCGCACTATATCTACGCTCACTTTATCGAAATCATTCTTATTCCTGAAGTGTACACGGTTTGATACTGAATCTTGGTATGCAGGTGCTATGGGTCCAAGTGGCAGTCACTATGCATATATAAACGTTGTCACGCCCACTTTTACCACCCACAAATCAGTAAAAATGCTTTATATCAGACTGCTTTTACCGTAGAAGACTAAGATTTGGTCGTTTAGTTCATATGGTCACTGTCGGCAACTGTTAAAAAATGGGCTTGGTCGCACCATAACTACGCCGACATTTTGGAAATCATGTTTATTCCTGAGTTGTACACGTTTTGACAGTAACACTTGGTATACAGGTGCTCTAAGTAGCAGTCAATATATATATATAGATATAAAATTTGCCACTCCCACTTGTACTACCCGCAAATAAAAATAACTCAAAAACGGAGTGGCAATTTCAGCCCTTGAAAAGACTTTGACCGAGCTTCTTATGATCAGTTATGTTGTGCGTGTTGTGAAATATTTGAACACAAATGATCGAGAACTGGACCTACAAGGTTTATGCCGACTCCGAACGGCTTATGTTCTCAAGAAGCTTTTCATGGCAGTTTTTACTCTCTGAGGTTTGCCATTGTCTGCAGAGAGATGACGACCGAACAGAAAAATTAATTCAATTGAAAAAACTTTCTGTGTCAGATGTAACTCGAACCTGGGTTCTATGGTATACAAGACACGCACCTGAACCAGTATGCCACGGAATGGTTTGAAATATGCTCAAAAAATTGAGTTTTTTGTAAAAATATTTGCTGGTGTGGTCGTTAAAAATAGCAAACGGTCAGAAATAATAGTAATGAAAAAGTTCTTACAATCTGCACCAATACATTTTGAATTTTTACATTCGGACCAGAGATAATGCAGATTTTCATTACTTTTTTAACTTTTTTTTATATAATTTTCACTAAAATTCAAATTAGTTTTTTTTTTTGTTTTGCCATGTTATTTTTAATCAAATAAATTATCTATTGATGATAAAATATAGTGTAAAGTGAAGAACTAAATTAAATGAAAAAAGTTAAAACAATCCATAAAAATCTGCACTATCTTTGGTCCAACGGAAAATATTTAAGATTTTTTGATGCAAAAGAACTTTTTCATTACTCTTATTTCTGACCGTATGTTTTTTTTAACTACCATACCAGCCAATATTTTCCATCGAAATATTTTGGGGATCATCGTAACATAAGCCATGGATTATTTTGAAGAACCGGACTGAACAACTTTTTTTTTTTCTAAGGAGCGTGAGGCGACTTAATGTATATACGTAAGTGGGTATATGTGATATCACGTAGACTCTGAAACCGCTAAGCCAATTTTTATACCAAAGTCTTGTGAAGTCTGGTGCCAATCGTAAAAGGCACCTTAAATACACCTAAAATTTTCGATATCGGACAGTTTTGAAATTGTAGGTAGCATAGCCTCGGAATTCAGTATTCGACCTCAATTTACACATGCCGTTCCACTGGTAATATTTTATGGTCATTGGACGAGGGGAGTGGTACTTTTTCAGCACCCAAACTTTTCGGTATAGCTTTCGAAATAAGTTAACACATCAATGAAATTCGGTACACACTTACTATAAAAACATGGCTTCACTAAAGCTACGCCCTCGTTTAGGGGATAAGCGCTGAGCGCAGTGAAGCGCGCCGGGTATAAGCTATATGTTATATAAATAGGAAATAAATATTAGATAAAACGAAAGGAAAAATGAAAATTTTTTTACAATGTAAAGTAAAAATAGAATGCATATGTGTAAATGCTTAATTAATTTGATATTTAATAAAGTAAAGGATTTAATCATGTAAAGAAAAGGTGTATTAATATATTACAGTAGTAAAAATAAATAGAATTCAATATAATAAATAAAGTAAAATTAAATACAAATAATGTAAAGAAATAATGAATTTAGGACTTAAAAGCAAATAATAAGAAAATATTAGAACCTCTATAGAAATATTGAACGAAGTTTATGTTATAAATAGCAAAAGATAAAACACATAAAATAAGCGAAGAAACACAGCTTAACACGAAAAAATTATTGTTAGATTTTTAAAAATGATTTTTTCGTTTTTCGAAGGGCGGACGAATGTTGTGAATTAATCACAAACGAAACACAATAAACCAAGGCATACTTGTAGGCACTACCTTTTGTGCCATAAAACAACCTTGAATTTCTGAATTCAACACCCATGCCAAGTCCAAGTGCAACTGCATAAAAATGCAGTATCAGCATTAATGCACAAACCGTTTAAGCTATGCCGCGTGCCATAACTTAAATGGTAACAAGCGAGAAGCTTACATAACAAGCAATAATTTGATGAGTATGAATGCTGGAACCCGTTAAATCCATAAAACAAAATAACACAACGTTTGGTAACTGGTTTCATGTGCCAGTTCCAATTAGAAACTCGGCTCAGATGTATCGCCTGCAGCTCCCCCCCTTAATAACAGGATACGGCCAGAAACCGTATCCATCCAAGTTAGAATGCTTAGGCCAAGACAAAGGACCTACGGGCATCCTCACAGGGAGGATCCCAACATCCGGAGTCCGTTGCATGATGTTGCGTGCGAAATTATCGAAGTTATCAGACAAAGAAATCGTTGAATTTATGGATTCTGTGGAGAATGATGAGGAATATCTTAGCAGCGGCAATGACATCGAAAAACGAAAACGAAAATGGCCATCTCAGCCCTTGAAAGGACTTTGACCGAGCTTCTAATGATCAATTGTGTTGTGTGTGATGTGAAATGTTTGCACACATATGATCGAGAACTGGCAATGACATCAATGATCCTAATTTCGAGCCAGAGGAAATAAGTTCACATAACGAGCATTTTATATCCAAATGCCTTCGGGATGTGGAGTCGAGTGACATGTTTATCAGTAAGGTAGTCAATTATTTATTGAATACTTCTGCAGTCAAAGATAATGTCAATGCTGATGAAGAAATCATTCAATGTACAGATCCGATTCTATCGACTTCCACGGTAAGGACCACCACTCCAGCTCAAAGCAAGAGAGTCCGTTCGTCATTACAAATAGTGGAAGCCATCGGTACAGCAGTTTTGCCAACCAATGGTAGTTTTATTGAAAGTAAGAATTTTACACTCAGAGGCGTTCGGTGGGTCGCCCATCTAGTAGAAAAACTCCATCGCAACCTTCAACAACTTCAACAAATCGGCCATCTACTTTTTTTTTTTTTTTTTTTTTTATTTATTATTATTATTTATTTATTTATTACAATACAATATTACAATAACAATTATATCATAAGTAATTAAATAATAATGTTAAGCCTGCATTCTGTAATTCTCAAGGAACTAGAAGCGAATGCAGTTTTTAAACAAAGTATAAAAGAATATAATCTACATGGGGTCATTCAAAATAAATTAAGATACAAATTTTATTATACGAATAGAAAATTTTCATTTAAAGTAGACAATAGAACCTCTGTTTATAGTTATTAGATAGTTATATTAAGTAGACAATAGACATCTTGATAGGACAAATCAAAAAGCCACGACTTCATCTGTTTTAAAAAAGCAAATTTATTACGAAGGCACCTTATGTTGCTTGGAAGGCAGTTGAACAGCCTGGGGGCTATAGACGTATAAAACAATAAAAAGTGTTGCACGCTATGTGGCGGAACTTGAACCATATTAAGGTGATTTATTCTTAAGTTATAATTTGAGTAACATCTATTTGTCAGATAGCCGGACCTAATAAAAAATATTTTCAGAACTTTATAAAAATACAAATGTTTTACAGGCAATATATTGAGTTGTTTAAATAGTGGTAGACTACTTTCAAGCCGATTTCTTTTACATATAATGCGAATGACATGTTTTTGAGCAGTTAGTAGGGGATTAATTTTATTATTATGCGTACCTCCCCAACATGCCAGACCGTATTCTTATTTTGAATGGAAAATGCCACAGTAAATACTAGTCAGCAATTTTTCGGAACAACAATTTTTTAAATGATACATCTGCCTGGTTGCTGCGATTAAATATTTCTTCAGAGCAGTTGTGTGATCAGTCCAATTCATTTTCCAATCAATTATTAACCCAAGATATTTAAAACTTTTAACACAGTCAATACGAAAGCAATTTGAGGAACAAGAACCGGATTCAACATAAGTGTGGATGTTATTTTGTGAACCACAAATATCTTTACAAACAGAGTATTTTTTACAGTTTGCGCAGTGAAACATGAAATTGCCAAGTTGAAGTTCTTTTGCACCAACATGAAAAAGCATGATTTTAGTTTTGTCACTAAGAACCAACTTGTGAGTTGTGAACCAATGCCTTAAGATTTCCAAATCGCTATTTAATGCAACATTAAAGTTAAATACTGTATCACAGGAATATGTACAAGCCATATCATCTGCAAATGCGATCGTCTCACTAGAGAATTTTTGCGAGAAGAGTGAATTTATAAAAATCAAAAACAAAATCGGACCCAGTACTGAACCTTGAGGAACACCAATGTTAACGTCTCTATAGGAACTGAGATGATTGCATATTTTCACTCTTTGCGCTCTGTTTGACAGATATGAAGAAAACCATTTATAAGTATTGCTTCTAAAACCGCATCTATACAATTTATTTAGCAGAATTTTGTGATCCACCGTATCAAAAGCTTTTGTCATATCAACAAATAGAGCTGCTGAAATCTTTTTGTGATTTAAACTTGAATAAATATTGGAACAAAAATTTAAGAGAGCATCTTCAGTGGACATACCAGATCTAAAACCAAATTGACTGCTATTAAAAAAATTATATTTATTTAAAAAGTTCAGCATTCTTGTTTTGACAGCTTTTTCAAAGATTTTGGAAATGGTTGAAAGAATGTAGATTGGTCTGTAATTATTAAGAATGCATTTATCTCCCTTTTAAAAGAGGGGAATTACTTCTGCTTTTTTAAGACACTCTGGAAAAATGCCTGCCTCGATACTTTTATTGAATAAATGACTCGGAACATCTACAATATTGGACACTATTTTTTTAATAAATGTGCTAGAAAAACTGTTTTCAGTACAAGAATTTGAATTTTTTAAAGACATAGTAATTTTGTAAAGCTCCAAGGACGACATGGGCTCAAAAAAGAAAGTATTATTAAGATAATTCTCCTTATCTAAACAACGTTTTTTATTTGAAACTGTGTTCATTACGCTTTTTGTACAGTGACCAGCATGTTGTGTTAAAGTTTTGATAAACTTGTCGAAAGCTATTGATGGATCAGATTCAATGTATACGCTATTCCACGACTCATACAGTAGAATATTGTTTAGCTCCATAAAATCTGTTTTGTTTGGCGTTGAAGTCAGAGGTCGGTTATCATTTTTATTATTTTCAATATTATTAAAATTTAGACAAATTAAGCAATGGTCTGATAAGTTAAGATTACAAACTGAACTGCTTATTGAAATCTGTTTTGACTTATTTATCCAAAAAAACAGAAGTCTGTAAAATATTTATATTAAAATCGCCTAAAACTATCAGATTATCGGATTTATCAATTGATATTAAATCATTTAAATCACGTAGAAAAACTTCTTTCGATGTTCCTTCGTGAAATCTATAAATACATATAAAAGAAAATTTTTGGTTATCAATTCTACAATTTATCTTCAACACATCAGAACTTTGAAAATTCAACATTGAGATCACAATCACAATTTATATTTTCAACAACAAAAGCTGCAACACCTCCAGAAGCGTATTTACCATTACAATTTGCAAATAATTTATAACCGGGTATATTAAAAAGAGTCTGTTCCTCTTCGTAAATCCATGTCTCAGTCAAAAAGATGAAACCTGGCTTATTGATGAACGAATCAAGATGCAGTAGGAACGTATCAAAATTTTTTCGCATACTTCTAATGTTTTGTAAAATTATATAAAAATTATTTGTGGTTTTGTTTGGGTTAAATATAATACTGTTGTAAATTACATTTCTACAATTTTCAGAAGGAATATCATATAAATTATCTCGAGGATCATAAACGACACTGTTCATATTTTACACAAATTTGATTTTAAGAGATAATATTTTTAAATAATCTTATTTAAATCCTCGAATGAGTACAAAACAATAGCTTTATCTCCTTATTTTTTACGCATAAAAACCCTGCCTTCTTTAACCCAAACAAATTTAAAGTTTTTTTTTCTATTTTACGCTTCTGAGCGGCTTTCAAAAGATCCCTAGTAAAAACTGATAAGATATCATTTATATAAATATTTTGATTTCTATCACTACCAAAGAATCTGCTGCACAAATTTTTCTTATTTGCAATTTTTTTCTTCATTATTTCTCTCTTTTTTTGTAGAGAGACGAATTTAACACACAAAATATCCATTGTTGCATTGCTAGACGAAGAATCTCGGCTCTTTCTAATTTTTTTGACGTAACATTCGTCAATATGATCATCGAAAATGTTGATATTCAAGCCCTTCGAAATTATGTTTAGAGCTGAATCTAGTGCATTGTTGTTTTGTAGATTTGGAACACCAACAATTTCAATGCTTTTTTCGTGATTTTTTTGTTGCAGAAAACAGACCACTTTTTGCAGTTCATTTACTTTTTCGTTTAAAATATTTTTTTCTTCACGTAAGGTATCTATTAAACTAAGTGCATTAGCATTCATAGTTTTTAAAGCAACAATTTCTTTGTAAACAAGCTCTAGAGTGATTGTTGGCATATTTTCTTCTGGACTCACAAAGATTTCAGCATTGTTGTTGTTATTGCATTGACGACATTGCTGCTTTTGCTGTTGATATTGATGATTCTGCGACTGTTGTTGTTGTTGTTGAGGTCTCTGAATGATGGTTTGCCTTTGAGTAGAAGAGAGCTGTTGCTGAATAGGCTGCTGCGATTTTTGTTGTTGTTGTTGACGTGGCTGAATATTATTATTTTGAGTAGTTATTAACGAAGACGGTGAAAAAGAATTTTTTGCGCATTCTTTTTCGCCTGTGTTTATCCCAATTGCGGCTGGTTGACGAACGGGAGCAAGCGGTGGAGAACGAAGCGACGAGCGCCTGGCAGTAGTGCAAGTGTTACAAATATAATTTTTGTTTGCGGTTTGCATAAATTCAATGTCACTTTGGGTTATATTCACGCAGCTACAGTGAAAATAGTCATTACAACTGTAACATTTTATTTTATCGTGACTACGTTCGACTTTTGAATTACAAACACAAGGCATTTTGAGAGCGATAGAAATTGTATGTTACGTATATAAAAAGTTATCTACACGCTACACGACCTGTTGCTACACGAACCAAATGAGTCTCAAATACACTAAATTTTTTTAACTTCTTTAAAGTAAAGACAAAAATAAAGGTGACTGGGCTATTCTGACTATGGTCTCGTACAACGTAAGCTCTATACACAACGTATCGACCCCTTTGCGCGAAATTTTCATATGACAAAAAAAAAAACTGAATTTTTCAGATTCGCAGCTTCACATTTGTAACGACGATTTGAAAGCAGAAAAAACCAATAAAAATCAAGTTTATTATCAGCACCGACAAAACTTTCGAAAAATTTCACGAATACCTTTAATTTTGATTACTACACAAGATGAACCGCTACTTGGTGATCTGAGGCAGGAAAGCTTGCCATTCTATTGATGAGGTTCGTTTTAACGGTAACAATTATCTTCTGAAATGGCTCGGGAAGAAAGGTGGAAAAAAATGGTGCAAACTTTGCAAAAATTCGCCTCAGTGCTTGCGAATAGTGTAATTTGCATTTATGTTGTAAAAAATTGCTTTTTTGAATACCACACAAACAAGTAATACATTTTTCTTGATTTTATTGTTATTTTCTTCAACTATTTGTAATAAAACTATATGCAAATAAAATATCCACCTTTGCAATTTTTTTATTTTAACCGATATGAGTGTTTGGAGACACTGTTTCGTTTTTCACCCCTGGTAGTCTAATGAAACCTCAAAACTTGAAATGGATGATGCCACTGATTTTCTTTCACCCAAATTATGCTAAAACAAAACATCGCAGCCATTTTGGATCGCTATTAAAAAGTTGTCAGAGGATTAACTACATCAATATTGGCGGTTCTGTGAGGAGCACAAAAATGAAAATTTGACACAGCATATAGCTCCACTTAAGCAATAGGATCCAATGTTAAATGAAAAACTGAATTTTTCAGATTCGCAGCTTCACATTTGTAACGACGATTTGAAAGCAGAAAAAACCAATAAAAATCAAGTTTATTATCAGCACCGACAAAACTTTCGTAAAATTTCACGAATACCTTTAATTTTGATTTTTGGCTTAAAAGTATTTTCAAATATATTTTTTCAATTTAACGAAATGTTACCAATTATGTTGTAAAATGCTTGGAATAAAGTTTTGGAATAAATGCAATTTATTGTTAATATGTTGGAAGTTGTTAGTGTTCGGGGTGTAATACCTTTGAGTTGAAATTAATGTAATGCTTACGTAATGTGTAGGAAAGTGTTAACATTTGAAGTGTAATACCTTAGCAAAGGAATCGATGTAATGCTCCTACGAAGGACAGCCACCTTGTCGTGGTGTAGGGGCTTAAGTTGCAATGACACATTGGGCTATGATGACGGGAGCGTAATCTCCTTGTAGGGTCACCCATGTCATACAGGCCATTGTGGAGCAATGAACAAAGAGTTGTCCCCCCGCTAACCCAGCGTGTTATGTAGCACCGTGCCCATTGGATGGTTTGCAGCCAGGGGGTAATATCGGCTGTATTGGAACGGAGACCTCACTGATACCTGGCCGCCTCAGTGAGTAATTGTTGCCTTTCCATGGTATGCGGGGCTCTGGCATGGATGACGTACTTTCCCTAACTACTCGTGGGACCAAAATTGAACAAAAATACAAACAAAAATAACAAGGAAGAACGTATGGAGGCGACAAAAACAACAATAACAGCAAGCTTAACGAAAACGGCGACGGATACTGGCAGGTCTAGCATAGGGCGACCTACTCTGACCAGACAGGACAACACCGACAAGGTTGGGGACCTGGACTAAGCGACTCTGAGGATTATGGACAGGTTGAGCATAGGATGTGACACGGAGGAAGCTAGCATTTCCAATGTTCTTCATAGGGACACCGAGGAAACTAGCATTTCTCAAGTCCTTCACAATGTTCCTGGTTCAGAAACTGAAGACGGGCTACTCAACTCTGACTCCCACGCGACGGTCATTGAAGCGGGTAGTGCACCAGTCCACAGTAGTTCTGCTTCGAAAGAAGCGAAGCAACGAAAGTTCTACAGGACTGCTAAGAACTATCTGCTGAAAATGAAAACCGCAGACCCGACCACTCTTACTTCCAGGGACGAGACTCTCATCAGGAAGCACACGAATATAGTGAAAAATGTTGAGCGTCACTATGCTCCCAAAGCGTCGACGATCGAAGCTGTCACAATTCTGTCTGCTTCCACAGATGAGGGTTTGAGCAAGGCAGGTCCATCCCACTCTAATGACGCCAAAAGTGACAAACGGGAGAGGGAAATAGAAGGTAGAAAGAGGAGGAAAAGAGGCAGGAAGAATAATGGGGACAGGGCTGAACCATCCCAATCCAATGTCGCTACAAGTGACAAACGGTCTTGCGGCATCGGTGTCAGCAAGGGAAGGGAAGAAGGGAAAACGACGGTTAAAGCAGGTCCTTCCTACTGAAATGTCGTCAAAAGCGGCAAACAGGAGTGTGGAAAAGGCGGAACCAGCAGTCACAAGGTGAAGGCAAGACGAGACAAGGTCAAACCAAGGTAACCTCAAACAGGGACCAACCGGGGTTTAACCACGGTTTCGAGAGAACCTCTGCGTACAGCTGGTCCCACGGCCAAACGGCAAAAATCTGCAGATGAGATCGTTGCGAGTTGCTCGAAGCGTAGTAAAGTCTAGGGAAGCTTTGAGAACTCACCGGAGGAGTTGCAAGTAGCCATTATCGACGAAACCGACCCAGACAGCTCTATGACGGGGGAAAAAAATGCCTGCTTGTGGAAAATGAAAGCCTTAAGGCTATGATGGCTAGCGTTGAACACGGTGATCCCGACGATTACAAGTTCGACGGTGCTGGTTGGCAACAAGGAGTCAAAGTTGTCGGATGTGGATCGAAGAAATCCCTGGAGTTCCTGACCAAAACCATCGCCAGCATTGGTGAAATTTGGAAGGGAGCTTCACTTAAGGTGATCTCCAAGTCCACTCTTCCGCTCCGCCACAAGGTATCTTTATGGATACCTCCTCCTGCTTTGCACGAGGATGTGTCCATTCTAAGACTTTTGGCGGCGCAGAATAAAGACGCCAATATTCAGGAGTGGAAGCTGGTCAGGCCGCAGAAAAGTCACGGCAGCGAAAGGAAAATACTTCTCTTTTCTGTAGACGCTGCTTTCACGGTAAGGCAGCTACCGACAACTTGATGCTGTGCATGTCCGAGGAGAACGTAGATGTGGCCCTAATACAGGAACCTTGGATCACCAACAACAAGATCCAAGGCCTTGAGTCGAAACAGTACAACCTGTTTCACTCTACAAATGGAGGTAAGTTAAGGAGCTGTATACTTGCGAGAAATCCATTAATATGTTTTTTCTCCCTAGATTCAGCAACGAAGACGTAGTGGCAACCAGCGTGGAAACAAGGTCAGCAAAACTAATCCTCTGTTTGGCGTATATGCCCTATGAAGAGACGAACCCACCAGTGCAAACAGTCCGCGAGTTGGCGGAACACGCTAACACAAGCAGGGCATTCTTGGTCATCGGTTGTGATGCAAACGCCCACCACTCGCAATGGGGCAGTAAAGACATCAACAAAAGGGGTGAGTCCATTTTTGAATTTATCCTTATCACAGACCTAGTTCTATGCAATAGGGGCAAGAATAGCTAAGCGAACATCTTGGACAAACTTCTGTGAGTCCATTGAGGATACCAGTGAAGCCGTCAGACTTTGAAAAACGCTATCCAAAGACCCATCGGTCCCGGGATACCTTAAGAGGTCCGACGGATCCTGGACAGAATCCAGCCAAGAAACGCTTTCGCTACTTATGGAAACCCATTTTCCAGGTTGAAAAGAGCCGGATCAAAACGGAGCTAACAGCAACTTGGAAATGACAATACCAGAACCTTTACAAGAACTCCCCAACATTATTACAAGGTCAACTGTAGAATGGTCGATTGGGTCTTTCAAGCCCTACAAATCTACAGGGCCAGATGGAATCCTACCGGCCATGATGCAACATGCCCTTCCTGGCATCATGCTCTGGCTCATAGATATTTTCACCGGTTGCCTCAGGACAGGATATGTTCCAAAAATCTGGAGAGAAGTGCGAGTTGTCTTCATTCCTAAAGCTGGGAAACCAATACACTCAGCACCAAAGGATTACAGGCCTATTAGTCTCTCATCGTTCTTGATGAAAACGCTAGAGAGAATATTAGATCTTCATATAAGAGAATCTTTGAATGATACTTACCTGTCTAGTGCGCAACACGCATACCTTAAGGGTAAATCAGTGGAAACGGCACTGCATGAGGTGGTTTCAGTCGTAGAAAGAACCCTTCATCACAAAGAATATACCTTAGCAACGTTTTTAGATATCGAAGGTGCATTTAACAATGTAAACACAGATTCTATAAAAAAAAGTTGTAGTAGACAAAGGAGTCAACAGTAAAATAACCCAGTGGAGTGGATCTATAAAATGCTCAATAGCAGACGTATAAGCTCACAAATGGGAAAGAGCGTGGTGAGGAAAGAGGTCACAAGAGGCACACCGCCGGGAGGAGTCATATCCCCCCTTCTATGGCTGATTGTGGTTGACAAGATTCTCACCTCACTCAAAACTGGAGGAACAAAAGTGGTAGCTTATGCCGATGACGTTGCCATCCTAATATGCGGTAAATACCTGCAAACAGTTAGCGAACTAATGTCTGGGGCTCTGAATGAGCTATCGCGGTGGGCAGAATCGAATGGACTTGGTGTGAACCCAATAAAGACCGAACTCGTTCTGTTCACAAGAAGAAGAAAAATAGATAGTTTCACATTACCGAAACTTAACGGAGTAACTCTGAAGCTTTCCACGGAAGCCAAATACCTTGGAATTATCCTTGATAACAAGCTGAGCTGGAAACGCAACACAGAGGAAAGAAGGAAAAAAGCACTGTGCGCTTTATACGCATGTCAGAGAGCATTTGGAAGGAAATGGGGACTGCGACCGCACATAATCCACTGGATGTATACAGCGATCGTGAGACCCATTCTTACCTACGGCTCTCTCGTATGGTGGACGATAGCGCACAAAAAGAGCTACCTTAGCTCCCTAACAGGAGTACAAAGGTTAGCGTGCATAGGAGTAACAGGAGCCATGAGATCTACGCCACAGGCGAGTCTGGAAATGATGCTAAATCTTCTCCCCATAAAAGAGTTCCTTAAGTGTTCGGCGACCAAGAGCGCGATTCGCCTTAACGAATCACAAGCCTGGTAGAAGAACACATTCGGACATGCATCTATTCTTAATCTCTTTGGAACCGAGGAATCAAAAAGAGCAACCGACTATATCATACCCAGTGCGAGATTCGGTACAGAATACACCACATCCATCCCCAGCAGGCAAGAATGGGAAGAAACGGCTGTAGAATGCTACGGCAATCTCCGATTTTATACTGATGGTTCCAAAATGGAAAACGAAACTGGATCGGGTGTATACTGTGAAACGCTGCAAATCAAAGAGTGTTACAAACTCCCTGATTATTGTAGCGTTTTTCAGTCAGAAACATATGCTATTGAAAAAGCTGCACAGGTCATTTACAGGAAAAATCTTACCCCCACAAGGTAAAGTAAAACAACGAAGGCTCGAACAGTGCAAAACTGTAAACTGGCACTGAACAGCATCTGCAATACCCATAATGTCATTCTCTGCTGGGTTCCCGGACATAGCAATATTGAAGGGAACGACGCAGCAGATGAACAGGCAAGGCGAGGAGTAACCGCAAGTACAAACAGTGCTGATACAGAGGTGCACATTCCAATAGGCGTCTTCAAAAGGAGTATAGATTTTAAAGGCAGAGATATTGCTAACACAAACTGGGCATCCAGAGGTGACTGCAACATATCTCGAAAGCTTTGGCCGGAACTAAATGAAAAGAGAACTAAAATCCTTCTGCTTTTGGTCAAGCGGGAAATCCGGATTCTTGTTGGAGTTCTAACAGGACATTGCCCCATTGGGGTGATGGCTAATAGAATGGGCATAGCAGCGCCAGACTTTTGTCGGAGCTGCAAGGATCCGGAAGAAACAGAAACAATAACTCACCTCCTATGTGAATGTCCAAATCTACAGAATCGTCGACTCCGATATATGGGGAACAGATTTTTCACAGACTTGGAAGATTTAATGAACACACCACTGCTAGACATCTGGAGATTCATAAAAAGCACAGGATGGTTTTAGGAATAAATAGGAACAATGGTTTTAAAAGGGTACCACAAACATAAAAAGGGATTCGCAATGGACATACAGGCCCCCGCGGAAGCGCCGGTAACGGTGCACGATCCTACTTACCTAACCTAACCTAATGCGTAGGTAATGTGTAGAAAGGTGTTAACACTCGTTATGTAATGCCTTAGCATAGGATAAATATAATTTGTAAGTGTATACGAAATGATAAACAAAATAAATGTAACACCTTACCATGGATATCAACGTAATGTGTAGGAATATGTTAACAATCGCAATGTAATACCTTAGCATAGGAATAAATGTAATTCGTAGGTAATGTGTAGAGATATGTTAACATTTGAAATGGAATACCTTAGCAAAGTAATCAATGTAATGCGTAGGAAGGTGAAAACATTCGCTATGTACGAGGGTGGTCCCAAAAGTACCCAACTTAACAAAGAAAACACAATAAATTTGGGAACAAATATTTTTATTTTTCAACACAGTCTCCTTAAGCTTAACCTTTATGTCAACAGCAGAAAAATTATACGTACGTCAACAGCAGCATACCCAGGTATGCACATACATTTTGCATGGGAAATATCATGGTGTGGTGACAAAAATATAAATATTCAACACATTTCCTTTATTCTTCCGAACATTTAATTATCAGGTTGGCAACTAAGTACTTGCGGATTTTTTTTAGAAAGTAAAAGACAATTTGTTCATCGATTGAAATAACTTTATTCTGTAATGTATTGCCCATTTTGAGCAATGACCTTTTGCCATCTTTCAGGCAGCATCATAATTCCACGTTCATAAAACTTCTGGTTTTTATCAGCAAAAAACTGAACCAGGTACGATTTGACATCATCATCATTATTAAAATTTTTACCATTCAAGGAGCTTTGTAAAGATCGAAATAAAAAGTAATCAGATGGTGCAAGGTCAGGACTATATGGTGGATGTGGCAAAACATCCCAACCAAGCTCCAATAGTCTTTGCCGAGTGACCAAAGATGTGTGTGGCCTTGCATTGTCATGGTGGAATACAACACCTTTTCGATTTGTCAATTCGGGCAGCTTTTCTTCAACTGCATTGTTCAATTTTGTTAGTTGTTCAATGTAGACATCTGAATTGATCGTTCGGTTAGGTGGTAAAAGTTCAAAGTAAACAATTCCTTTGTAAAGCCACCAAAATGATAAAATAACTTTCTTTTGATGAATATCAGCTTTTGATGTTGTTTGAGCTGGTTCACCTGGCTTGCTCCACGATTTTTTCCGATTGGCATTGTTGTAAACAACCCATTTTTCATCACCAGTTATCAATCGTTTTAAAATGGATCATTTTCATTACGTTTCTTTAACAAATCGCAGATGTTAATGCGTTGTGTTAAATGATTTTCTTTCAGTTCATGAGGAACCCGTATATCGAGTTTTCGTACATAGCAAAGTTGTTTTAAGGTGGAACAAGACATTCGCGGCAGAGAAAACAGACATTTTTTTAAAAATTCATAACTCAGTCAAAAACAAAAATTTTTCCAAAATTTTTGTATTATTGTAGAGAATTGAACAAATTACAAAAAAAAATTTAAAAAAATATATTTTTCACTCCAACATGGTTTTATAGAGCTTTTGACACTGCCGTTCTTTTCAAGCTTCGTCACCTTAAACAGCACATAACTTTTTGTGAGCTTGCGATGCGTTTTTTCCTTTCCGGAAATAAACAAAGCAAAATATGACGAAAATGTTCGTTTTGATTTTCCATTTTTCAACAGACGCCAAACAAAAACTACACAACCGATCAAAAAAATATTTTTACTGATTGACAGTTCAACTACCAACTATCAAATAAGAAATTGTGTTTGACATTTCGATTACGTCAGCAAACCTAAAAATTCAACTAAAGCCATCTATGAGTGAAATTCGCAATTACTTAGTTGCCAACCCAACATTATGTTTTTAGAAAATATATTTAATATAAGAATGCGAAAAAACATTTGAGAAATAATATGTTATTTTTATAAGCATTCATTATAAAAGTATTCCAATTGATAATCAAAAGAAATAATTTTAAATAAAATAAACTGCAAAATATCCCAATTAATAACATTTTCTATAGTCGGTCTTGTGACAGTGGAAGTGCTTTCACGTGTGAAAAGTTTATCTGCACGTGAGTGCGCTTTTCATGTTATATCTTGTAGTTTTCTGCAGTTACATTGTTGTCAGGCGCAAGTTATGCTTGTGAGTTTTGTCATTATTTTCAATCGATGTTTGTGACGAGAAGCTTTAAGACTTAAATAAAGTCTATTTTACGCAACGAAACAAAATTTATAAAAGCAAAAATGGCAGATGGTGAATGGCTCACTCCACGACAACTTAGTGCACTTGGTCATGAGGAACAACAAAAATATATTCGCCAGAAACTAGAAGATTTACGAGAAGAAAATAGTGACGATGAGCCGTTAGGCCCTGAAGAGGTTGGGAACGATAACGAAGATGATGTAACTCTATATGACTCCGATGAAGTCTTCTTCATCCTGTTACCAGAATACAACCCGGAAGACGAAAGTGAATATGACGAAGAACTTGATGATATACCATGTGAAGCTGAAAGATATTATACTGGCAAAGACGGAACAATTTGGTCTGTTGCACCACCACAAGCTGGCAGATTCCGTACCTACAACATACTCAGATCTGCCAACTATGGACCAGTACAAAGAACAGAAGGCCTGTCCATTGTAGAAACGTTCAAATTGATACTGTCTAATGAAATGTGCGATATCATTATTCGAGAAACAAATAGAAAAGCAAACCAATTCTATGAACGTGAGAATTTAGAAAACCCAACAAGAGAACAGCACACATGAAAAGCCCTTACAAAAGGTGAATTTGATGCGTATTTAGGTCTTCTATTGCTGAGTGGCGTGATACATTCTGGTTACGTTCATACAAAAGATTTGTGGAAAACAACCTCACATTCATTATATCTTGCTGCAATGTGATTATTGGTGATGGCAAGGTTATGTATGCAGTTGGCTGTAGTGATCTGAAGGTTTTTGTTACACAGAAATAGACTGTATTGAGAAAACTTTAAAGAATATTTTATATTCACCACAACTCTATGCAAATTTATTTACCTTGACAAGAGCTTAAGATAAGAATTAATTCAAATTACTCGATGGCGAACAAGTAGTTGCAGTGGGAGCAAAGCAAGATGGTATGTTGCAAATCCTTTTTAAAATAATTGTGCAGATCTCTGGCAGCACGATGGTTAACATTGCAATCAAACACGATGAGAGATGGACACTTTTTAAAAAACCTCCGTTTCGGATAACCGGTTTTATTAATTTCGGTTTTCTAAAAACCGGCTTTTCTTAAGAAGTTTTTAATTAAAAATACTAAGTTTTCTTTAAGGAACTACTTTTAAAGCTGAGCAAGAAGATTTTTGAAGTTAGTGGCTGTATTTCTTTATTCATTCCAGATTAAAAACGGAAGGAATAGAATAGGCCGTTCTTTATCCAGAACAGAATGAATAAAGAAACTAAATTGGAAAAGAAAGAACACATTTGTGTTATTGGTGTTATGCAGCATACTTTATGAACACAAATATGTATGATATATTTTTTGTATATATGCAGTTTTGCAATAAATTCAATTAAAAGCTTTAAATTGCAAAAATTTACTAATTAAATTTCTTGCCATTTTGCCTTCAATTTAATAACAACATTGGACATAACCTCAAACACAAGGAATAATCTTTTTATTCTACCTCAGTTGATGGTACAAAAAGAACGCTTTCGGAATATGTCGTATGAATAAAGAAACACAAAAACGAATGTTCCGGATAATCAAGTATGAATAAAGAAACAAAAAATGTCATTCCGAACGTATGGAATGAATAAAGAAATACAGCCAGTATATTTTTCAATATGTATTAATTTGGACTAAAATTGTCATAAAAATTAATTTTTTTTTTTCAAATGATTAAATAACTGGCAATAATAAGAGGGTTTCTTTTAAAATATTTGTTAACATATTTATTTGTACATAAAACCGCTTATAAGAAAAGGTACGATTGAGATCATGTTCATTTTCAATTAAATAACAATTATATTGGTGTTTACCTGCCTCCACACATGTATTAAAAATCAATGATACATGCAAAGCAGTTAGAATTTAGACTGTGGGCAGAGGCGGTGAAGACAGCAGTTTTTATTTGAAATAGAAAGACAAAACACCTTATAAGCTATAGTATGGTAAGTCAGCACAATTTGAACATTTTCAAATTTTTTGTTCATAGGCTTATGTTCATATACCAAGCGTCAGAAACTCGATGCAAAATCAAAAAAATAAATGTATTTTTGTTGGTTACGAAGACAGCCAAAGTTTTCGAGTGATGGATGATAAGGGTTGCATCACAAGAGTGAAGACAGCAGTTTTTATTTGGTATCGAACTGAAACGAGTTCACAGAAAGACACAACACCTTATGAGCTATAGTATGGTAAGTCAGCACAATTTGAACATTTTCAAATTTTTTGTTCATAGGCTTACGCTCATATACCAAGCGTCAGAAACTCGATGCAAAATAAAAAAAAAAATATATTTTTGTTGGTTACGAAGATATCCAAAGTTTTCGAATGATGGATGATAAGGGTTGCATCACAATAGCAAGAGATGTACAATTTTCAACTGAGGAGCCAGCTATAGCCGCAGTCTTTGACAACGAAGAAGAGGTTGTTTCTGATACGAGCAGTGAAGAAGACAACGACAATATTCAAAAGGTTGAATCACACAATCAAATCAAAAAAACCTGGAGATCGCATTTTACAAGATATTCCTGAAAATAACATATTAGGTTCGAGACTGCGAAATCGTGAAAACGCATTGAATGACGTATAATGAAGCAACTGAATCATCAGATAAAGAAAAATGCCGAGAAACTTTGCAATATGAATTTGATTCACTGCTGCAAAGTAAGACTTGGATTTAAGTAGACGAGCCAAGAGATCAGAAATTTATCGATAACAAATGGGTTTATAAAATTAGGGAAAACTCTGATGATTCAGTTGAGCGTTATAAAGCGCGGCTTGTACTTCGAGGACTTGAGCAGGAATATGGCGTCGTCTTTTTGGAAACTTTTAGTCCAGTGGTCAAATTCACTTCTTTGCGATCTACATATATTAGCTATTGCTGTTGCTCAGAAAATGCAAATTACACAGACCGATGTCAAAACAGCATTCCTGAATGGCAAACTAGACAAACCAATTGTGAGCAACGATTTTTTTTAAACTTTTATTATTATTTATTGAATCTTTCTCTTAAAACTAACAATAATTTATCAAATCTTAACCTAAATAAATATATACAAATTCATAACCAGTGTTTAGGATTAAATGTATAGTATGCTAATGTATAACAAAACAATAATAGTTTTAATATTGTTAATCTTTTAACATAATAATAAAAGCTTTTCACTTAATATAAGTTAACGCAAATAACATTTTAATAAACAAAATATGCTGACAACATGACTACTGCTGCACGCGCATCCGCTGCACTGTGGGAATGCCAACGTAAGCTGATACAGCAACAACAATAGCAACAGCATATGAAAAATGCTTAAAGTAATTATTAAGTGTTATTTAAATAATAATGTCGTACAAGCGAAAATAAAAAATATTTTTTTTAAACAAATGTAGTTTAGTTAAAATTAACTGGTGCCCAACGTGTCTGTATAAAAAGCATAAGTCAACCTAAAGAAGTTTGCTACTTAGTAATACAAGTGATACAAATTGCATCTTAGCTGCATCAAACCAACGTGTCCTTATAAAAAGTATAAGTCAACCTAAAGAAGTTTGCTACTTAGTAATACAAGTGATACAAATTGCATCTTAGCTGCATCAAACCAACGTGTCCTTATCAAAAGTTTAACTCAACCTCAAGAAGTTTGCTACTAAGTGATAGAAGTGATACAAATCTGCATCTAAGTCGCATCAAACCCACAACAAGGAACAAAGTCAATCTATAGAGAGACGGAACCTCGAGGGAGTATAAGAAGTTTTCCCAAGTAGTTAAAACAAAACGGATTTAAAAACTCTTATCAGCGTGGGATGTTCCTGGAAAAGTATTGTAAGAATTAAGTTAAGATTATCAAATTAGGAGTGAAAAAAAATAAATTTTTAGAAATTTTTCGGTTAATTTAATTAAAAGTGGAAAATGTTTCGATTGTTTTAAAAGCGGAAAAAGAGAGATTCAAAAACAAAAAAAAATTCTTATTAAATAATTCATTGATTTAATTGTAAAAAAAGAATTTTAAAAAAATTTTCAGATAATTCAAAAAAGGAAGAAATTTTAATATATTTCTATTAAATTATCTATTGATTTAAAAGTGAAAAACAAAATTTGAGGATTTTTTTTTAGATAAAAATAATTAAAAAAGAAAAATTTTAAAAAAGTTTTTTTTATATTAAAAAAAAAGCCATTGATTTAGGAGTGAACAGGATATATTTTTTTTCTGTTCGACAAATAAACATAGTCTTAAACATACTACTTATTCAAGAGTGATAATTAACTGACAAACTAAGAATCTTTTTTAATTAAGAAAAAATCTTTCCAGAACTCCCAAGTACGAAAAAGAAAACACTATAAAAAAAGAAACATGACCGACCCTTCAGGTACTAATAATCCTTTACCAAATTTCCAACTTCCAAATATCAACCTACCCCCTCCAAATCAAAATACATCTTCTACAAATCATGTAGCGACAACACCTGAATTCGAAGCTCTCGTTACAAGTATTGTCGCAAGAGTCTGTAACGACCAATGCAAGGATATCGTCCAATCTATAATTAATCCTCATGCCAATTTTTACAAAGGCATAGATCAGAGTATTGATGCGCAATTCTCTGGGAATCTAGGCGACCTAGACAAGGTTCCTGATGTAGTGCGAACGCTTAGGGAATTCTCAGGAAACCCCAGTGAATATAGTTCATCGCACAAAAGTGTCGAGAGAATTCTCAACATTAACAATCACCTTAAAGGTACATCGAAATACTTCGGCATCCTTAATACTATAAGAAACAAAATCATAGGCAATGCAGACGCAGTAATAGAGTCATACAACACACCACTAAGCTAGGAATGTATTTCTAAATGTCTCACCACCCATTACGCGGATAAACGCGATTTGGGAACGCTGGAATATCAAATGACCACACTAACACAGGGTAACAATAGCCTTGAACAATACTATTAAATGGTATATCAACACTTGACATTAATACTGAACAAAATTTCTAGTATGAACACTTCTACAGAGGCCATGCATTTGTTAACCGAAACATACAGAGACAAGGCACTAGATACATTTGTTAGAGGTCTTAGAGGGGATCTACCCAGACTTTTAGGAATTAGAGAACCTGCAGACCTGCCTCAAGCTTTGTACCTTTGTCAAAAAGTTGAAAACCAAAACTATCGTGCACAACATGCTAACATTCCTAACGCGAATAACAGGAAACTGTTACCACAATTACCAACTCGTAAACCAACTTATACTACACAACATCAACAGCAATTTTTTCCACATTTAGCACATGTTCCGCAACCATTCATTAAACGGCCCAATACAACCAAAACACTCAATACGTTCAATATCAGAGACCACTTCAACAACCTTTCCAATATCCTCAACATAATCCATTTCAACAACAAGGACAACACAACCCACCTCGACCAACTGCTCCAAAACCATTAAATAAGCCAGAGCCAATGGACATCGACCATATCATACGCTCAAGACCTAAACGACTATATGTCAAATCAAGAAAACTATAATGAACAACCAAATCACTACGTAGATATACATTTTTTAGACTGACAAGCTCGTGCTTACCATACTTCGAATGTAAGACGAGCGACGATATAATCCTAAAGTTTCTAGTCGATACTGGATCTAACAAAAATTATATTCAACCAAGTTTAGTAAAAAACCCAACCCCAAACAAACAAAACTTTTATGCAAATTCAGTCGGCGGGAAAGTCGAAATAACCCAACATACTATGATAAATCTTTTTGGTATTAATCTATTCAAATACAGTTTTTCATCTTACCCACACTCAAATCCTTTCGCGGAATTTTAGATAATGATAGTCTTAAAGACTTATCAGCTGTCATCTTTACGAAAGAAAGTCATATGCTTATTAAAAAGAAACTTAAAATTCGACTCAAACAACAAATTTTAGAATCAATAAACTCAGTTAATCTCAGGGACAGTCACATGTCGTAAGAGCAGAAATCAAAACTTCGTAAATTAACAGAAACATACGCAAATCTCTTTGTCGATCCAGATGAGAAACTTACATTTACAACAAAAGTTAAAGGAAGAATTAAAACATCAAGTGACGTACACTAACGTACACTAAATCTTATCCTTACCCAATGTCTTTAAAGGACGAAGTGGACAAACAAATTGACCAACTTCTTAAAGATGGCATTATTCAACCCTCACGGTCTCCATACAATGCACCAGTATGGATAGTACCAAAAAAGACTGATGCTTCTTTTGAAAAGAAATATCGATTGGTGATCGACTATAGGAAGCTTAATACAATTACCATTCCGGACCGCTACCCGATTCCCGAAATTAATGAGGTATTATCTCAACTAGGCCAAAAAGAATTTTCTCAGTCCTAGACTTAAAAAGCGGTTTTCACCAAATTAAGCTACACGAAGATGACATTGAGAAGACAGCCTTCTCAGTCAGTAATGGAAAGTATGAATTCGTCCGACTTCCTTTCGGACTCAAAAATGCTCCATCCATATTCCAAAGGGCTTTAGATGATATTCTACGTGAGCATATAGGCAAATTATGCTTCGTCTATATAGATGATATTGTAGTCTTTAGTAAAGACGAAGAAGCCCATTTCAAAAATTTATCCACGATCTTTTAAACACTTCAAGATGCAAATCTCAAAGTTGAAATGGATAAATGCGAATTTTTTAAAGACAGCGTAGAATTCTTAGGATCTATTATATCCTCAGACGGCATCAAAACAAACCCAAGCAAAGTAGAAGCAATAGCCAAATTCCCATGTCCAAAGACACTTAAAGACCTAAGATCCTTTTTAGGCCTATCAGGGTTTTACCGAAGATTCATCAGAGACTTCGCGAAATTAGCAAAACCCCTGACAGTCCTTCTCAGAGGGGAAGATGGCCGAACGTCCTAGCAAGCCTCCAATGACGCTCTTGAAGCTTTTCAAAATATAAAAAGGTCTCTCGCATTCGAAGATGTAGTTCTCAGATTTCCAGACTTTAAAAAGGAATTCCACTTGACGACTGACGCTTCTAACTACGCTATAGGAGCTGTACTAGAACAAAACGGAAAACCTATAACTTTTATCTCCCGAACTCTCTTCAAATCGGAAGAAAAATTTGCTACTAACGAGAGAGAAATGTTGGCCATCATATGGTCAATAAAAACTCTCAGAAATTATCTTTATAGACCGGCAATTGTAAACATTTTCACAGAAAATCAACCGTTGACATATGCGCGGAGTAACAAGAATACTAACAACAAGCTAAAACGTTGGAAAGCTATATTAGAAGAGTATAATTACGAGTTAAGATATAAGCCCGGTAGAACCAACGTAAGCAGCAATGTCAACCCTTTGACTGTAACACAACATAGTGATGAAAGTTCAGGTCAAGACCTCATTCAGATTGCAGAGGAACCCATAAATGTTTTTAAGAACCAGATCATTCTAACGGAAGGACCTGTAACGTCATAGAACCAGAATTTTTTAACGAAAAAATTATCGATATTTTTAAGCATTACTTGAACCCATCTGCCATTAATGGCTTACAGACAAGCGAAACAATATTAGGACAAATTCAAGAAATTTATGCTATCCATTTCAAACAATACAGAGTTAGATTTTCCAGAAAAATAGTTACAGATTTATTTGACGAAGATCAACAGGAAGCTGAGATTATCAAAGAACACGAACGTGCACACAGAAATAGGATGGAAAATAAAATACAGATTTTAAATAAATTTTCCCCCAAATGCGTCGTAAAGTTGAAAAAATTACAAAAGAATGCAAGATATGTAAAGAGCATAAATATAATCGCATAAGCGACCCCTATACCTACATACCCTGGTCAAATAGTGCATATAGACATTTATTTCTCAAATAAACGTATAATTCTTACAGCAATTGATAAGTTTTCAAAATACGCCTTGGTAAAAATACTTAAATCAAGATCATCTGAAGACATAAAGCAACCCCTGAGAAAATTAATACTCTCGTTCGGTGTTCCAGATACCATAGTAGTAGATAACGAAAAATCCCTGAATTATAATTCCGTTGTTTTTATGGTAGAAAACTACAAGAAAATAACATTGTAACGAAAATAAAAGAAGAAATCGTAAACATAGCCTACGCTATACATTGGGCAAAAGCCAACATTGTGAACTCTTATATTGTAAGTAACAATGAAATAAATATAACGGAAACATTAATTAAGAATGATCATATTCCATATGTTAACATTAACGAAGCTTTAGAATTTGCAAATGTTAAGATAGCATCAAATAACAAAAATCTAATCTATATTCTATCGTTACCCACAAGCGAAAGTAATTCTTGTAGTGTATTTTTACTTAAAGCAATAAAAAAGAAAAAAATATAATATAATATATTATAAAAATATAATAGATATTAGTACTTCTGATTACTTCTTCATTTGCGTTAGAAGCAAATGAGGAATATCTTTCACTCGAGAGACTCAAGCAACTTCATCTCAATAGCACAACAAAAATAGAGTTATATTATTCATGTAAGAAAATATTATTCATGGTGCAATGAACTCGGCATTGGCAATTTGTCTTACAATAACAATATTTGTATTCATCATAAAAAAGAGAGACTCAAGCAACTTCATCTCAATAGCACATCAAAAATAGAGTTGCCAAAAAAAGAAAATATTATTCATGGTGCAATGAACTCGGCATTGGCAATTTGTCTTACAATAACAATATTTGTATTCATCATAAAAAATTTTAGTAAACTTACAGGAAAATTTCGCAATAAAAAACCATCGACCTCAATACAAGCTGAAATAAAAAAATCAACAGTAATTCGAAGATATTGCAAAACACCTACGGTCATCGAACGAGGACGTTCGAATTTAAGGGCGGAGGAGTTAACGCAAATAACATTTTAATAAACAAAATATGCTGAGAACATGACTACTGCTGCACGCGCATCCGCTGCACTGTGGGAATGCCAACGTAAGATGATACAGCAACAACAATAGCAACAGCGGTAGAGCAGCTTTAGGTGTAATATTAAGATATGAAAAATGTTGAAGTTTATTAAGTTTTATTTAACTAATAAAGTCGCACAAGCGAAAATAAAAAATATTTTTTTTAAACAAATGTAGTTTAGTTAAAATTAACTTATACACGAGGTCTTGTTGAGGATATCTTCTTTGGTAATAAATAAAACGAATGATTAGATTGATGATTAGATAATGTTTCGTTTATCCATAGCTGTAATTTATGTTTAGTACGACGTTAAATCCAATCTTTTGAGCCGCGTGGTATTTGTGGTTTGAACAAGGTTTTTTTTCAAATAAGTTAAGGAATTTAGATGATGTTGAAGTCGATCTTTGTATTTTTGATTGAGTGCAATAATACTGCTTTTAGCAAAAGGAGCGTTTAGATCTTTGTGGATATTTTCATTCTTTACAAACCAATTTGCATTCGTAATAGTTCGTAAAATTTTCGATTGTGAACGCTGATGAAATGAGGATTCACCTCATTTTTCTTGAGTTATGCGATATCTGGCTCGAGCTCATTGTATATTTGAATTTTTGTTTCCTTTATCGCTAATGTGGAGGGTTGAAAATATGATATTTTGTAACATTAATATAATTCAACAAAACAGGTTAGCTAGGTTATTATTCTGTTTATAGCTTATTGGGTATTATTTTGACAAGTCGTTTTTTTAATATTCTCTCTCTATCCCATCTTTTTCATAACTTCTTTTTATTCTATTCTTCTTAAAATTTTGTCTAGCACTCTTCACGTGGCTTTTTTTCATATTCATTTAATTAATAAACTCTTTTAGAACATTAAAACATATCAGCTGGAGTTTTTATATTAACAGAACTGGTGCATTGGCCCGTATGCATAAAAAATAGTGAACACTATACTAATAGTAAACACTTGATTTTTCACTTTTGATATGCATAAAAAGAAAACACTATATAGTGTTCACTTCTTTTTTTGACTACACTATTTTCGAAACACTACTTACTTCAATTTGATATGCATAAAAGAAGTGTTCTCTACTTGAAAAGAAGTGATCACTACTACATTTTTGTAGTCTGCTTTTGATCAGACTTCTTTGTATGAATTCGTTACGAAATGGCAATGTTTTTGAATCTAAGCCGAAAAATAGAACTAAATGTTGTAAGGAGAGAAGATTTGACCACGAAGATAATTTTTTGTCTCTATAGATTTTCTCGCGAAAATGTTCCATGGCTAGCAACATATTTTTGTCCAAAAAATTTAGAAACTAGAGTTGGCGCATTAAGTAATTTAACCAAAATGCAAACGTTTTTGCGGTATGTGGGAGATCCAGGTTTCCAAGTTAACTCATATATATATCCTTGGAAGCAGAGTTTTTAAAATGTTGACTTTCAGGTGGCCGTAGGTGAAGATTTAGGTATTCACCAAACAAAAGCGTGCCGAACCATTTGGCATGCTTGTCTTTGCATTTTGGACAAATCTAACGATTAGATTAAGTTGGGTTCGGCTGAGACATAGTGGAGCAGCAAATACAACTTTCCTAGCGTTATCGGAGCCCTGGACTGCACGCAAATACTAAAGCCAAAGAACCATGAATTTATAAACCGAAAGGGAGAAGCCTCGTTCAATGTGCTGGTGACTTGCAATGCAAGTGAGAGAGTGACGAGTGTGGACTGCAGATGAGCACGGGCAGGTTCGGTTCATGATTCCAGAATCTGGAAGAATTCTGTTGTGCGAAATATAATGGATGAAAATGCTGCGGATGCCTTCTTACTTGGGGACGAAGGTTACGGCTTAACACCAGGTCTTAAAAATTTTTCCGGCATTGCTAAGTCTGCGCAGTCATCTTCACTTTTTTTGTCGACATCATCAACTTCAATAATTTTTGAAGAAGCTAAAACAATTCCACCTTAAAAGGATGAAACAAGAACGTTTTCTAATGTAAAGGAAGAGTTGAACCTTAAAAAAACGGTATCACCTTTAAAAGGATTTACTGCAGGGTTATCTATGGCATACATAAGTTCGGATAGTTCTTTTTCAGCTGCACTTAAGCTTATTTTTCTGTTTCCAGTCCTTGTGACATCCGCATTTGTTTTTAGCTTACATTTTAAATTTTGTACCTTTTTCAGGACTTGCTGTGAAGACAAGCATATCCCCTTGTCAACTTGCAGCTGTTGACTAATTTTTTTAGCAGCCTCATTTTTCATCAACTTATCATAAGGCTTCTGGCTTTTGGACAACAATTTACCGTAGTTTTTTAACTATGTGACAAACATTCCATCAGTGACTCTTGATGGAATTCCACTCAAGACTTAAAAATCTGTTGTTTCTACCTCTTCGTTGGTAGCCTCCAATGTATATACATATTTCCATAGTTGAATAATCTTCCACCGATTCCATATTTTCACTTACTTTCCTGTTTAAGATATATATTTACATTTAACTCAAATTATATCTTTAATTTTTAATACTTACAATAATTTCAGTTAAATTCAAGTTGAATCTTCGTTGTTTGACAAGGAAAGAAAATGCAATCAGAAAAATAAAAAGAAGTAAACACGTAAGTTCGAAATTCGATAATAGAGCCAACTTATAATTTTTATTCATACCAAAATAAGTGTTCACTACCGACCTTTCACTACTTAGTAGCAAACACTACTTTGTAGTGATCATTTTTTTTTATGCATACGGGCTATTGTCTCGCTGAAGCAACACTGTTCTTGATTTCATCACTCAAACTCTGCAATAAGTTCGCATAATACTCACCGTTAATTTTTTTTCCTTTGGAAGATAACCAATGAAAATTATCCCACGCGCATCCAAAAAAACTGACGCCATGACCCTGACTGCAGATGAAACTGTCTTCGTCTTTTTTGAAGCCAATTCTCCATTTTAGTTCATTGTTTTGACATGTTTTATCCGTGGTTATGAATCGACACGAAAACTCGGCTATATTGCTGTGGAACATCGCCAAACAATCGATTGAAACATGCACACGACGCTGTTTTTGTCCCATTGTAAGCAAACGTGGCACCCATCTTGCGCACAGCTTTCTCATGTCCAAGTTTTCAGTCAGTATGTACAGCACGTTTTTGAATGCCTACCATATCTTTTAGCTCGCGCACTTTCAATCGACGGTCATCCAATATCATTTTGTGGGTTTTCTTTACCATTTTTGGCGTGGTCACCTCACTTGGTCGAAATAAATTTTTGTTGAGTTTTCTGTTGTTGCCTAAAATTATGATCTTTTGGTCTCAATTTATGAAAAGAGACTATAATTGTTTTTTTTCAGCAAAAACGTATGCAAAGTTCAAATATACACCAAAAAATGTGTAAATTTAGACACTTTCAGTCGGAAAAGCGTTTCCGACGATTGTCGTGGTAAAATTCAACAGAAATCGTTTAGAGTGTGGGACTACCCTCGTAATTCCTTAGCATAGGACTAAATGTAAAGTGTTCGACTGCACTAATTTTGTCGTTGTTTTCTGCAGATTTTTTGGGAAAACTCTTTAACCAAATCTTCAAGAAATTATCTTTACGAATACCTTAAGCTTGGTTTTATTTTTTTTTTTTTAAGAATAATCAAGAAAAAAATTGACAATTCAGAAAACAGAATTTTTTAATAATAATTTTATAAATTTATGAACATGAGATTGTATTTAGTGAATATCTTTAGTTTATATTCAATTTATGTGAAATTAGAAGCAAGTGTATAAACTTTGTTACTTCGAAAACAATCGCGGCAAAAATTTGTCAGATCACTTTCAACTTGTTGGAACTAAAAAATGTTGCTAGTATGTCGTTGAACTGAAACCTTATAAACGAGTTATATGTTGCGCAGCAAAATAGGCTTGTGCTAAACAGTTCCGGAGACGGAACGGACATGGAACGTTTTCTTAAGAGAGCGGAACTAGTTCATTTAAACATGTCCGCGGAACTATCTAGTTCCTTTGCTTATTTGATCTGCTTGAGTTACTTGTTTGTAACAGTTCAAAGCATTCTAAATATCATTTTATGATTGTTCGCTTTCTTATGTTAAAGCAAAAATAAACAGAACAATGCACACAACAAGAATGACGATATATCATATCGTCTATTATTTCATTCATTCTCTCTCACAAGCATAATCGTTTTACTTGTCGTCGCTCAAACAGATCGTCTAAGCAGTAATGTGTGTGCGGTAAGGAAAGCAAAGTAGGTAAGCAAAGTAGGAAAGCAAAGTGAACCGTTCATGAATTGAATAATATTGATGAGGAGTAGTGTAATTTTGCTCTTCACTTGATACTTTTTCTGAAAAAAAAGAGGTTGTTTGTTTATACATATGTTTATTTATTTATTTCTTTCATCAAACAGATAAAACTCTTACTGACTACTTAACAATTTGAAAATAAATATAACTTAAAATTAACTAATTACACTAACAACAATTAAAATCAAGTAAAACAAATAGGACTTGAGAAAAAAACTAGAAGTAAACATTAAATACTAATTTTCAAAGAAATATAATAAAGCTATCAAAAAATAGAATTTATAATACTATCAAATAATATAAATAAAAACTATACAAAAAATTTATATATACCCTAAACTTAGAATTTTACAAAAAAAAGTGGAAAGCGATAAAACAGCAATTGAGTAAACTTAACTAAAATATTGAAAGAAGCATGAGTTGAGATTTAAAACAAATTCTTGAGGTCGAGTTAAAAATATCAATGAATGGCCGGACTTGATTCGTCTCAATGATCGGTTCGTTCCGAGCATAAACACATCTATGGAAGGGAACCCGAAAATTAAAATGACTTCGAAGATGCCGAGACGGTGAAATAAAGTCCAGCATTGCAAGTATCGTAGGGTCTTGAATATGATGGTGGACCAAGTCGCGAATAAAAATAACGGATTGGATTCAGTGTCTGAAATTCAATGAAGTGATATTAATCAGGACACACCTTGTACTATAGGGAAGAGGCTCAGGAAGATTCCAGTTTAACTGGAAAACCATAAACCTTGTAAATTTTTTTTGAACCTTTTTGATTCTTAGAACTTGGGTTGAAGAGCAAGGATTCCAAACAACTGAGCAGTAATCCAAATGTGGTCGAACCAGAGAAGTGTAGAGAAGTTTAAAAGGGATCTTTAAATTCTTTTGCGTTTCTGATTAAAAAGGCTAACATAGAGTTAGACTTATTAATAACGAGATTAATATGTTCTTTAAAATTCAAACGAGTGTCAAACAAAATGCCGAGGTCTTTCTTACAAGAAACTCTTTCTAGTTGACAAGAATTTATTAAATAACTGAAAATTAAAGGCAATGAAACTCTAAAAACTGAAAGGCATTGGCATTTAAAGATATTAAGTGGCAGTTTATTCAACTCGCACCATGCGAAGATAGAATCAATATCATTCTGAAGAAGAATAGCATCTGCGAAAGAATTTATTGAACAGAAAAGTTTGACGTCATCAGCAAATAAAAGACTGATGAATATTTAAGTGAGAATATTTAACTATTGATGGAAGGGCATTAATAAACAGCAGAAACAGGAGAGGCCCAAGGTGACTTCCTAGCGGAACTCCAGATGTAGCGACGAAGGGCCTAGATAGGCAGTCATTAACTTTAACCAACTAAATGCGATTTGACAGATAAGATTTAAGCCAACTTAGGAGATTGGAGTGAATACCAAGAGACGCAAGTTTGAGAATAAGTTGGTTATGGTCAACTTTATCAAACGCTTTTGCAAAGTCGGTGTAAATAACGTCAGTTTGGAGGCCGTCTTCAAAGTTACGCATCACAAAATTGCAAAAAAGGGTTAAGTTATTAATAAAATATCCTTCAGAAATTTATTTTTTAAAAATCATAAAAAGAGGATAGGCTAATGAAGGAGCAATTTTTTATAACAATTTGAGCCAAACCGTCAGGACCTGCAGATGAGCTATTTTTGAGGTTAATTAGAACAGATTTAATGTCAGACGGGGAAAATGATAGGTCGCCAAGATCCAAAATGGAATCGAAAAGGATACAAGGATTCACAGAATTCGAATTAGTAACCGGGGAGTAGACAAATTTAAAGTAATCAGCGAAAAAATTACAGATAGATGGAGTACTATCAGAGGAGGACCCAAGATAACACATAAAATTATGTAGACCATTAGTTTTTCTTTTATTGTTAATAAACGTCCAAAAATATTTACTATTGTGCTTGATGGTAAGTTCAGTAGAGTGAATGTAGGAGTTATAAAGAAATTTGTTAAGAGTGTCAAATTGAAGCTGAAGGGATAAGTAAATGGACTAGACCGCTATTAGAATTACTGCATCTATAATGTTTGAAAGCTTTGTTTTTCCTATTCTTAAGGTTGGTTAGTCTTTTGTTAAACCAAGGAGGGTTGTTATTTTTAGAGATCTTAGAGCGAGGGACAAATCTATTCACCGAATCATTTAAGATGGACATAAAATTATCATAATCAACCGATAAGTCTAAGCTATTAAGGACAGAGTTCCACGATATCGAAGACAACATCACATTCATCGCATTAAAATCAGCCTTTTTATAGTTTAACGAGAAGTTCCCGTTAGAGACCAGTTTTTGGTATTGATAAGCAGAAAATTCAACTAAAATGGGTTTATGGTGGTGGGTACCATGAAACAAAGGTGAGATAGGAGATTCTAAGGAAAAATCAAATTCCTTATCAACAAAAACAAGATCAAGAATTCGATTAAGGTCATAAGAAATATCATTTATTTGGGCCAAGTCATGACGGCTGAAAAAGTCTACTAAAAGGTTTTCAATTATACCATGAGCATTAAACGGGAGAAGATAAGATTCATCACAGTCAGGCTTCCAAATAATATTCCCCAGGTTAAAATCACCAGCGAATACTACATGTTGAAAACTTGAAAGATAATCAAGAACGAAACGGCAACTTTCGAAATGAGCATTGTAGAGCTTCTGAGAGCTTCTAGGTGGAATATAACTCGCTATAATAAAAAGTTCAAATGAACGATCCACAAAGAGTTTAATGATAATCTGATCCATGTCAAAGACATCCGGCAGAGCAATATTATTATAAGGAGGAACTACCTGGTTACATGAGAGTGAGTTTTTTATCGCAATAAGAACTCCACCTCCGCGAGAAAGCCCTGATGTTAAAGAACAGCGATCCTTACGGAACACATTGTACGAAAAGCCATTGAATATTTCAGAAGTAAGATGACTGTCAGACAGACAAGTCTCTGTGAAAATTATAATATCATAATCTAAACCACATGAGGATACAAAAAACTTATTAATTTTAGTTCTCATGCCACCAATATTCTGAGAATATAAAGAATACCTATGACTAGATCCCGTCAGTCTTTGGAGTAGAAGTCGTGTTGAGTAATGAGCTTCAAGAAGGTAACCCACGTCTAGGGCGAGGTATGAATGCATGTACCATTGTACCAGGTGGCCAAAAACTAGCCGATACTAAAGATGTGTAGTCCAAATTATAGACTAATAGTTTAAAGGATGATATCTCACGAGCCATGTTGGCGGAAAGTTTGTAGCAGATGATAGGTGTTGATGGTTGAAATTTTGAGGTTAAAAATGACATGACATCATTCACAGACGTAGATGCAGCCAATCTGGAGATGAATATAGATTTGCGTAACGGTCTTTGCACTACGATCAGGTTGGCAGCAGGTAACGCAGAGGTTGGAGTCAAAAAACTGGTAGCAGCAGGTTGTAATACTGGCGTTTCAAGCTGAAATTGTCCATGAGGGCTGATCACAGAGGCAGCATTAGCCGAATTTAGCACAATTGAAGTTCGCAGACAATCTCGGTGCTAAATCGTTACAGGAAGATTCTATGCTAGAGCCAACAGGCAGTGCAGAAGTTGCATACGGGCGACTGGTAGCAGCAGATTGAGTTGTAGAAGCGATACTAATTGTATTTTCAATAGAGCCGGTACTCACAGGTAGTTCAGATGGAGTCAAAGACAGAGTCTGTGAAGACTCAGATGAAGACTGAGTAACAAGTGCTGATGATGATGAAGATGATGATGAAGATTTTGCAGATGCTCGAGTTTTTCTAGAGGAGTGGTTAGCCTTACCAGACGCGGAATTAGCTGGTGGGTCTGGTGAAGTTGCAGGCTTTAATGAATTGCTTCGGTGCAGCGTCTCGACCAAGCTAGAAAGTATGCTGGAGTGTTTGACCAAGGCATCACTGGCTCGCACGAATTCACTCTCCAAGCTTGCCGCAGAGGAGCGGCATTCCAATAACTTTTGAAGAATGATGGCACTGGAAAACTTTCTGCAATTAGCGCAAAACCACTGCAAACCATTTGGCGTAGTGCTCCTCAATGCATCACCAGTTCGGGCAGAGAGCCCCGTGCATTTTGGATGAAAAAGTTTGGAGCAGCCACAGCACGAGATGAAGTCTTCATATGTACTCCACTCAGATCTGCAGACTCCATAGCCAATTGCCTTTTCCATAGTGAAAGACAAACAGTTGTGCTTATTTGTAGGTTAAGTTCGGCTGTTATAGGCACCGAGAGTTTATACGAAATTTAAATTGAACAAAGACTTCAGATTTTGATGTTGAGTTAAGCATTAACTAATCAAGCACTAATTTCAGTGTTATCAAAGAATTTAAAACGCGTGATTGATAATAAAATTAATAAAATAGCAACGAAAAATACGCAGCTCAAAAAAAAATGACAAGTAGAAAGTTCAGAGTTGCCAGACTGACTGATGTTGTTCTTGACATGCCCTTGATATTTTTAGCAAGTTCAAAATTGAACTGAACAAATTTGCATGCTTGTTTTATTTTTTTTAAGCAATTTTATATTTTTTCAGCGGGATTTTTCTATAATTTCAACAAAATCTTTTACGCTTTTTTCACTTTTAGCGACTTTTTTATTTATCTTAAATAAATCTTTTATGCTTTCTTTCTTTCTTCTTTAACACACTTCTAGGGACCTTTTTTAATTTTTCAATAAATGTTTTTACGTTAGAAAATGCGTTTTTAGGTTTTAGCAAATGAATTTGTAATTTTGAAGAAGAAAAAAAACTGCGCACAACACTTTTTGGTACGAGTTACAGTTGGAAATTTTGTTTGTTATAGAAATTTAGAGGAATTTTATTAATAACTAATTATTTTTTTTGCAGTTTCAAAAAGCCTTTTTGCTTTAAGAATTTTACTAGAATTTTTTTATTTCTACGCCTTTTTTTAAGTATTAAACGGAAGAGTTATTTTTTTTTTGTTAATTTTTACATTTGCCCTCGAACTGCTCGCACTTCTCTAATAAAACTGAATTGAATGTAAAAAAGCAAACACACCTGAGTGACTGCTTAAATGTATGAATTTAGAGATTACGTTTTTTCTGGCTTCATCTCCTGATCTCTCGGCCTGACCTTATGGAAATGTTGGCTGTCTTGTAGAAATAGGAAATTAGAAATGGAATATTTGGTTCGAAATGAATCAATATTAACGCTGCAAGTAGAACCCTTTAGGAAATTTACTTTTTCTATCTCAGATTTGTTGAAATTGAAAACGTTGGAATGGAAATAAAAAAGTCGGTGAGAGGTTTGGATTTTTAAATGCTTAAGTTTATTTGTCTTACCAGCGTAAAGGTTTAATTATAAGTGTGCTTAAACCATTTTTGTCCAGCGTTGGAGATCATACAGTGATAGATTTTCATGATCTCTAAAAAGAATATGAAATTGTAAGAATTTATCTAATCGACCTGCTTTCGCTCAGTGCTGAACAATTGCGTTTACTTATATTTCCAAGCTTGGGAAATTTGGGAATTTTCCATTTTTTTATATTAAATTTTAAACCTCTAAAAATGATAAAGTAAAGTATAATTCTTATACGATCGTCTCTCTTAGGCTTTATGTTTAACTTTTGAGAATTTTTATGAAGTTTGGCTGACATACGTGGCTCCCGCGGGTTGACACGACGCTGGTCTTTACGTTTTTGTATATTTTTTGTTGTTTTGTGGAAATTCTTCAGATCAATATTGGCGCAAAATGCTCGACTTTGCTTGTAAAATATCGTTCAATATCGATACATTTGAAAATTAAAAATCTTGAGGTGGCAACTGCATTTTCATATTTTTTTTTTTAAATTTTTGATTTTCTTTTTTAAGTTAGACCAAACTAAACATTTTTGAAAAGTTTCATCAATCTAGCTCAACGGGAACATACGTCAGTCCATAATGGGTTAATACTAAGTAGCTAGACAAAAGGTAGCTTCGTTATTAAGATAGTATAAAGGAAAATTAGAATTCATAAGAACATGATAGGATTTTTAGAACAGCATGCAGCACCATCTAGTAGGAAATAGTAACTACAATTTTGACGTGAACAACAACAAAGGCATTTTCTGATGATTGAAAAATACCATTCATTGGGCGCATTCAGCGTAGTCAACTGTTGTGAATTATTATGGAAGCGATACTTTAGTGCGCGATGTTTTTCTCTGAATGTGTTGTTACTCTAAGCGTCAGAAAAGTTGTCAAAGTTTAGAATTTAGAGTCAAAGTTTAACCCTAACTTTCCACAAAAAAGAAAAGATTATATTTATCTCATTATTTCACCATTCATTCTCTAACGCTCAGTAATTTCAAGCTTTCAGGTGAGTGCATGCTTTCGCATTGATCAGTCGTGTTGTTATTCAAGGCGTTCTTTGAAAAAAACATAAACTTGTAACTACATGTTTTGAGGTGTGCCAATTAAAGGTTAAAGCACTCAACAGTTGAGTTCAAGTAGCATAGAATTTTTTCGCTCGATTAAATGGCGTCCGCTACCTGATCAGTTTTAGTGAGCGCTCAAATAATTGTACCATTCAGCGAATTTTTACACAACTGTTGCCAACTGTTGACTACGCTAAATGCGCCCATTATTTCAAGGTATCGCTGCCTGAAATTTTTAGGGCAGTTTAAGCAATTTCAGTTTTGTAGGTAATTTTTTTAAAGTTTTATACCATTTTTTGGAGTATGTTTTTGGATTTTAACATATGAAAGCATTTTTTGTTGTATTTAAAAAATATCGTAGATACTTTTGGAAGCCTAAAAGCCAAAGCAGTTGAAGCAACTCAAACAGTACTTTTTACAATGAAATAAAGGGATAGTTTTAAAAAATTTTCAATAAAAAAGGTAATTTTCAAGCCATGCCACAAGCCGTAGAAACTTTGCCATAGAAGATTTATCAAATATTGAAAAAAATTCAGATATGAAGGCAAAATATAAAGTGGAAAAAATTTTGGTGAAGAGATTTGCAACTAAAAATAAATTTGGATGTAAATGACATTTTCATATTTTATTCGCCTCTCTGCAGTGTTAAAGTGGCAAGAAGTTGTTCAATATATAAGGCAAGGCGAAAGCGATACAGTGTTTTTGAATCTCCCTAAATTTTGTGTAATTTGCAACCTTTTAGCTTTCCACTTTATTACAATTATAATATTTACAATTCTTGTGGAAATTTTATGTCGTCACATTTCGTAGGTAATTTTCTTTATTAATTTTAATATGTCGTTATGTTTAAATTAAAACAAAACAAGAGACTGTAAGTTTGAGAAATTTTATAATCAGTGTTTTATTCTAAAATTATGAATTGATATAACTTTTTTGTATATTAACTAAATGAAGCACTTTTTGCACAAGAAGGGCATGCATTTTTAAGTAGTCTAATCTTATGAGTAAAAATATTGAACTCTAGGGAGGGGTGTAAATCGGAGTAACAGCGATAACAAGTCACATAGGACTTCGGAAGTCTAAAAGCGGAAAGAAAATTTAGTACTAGTTAAGCCCTTTTTAAGGATATATTATTTTTTAAGATCGGACACTTAATGCGTGGGTACAAAAACAATTTTTTTTTTGTAAGCTCTCGAAATTTTCCACTTTACTGCACAACTAATGCCCAAGCTTTGTCTTACTTGAAGTCGAGGTTACCCGTGAAGAGTCGTAAGGATTTGTACTGATCATTTAAATTAAATGTTTTTAGTTAGCCTGGCGCTTAGTTAATGTGTTTTTTAATGTGAGCCTATTTCCACGTATATCTTGGTATGTTGAACGCTATGTGCAAAATATTAATCAAAAAATCTTTAGCAGATTGAACATGATGTCTTCTATTGATTTCTGATAAGCCAGAACTGATTCGGAAGTAGGCATCTGCTTGGTTTATTATTTTATTTTGATTGATTTTTTCATTAAGATTTTTTCAAGAGAAAATAACTTGCTGTTTTTTTTTGCAACGTTTTTATTTTAATTTTTTTACAGTTTTGTTATTTTTACTCCAAAAAGCGTTCCCGTACTTTTTTGAGTGTTTTATGTATCTATGAAAGTTTTTGCTACTCTCTAATTATTTTGACAGTTTTATAATTTCTGGTCCAAAAAGCACAAAACGTATCTTCTGAAAATAGACCACAGCAAGTAGTTAGCAATTGAGAACTTATCAGTTTTATTCAATTTCAAATAATCTTAATTTAATGAATCGCTGAACTCATTTTTGTAATAAAGATATTTTTTTTATTGTAGCTCCCGATCATCACAAGGTGTTATACTCGAAGAGAAAAATGAAGAAATATTGAACGCTGATAAAAATTACGATGAAATTTCTGAATCACTCGTAAACACGTCAAATAATTTCAAAGAACCAATATCTGATGATCAAAATTATTTCGAAGATAGAAAAACAAATTTCCTTCTATCCGAAATAGCATATTTGCCAAAGCAAATTCGTTCTATTTGCTCAGATTTTTCGTTCCGTTCATCAAAATTATCAAACAAAAATGAAGAAAATTATACTTTGATGGGACCAATGTGCTGTGATGTTATTGAACCTATAGCTAATATTAAGGAAATCGAAAACTTAGAATTATTTCCTTCTTTATGGTTAAAAAATCGTGGACTTAGAAATAATTTTTTTGAGCTAACAGCGGATAATTTTCAATCAAATTTGAAAGTGAAAGAGGATATATCGTAAGTTATTAATTTTTTCATTTTAAAATTATTTAAAGCCGCTTTATATTATTCTGTGTTACGACATGTGAGAATGAAAGTATACTTGAAGTTTATCACACTGTCATTTTTATTTTATATGTGAAAAAATTTAGTTTTCACTTTCAGACTATCTTTTAAACTTTTTAAAAATATCAAAAACTGATGACGCTATCTACGTTAGAAAAGGACAAATATCGTACACACTATCAAAATTTCATTGCATTAGCATAAATATAGATTTATGACATTTACTGAGATATTGAGCGTTTTTGTGAGTGTGTTTTTTTAAAAAAGTTCATGGTGGCGTTTATCTATCCTGTATATCAATTTACGACAGTTCAAACGAGGTTGCAAAATTAATAACAAGTATACATTTATGTCAATTAAAAACCGAAGTAGAAAGGGTTGAGGAGTAGGACTTAAACTGACTTCAACTTAAGTTTTGAACTGAACAATTTAAAAATTCAAAAAATCAATCAATTCAAAAAATTTTTTAATAGATTGATAATATTGGAGCATTTCTCTGATGAAAAGCTTTCTTCGATATTTAAATTTTTCTCGTTGAAAAACAGGCCTTTTCCGAAAATTTCCTATCGTTTCGTTTCCTTAGAAGTGATTGCACGTGTTTGTAACCGCTCTGCAGTAATCTACAAGTAAACTCATATGTTTTGAATTAATCACAAACGAAGAAAATAACCACTGCATACTTGTACGCACTACCTTTTGTGCCATACAACAACCTTGAATTCCTGAATTCAATACCAATGCCAAGTCCAAGTGCAACAGCCTAAAAATGCAGTATCAGCATTAATGCACAAACTGTTTAAGCTATGATGCGTGCCATAACTTAAACGGTAACAAGCGAGCAGCGTAAATAACAAGCAATACCGCCAGCATGTTGTTGTTGCGATTGTCGTGAGAAATAAACTGACACCTTTGCGCCTTCTGCTACGGGAACAAAATGCATTGACAGCATTTTAAATTAATAATATTTGATTGTTGTAATTGCAAGCATGTATAGTATTTTTTTGCTGCAATTAATAATTGGACAATATTTATTGCAAGGGAATTCCGTTTTTCGAAGGGAGCAACAGAATGTATGACAAACAAAATGCAATTAGAGCATTTTGTTTGCAATTAAACAACCTTGGTACAATTGCCAAGCACAAGAATGTCATCCGGGTAATTTCGATAAACCCGGTCAGAAGATAAGGAACTGCAAATTAGCATTCCGGTATGGCGAAATTATTGTAAATATGTTAAGCTAGGATTAAGTATGTAACAAAAATAAGAAGAAGAAGCGATCCCAGATATGTTATAAATATCTGGTATCTGCTAAATAAAGAGTTCAGTTGAAAGTTAATCAACGAGAGTACTAAATAAAAATCGTGAGTTTTCATTGCAGTGAGTTTTCTAGTTTGATTCTAGCTCTGACGACCGACGCAAACTGAACATCCTGGACCAGGCAATGGTTGGTGAGTATACCAGCAGTTAACTTGATTAAATGACTCGACGTTGGGTAACTGGTTCCAAGTGCCAGGTGCCCACCAGAAACTCGGCTCAGGTGTATCGCTTGTAGCCACTCATTATAACAGGATACGGCCAGAAACCGTATCCATCCAAATTAGGAAGTTTAGGCCACGATTAAGGACCTACGGGTATCCTCACAGGGAGGATCCCAACATAAATGCCGCAGCCTGTAGGATCCTTTTTGTTCACGGGAACATCAAGGATGTTTTAAAAATAAAATAATATAAAATAATATAATATAATACAAAAAAAAATAACAAGAAAAAAAAAATTTTTGTGAAATCAATCGGTAGGCTTCGATCGTAACAGGTTCAAGTGCTTGTTGCGATAACCACAGCAGAAATTCAATTACAACAAGTTCCAAGTGCTTGGTGTAATTGCAAAAGAAACAAAACCAAAGCCGATACCCAACAGATTCATGTGTTTGTTGGAATATTTGGCCAATGTTTCGAGGGTTAGAGAAATTAACAATAAAATATTTAATCTATTATCGGAAGTGACAATGTTATAAAAAAAGGAGTCTTAAAACACAAACGAAAATTATTGCTAAAACTTATAACGTTTCGGATTTTTAACTCTAACGAGAGTTAATCAAGGTTTTTATACTGTTTGATTTTTTTTTTTTCAAGAGCGGTATTTTGCCATAAACTAGAAGAGCCGATTTAGGCATTTGTTTTCGTTACAAGGCAATCTTGCCATCACCAATCTAATAGCATACCTCTAGTACCTTACATGGTACCTTACATTGAAAAAAAATAAAAAAAATATATTTTGGGTTTTGAAGAAGGAAGATCAATCCCCTGTGTATATGAGTGCTTAATGTTTGAAAATTCGATGCTGTATGTAGAAAGTTTTTTTGGAGTTTAGTTTGGTTAAGCAAATCTTGAGTCCAACTCAAGATTGATTTTGGGGGAAAATTTTGTTGGGAATTGAATTGTGCTAGAAGGATCCACGTGGGTCCTGCTAGAAATAGGTATTGATGGCAGATCCATCTTCCACCACCTCTCGGGAAAGAGTATGTCAGGTATAAATTTTTATTAATATAAAGGGTTAAGTCTCGTTCAACACCTTTTTGAGTTTATGATTTCATTCGTGGTTTGAAATCATAGTATTTTTATTATTAATTACATTCATTGTCAACATCATTTTACTACGTGGCGGTCTGAAAAACTTTACCTGTAAGTGACGAAGCCGATGCCGAAGATTAACCTGGCAGCGGAGTTCTATGAAAAAGGAAATACATGCTTAAATGAAGTAACTCACCGTGGAAGAACATCGGTCAGCACGAAGAAGATTCGAAACGAGCTGAATTTTGAACAAGAAGTTGTGATTTGTAAATTTTAAAAAATTTTTTAAATAAATGAATATACGAAAAAGAAAACTATTATTTTTAACTAACTGTTCTTACGGAAGAATTGATTGAATAAAGAACACTTCAGCTTAGTGAGTTAGAAAGGGAACGCGGTAATTTAAGTTAACTTTTCTTTAAATGGATCACACTAGTGACATAGAGAGAAGGTATCTAGATCTCATAGGAGAATTGGACAGGTTTTTGGAAAAGTTATGGGTCCGAGCAAAAGTGGTTATATCAAACAAAGATAATTTCGCTTTGCTGCAGTCAAATACAGTGGGGAAAAATTTGACAAAGGTAGAAGAAGCAGACGTAGTGTTTGATTTTGTAGATAAATATCACGAGCACAAGTGTACGGCTCAAGCAAGGAGATTTGAGGAGTATACGAGAGATGTTGAGGCTCTGAGAACAAAGTTAGGCGAGGTGCAACAACTAAGACCAAGGTAGAACAGAAGAGCTAGATTTGGAAAACGAAAGATGGCGAGATCTGTTGCAAAGAGAATTCGTATCGACAGAGTTAGTAGAGAAGTTAATTGTCCAACAAGCTAGTTTAGATTTTGGGACGGTCGAAAAGGCAAATGCTAGGATTAGGGAATTATAGGTACAAAATAGGCATTTGCAGGAAGAATAGTAATTGGCAACAGAAAATTAATTGCATCATAAAGAGTCAACAGACGTAGAAACAGAAGAAGGGGGACATATCTACGAGAATATAGAAATGAGTGAGTAATCTGTTCTCATTATTCTCGGGAATCGACTTGCCAATGGAGGTTTACAGGTTCATTCAAGGGTGCGATCTTGTAATAAGAGCGTTCAATGCTAGTGAGTTACCACGCGTTGTAGACTGTGTTAAGTTGGGATTACACGGGAGGCTTTTGATTTGTGCAGAGGAAGACAATTTGTCAATATTGAGGAATTTTACCTATTAATTAAATCCAATTATCTAAGGGACACAACTTACAATTCAATTCTAATGGAATTGTCGAAATGTGTTCAAAAGCCAGGGGAAAAATTACAAGCATATGCAAGAAGATTAAGTTCAATAGAATCAAGAGCGAAGGATTGCATAGGAGAAGAGGCAGGTTTGTTGGGTCAATTAAATAAGACGGTGGTGACGGCCTTTAGGGTAGGATTGACCCAAGCTTAAAACCAGTAGTGTTGACTATGGTGGGCAAGAATTTAGCCGAGTTATGTTGAGGAGCGCAGGTCAATATGGATTTGGGGTCACACCGCGGAAACAGGTGTGTGCGGTAGTAGACGAACCAAGGAATGTTGACAGGCAGGTTAGCCAAGATCGAGATTCTATCCAAATAATAGTAACAGAAAACAAAGTTTGCCGGACAAAGATGCTAGAACCCGAATTAAATGTTCGTTCTGTGGGAATTCGGGACATACCAGGGATGAGTGTCTTACAAGGAAAAACACTCCATACTGCGAAAAATGCCAGGAATATGGTCATGAAAAAGGGAGGAATTGTGGCCAAGAATTCAGGTTTAGAAATAGACAACTTCAAGAGAAGAGCTTTGAGAGTAAAAATAAAAGAGGAGTCAATACGGTAAACCCATTCAGAGATAATGGGGGGAGGGGGGGGGAAGAATTTCGCAAAGGCCGGTAGTGCAGTGCAAATGCAACGAAAAAAGTAATCAGGGTTACAGACAGGGAAACTTCCAAGGGCCAAGCAAAGGCCATTAAGCTGGGAACCCCGAGATAAGGGAGTAACACGGCCGCTAAAGGCAGTAACAGAGAATTCAACGTCTGAAAAGATTGTGAATGTCTGTACATCTAAGCCAATAGAGTAACAGAGAATTTGACATTCGAAGAGATTGTAAATATCTTTACACCTCAGTCAGTGGAAGTAAAGGAAGAGTTAACCTCTAAAGAAATTATAAAGGTTTGTATCTCTAAGCCAGTAGAAGGTGAGGTATATCTAAGCCAGGAGAAGATGAGTATTATTCCAGAGTTAGAAGAAACAATTGGGTTGTTGAGAACAACAGCAAAAAATTTTTTTATAACATGAAAACCATCATGCAAATTATTCGGTATGTAATTAATATGGTAAACGGGGAGAAACGTTAAGAAATATAAAAGAAACAATGGAAAACAAGAAGATAAAGGTAATTGTGATACTTGAAATGATAGTAGGTAAAGTCAAAGAGACATTAATGGATAAAATACAAGTGTTTAATAAAAATAAGCCAAGTTGTTGCTGGCACAGAAATCTGGCCATGCAGGAGAAAAAAAGGGCGGAATGTTTTGGCGTCTCCAAAGTGAATGATGTGTTTGTAGAAATTCCTTGCAAGAATGCTATAAATGGACGACTCATTCTACTTGTAGATTCCGGAGCAGACACAAGTTTGGTTAAACAAAGTGCGTTAGAAACAAAAATAGAAGCAAAGAAATAAAAGATTTACGTTTGGCGTTCGGAAGCTTCATCAAGACATTGGGTGCGTTAAAAATTTCATATAGCGGAGTTGAGAATCTAAGTTTTAAGTTACACGTGGTGGCACTAGAACAAGGATTACCTGCAGATGGAATACTAGGAACAGATAATTTATGGAACAGAAGTATAATAAACACAAGGAAAAAAGTGGTATGTGGTACGTATGACAACATAGGAAAAATTATTATTATTATTATTTATTATTATTATTATTAAAATATAACAATTTTTTAAAATACACTTAGAAAAATTATACCTTCAATAATAAATAATACTACAATCTGTTGTTTAAAAAACAAGTGGCGAAAGTAGTTGAACATTAAATAATGCAAGTAATATAGTATTGAGTACGATAGTGGGGTCAATAAAATTAAAAAAACAAAAATTGTTTAAAAAATTACAAATAATAACAAAATTTATAAGCTAATCAGATAAAAGCGAATCAATATCATTAAAATTAAAGTTGAAGAGCCATGATTTCACTACTTTAAGGAAAACATTTTTGTTACGAATGCAACGAGCATCGGAAGGCAAACAATTATACAGCCTAGGAGCAACGCAAGAAAAAAAGTTATAAAAGTGATTTAAGTTGTGCGGAGGAACAATAACAAGGTTTTGGTTATTTATCCTTAGATAATAAAGAGAATAACTTCTATTGTGTAAATAGCCGGACCTAATGAAAAATACTTTTAAGCTCTATAATAAAAGAAATGTTTTATGGGTAAAACGTTTAAGTCCTTAAACAAAGGAAAACTGCTAACTAAACGTTTTTTATTACAGACAATCCTAATAGCATGTTTTTGGGAAATAAGAAGTGGATTAATTTTATTGTTATGCGAACCACCCCAGCAAATTATACCATAATGCAGTTTTGAATGAAAAATGCTATAATAAATACAAGACAACAATTTCATGGAGCAAAAGGTTTTCAAAAGGTACAGATGTCTAATCGCATCCAAGAGATACCTTTTAAGTGCAACCGTATGATCCAACCAGTTCATTTTCCAATCAACTACTAGTCCAAGATATTTGAAAGATTTCACACAATCAATAGAAAAGCATCTGGGAGAACAATTAAACGCATTATTATAAGTTTTAGAATGGCAGGAAGAACTACAAATATCATCACCAAATAAGAATTTTTTACATCCTGCGCAATGGAAAGCAAAATTACCTATATTAAGGTCAATGCCAGCTACATTGAAGTACATGATTTTAGTCTTGTCACTTAAAGCAAGCTTATGTGATGAGAACCAATGTCTTAAAAGTTCTAAGCCATGATTAATATCACAATGTAAACCAAAAGCAGAATCAGTGTTAAAAGTACAGGCCATATCATCCGCAAATGCTATAACTCTGCTCAAAAACGGCTGCTGAAAAATAGAGTTAAGAAATATAAGAAATAAAATGGGACCAAGAACAGAGCCCTGTGGAACTCCTATGTTTACAAGGCTAAAGCTACTAAAGCTATTATCAATTTTAACTCTTTGCGATCTATCCGACAAATAAGATCTAAGCCAGCTGTGCAAATTACCTCTGAACCCACATCTATATAATTTATCCAGCAGTATGTTATGATCAACTGTGTCAAAGGCTTTTGTAATATCCACAAAAAGAGCTGCACACACTTTCTTATTATTTAAACCGTTGTAAATATCTGTGCAAAAATTTAAAAGTGCATCTTCAGTGGATAAACCCTGTCTGAATCCGTACTGACAGTTACTGAAGAATTTTGTTTTCGTTAGGAATTTGAGCATCCTCGATTTCACAGCTTTTTCAAATACTTTAGAGAAAACAGGCAGTAAAGAAATAGGTCTATATTTGTTTAGCGAAGATTTATCACCCTTTTTAAATAATGGTATTACCACCGCTTTCTTTAGATCATCAGGAAAAATACCAAGCTATACTCTTGTTGAAGATATAGCAAAGGATGTCAGAAATATTGAAAACGATCTTTTTAATAAACACATTCGAAAAAATACCATCAGAACAAGCGTTAGAGTTTTTAAGAGACATAATAATTTTATACAGCTCAAATGATGCAATAAGAACAAAAAATATACTATTTTGGTAGACCGGCTCATTATCAATGCAGTTGCACGAAAAGTTATTAAGACCATCAGCATTTATTACATCCCTACTTATACTGCCAAAAAAGTTATTAAAAGCATTTGCTTTAGCACTGTCCTCTTGGATCGATGTACTACCAACACTTATATGGACAATTTTATCATTGTTTATGGACTTATTTAATATACTATTAATCAGCTGCTATTCTTTTTTAACATTACCCCTGATACTATTAAATTCATGAACGTAGTAGTTAGTTTTGCATGTTGTAACATCAGCAGAAATTTCTTTGCAGAGATTTCTGTAAAGAGCTTTAAGATTCAAGTTGTTCGGATACTTGGAGCATTTTTTGTATAATTTATTTTAGACTTTGACTTTTCTCAGAAGGTCCGCTGTCATCCAAGGTTTACGTTTTTTGAACTTTGAATCACGTTTTTTTACTTTTTTAGAACACAAATTAACATGCTCAGATAAAATTTCAGAAAACACCTTAAACGCTATGGACGGGTCAGGTTCACAGTATACACCATTCCAAGATTCAAAAGTTAATCTGTTGTTTAAAGCGGTAAAATCAGTTTTGATATAGATATCATCAATATGAGGAAATGGGATATTAGATATTACAACATTTTCAAAAAGCAACCACGTCATACAATGATCAGAAAAATGAAAGTTAGAAACGGAACTGCTAATAGATACATTGCTTGACCGACTTAACCTAACAAAAATGTGATCAATACAGGAAGACGAATTATTAGATATACGAGTTGGCTCATTGATGCAGGATTCTAGACCATTCGCAGAGAGAAAAAGTAAATATTTATCAATCATAGATGAGTTAAGTAATATGTTTAGGTTGAAGTCACCTAGTAGTATAATATTATCTGACTTATCGTTTATTAAGAGTCCATCGAGATCACCCAAAAAACATGTCAAGATTAGAATTGTCATGGAATCTATAAAAACAGAAAAAGGAGTAAGTTTGGTTATCTATTAGGCAGCAAATTTTAACCAAATCAGAGCTTATAAAACTACAACAAGAAAAATCACAACTAAATTTCTCATTAACGAAAACCGCCACTCCACCAGCAGCATAGTCATTATTACAGTTTGCATAAAATTTATATCCAGGGATACTAAATAAAGTTATTTCAAAATCATATATCCATATTTCCGTAAAGAATATGAAATCAGGCTTATTAACAAACGAATGCAAATGCAAAAGGAAAGTATCAACATTTTTTCTTAAGCTTCTTATGTTTTGGTGAATTAGATAAAAACTGTTAGGGTTATTATGTATCGCTGAAAAATCAAGAAAATTAAAATTATTACAATGCGCAACAGGAATATTAAATAAAGATGCAAGAGGATTAACATTATCCATATTCATGTTTACTAACAAAACTTATTAAAATAGAAAACTTTTTTAAGTAATATAATTTAAATCCTCATAAGATTTTATAACCAAGGCATTATCACCCTCCTGTTTACGCATTAAAATCCTACCATTGCTAACCCAAAGGTATTTGAATTTTTTTTCGATTTTAAGTTTAAGAGCAGCATTAAAAAGTAATCTAGTCTTGAAGGAGAGACTTTCATTTATAAAAATATTACTAATGCGATTACAGTTAAAGAGTTTAGTGTTTAAATTTTTTCTACACTTAAGTTTGTTCTTCATAACACTTTTTTTACTGAGCCGAGAAATAAATTTGACACATATAATGTCCGACGTAGAATTAAATGATGCAGAACCCCTGGAGTGTTTTACCCGCTTAACGTAGCAATCGTCAATCTGCGCCTCTGTTACATTCATATTCAAACCGCCTGAGAAGTAATTACATTGCTAAAGTTGAGACGAGAAAAAGAGTTGAGAGAAGACAAACATTTAACAATTTACAATAAAGAGATAATAATTGAAGCAAGAATGACACAAATAGTAAAAATGAAAATAGAAATGAAGGTTCCAACAGTAGTGGTTCGTAAGCAAGAAATTGAACTGGGAATTTATTTAGGAGAAAGTTTAACCAACGTAGTTAACAATACAGCATGCGTATCAGTTCTGAATGCAACGGAAAGGGATACGACCATACCGAAAAATTATACACTAGAATTTTCGAATTTTAGTATGTATAAAACAGATAATCACACGATATACAGCGTAAGGGAACATAACGTAAAAGAAAGAATTAAAAAATCAACGGAAACAATTAAATTGGACACAAATTTAAATACAGAGTAACGGTCTTCAATAGAAAATTTAATAACTTCTTACCATGATATTATTCTGTTATGACACTGTAGATATTTTTCAACTCTAGATTTGGCAAGTGGGTACCATCAAGTCCTCGTAAATAAAAGTCATAGAGAAAAAACAGCGTTTAGTACGGCATTTGGACACTATGAATTCAACAGAATGACATTTGGACTCACCGGAGCTCCAGCAACTTTCCAAAGGTTGATGAATCATATACTGCCGGGATTACAGGGAATAGATTGTTTTGTATATTTAGATGACGTAGTAATTTATGGCAAAAACGTGCAGTAACGATAAAAGACTAGCGCTACTGCAAGTAGTAAGTATTTCAGAGACTAAGGGAAAATTGTTTAAAGTTAAATACGGAAAAGTGTCAATTTCTTCGTAGAGATTTCATACCTAGGACACAAATGTTCTGAGCTAGGGGCCTTACCAGACCCTCAAAAGTAAGAATGCATGAAAAATATTCCAATGCCAAGGAACAGAAAGGAAGTTCAAGCGTTTTTAGGGTTAGCAAACTATTACAGGAAATTCATAAAATCCCCCATAAACAATTTATTGAAGAAAGACACAAAGTTTCAATGGTCAGAAAAATGTCAAGAAGCATTTGAAAAGATAAAAGAAGTATAACTTCATCACCCGTGTTAGCCTATCCGATTTTGAGGAATCATTTTTACTAACGACTGACGCAAGTGGGAAGAGATAGGAGCAGTTTTGTCACAGGGTAAAGTAGGTGATGACAGACCAATTGCTTTCGCAAGTAGATCATTAAGTAGCGCAGAAAAAGGGTGTTCGACAATAGAAAAGACATTTTTAGCAATAGTATGGGCAACAAAAAATTGTAGAGCATATTTATTAGGTAGGTCATTCAAAATTTACACGGATCACCTCCCCTTGGAAGGCATAGCAAATCTGAAAGATCAGACATCAAGATTAGCAAGATTTAGACACAAGATGTCTGAGTATGACTTTGAAGTAATATATAAACCAGGAAAAAGAAATTTAAATGCAGACGCGTTAAGTAGTACCACAACCAGAGCAGGGTATAAGATTAGTACAAACGAGATCGAGGACCAGAATAAACGAGCAAGAGAATAAATCAGAGAATATCCCAGAAATTTAAAGCACGCAGGAAGAAGAAACATTACGTAGAGAACAAAAAGGAAAATTATAACGATCCCAAAAGAGATAGCAACAATACTGAAAGATTTTCACGATTCACCATTAGGAGGCCATCAAGGAGCCTTAAAAGCACTGTTTAGAATAAGAAAAGAATACATGTGGAAAGGAATGCAGAAACAAATAAAAGAATATGTAAAAAATTGCAAGAATGTCAAAAAAACAAAAGTTCTAGGTTAACTGAAATGCCGATGGTCTTGACGGACACACCAACACTACCATTTGATAAAGTTTATATGGACATGGTGGGTATTCTGCCAGAGACAATATCGGGTAATAAATACATATTAACGTTCCAAGACGATTTTTTTAAGTACATGGATTGTGTTGCAACACCAGATGCGGAAGCGAGCACCGTGGCAAAAGCATTTTTTAACGAGATTGTGACTGGTCACAATGTGCCAAAAGTGTTAATAACCGACAATGAGTCAAACTTTATTTCACGTCGTTTCTTGGACGTATGTAAAATGTCAGGTATAAAGAAATTGCACATTACACCATACCATCCGCATCCGCAAATGGTTCACTAGAGAGGAGCCATAGACCTTTAGCGGAATATTTGCGGAGTTTCGCAAAAGAAGATGGGTCAAACTGAGATCAATGGTTGGCAAGTGCGATGCATGTACATAAAAACACAGTACATGTATCAACAAAACAGACGCCTTTTCGAACATTTTACGGGTTTGATTCCGAAATGCCGACCAATTTCAAACGCAAATGTATTAAAGGTATTAAAGGTAAAGGTAAATGTATCAAAGGTATTAAAGTACCAGATCCAAAGAGCGCATGAGCCTCTAAAAAGCAATATGATAGTACTTTAAATCCAGTGAAGTTTATAATCGGGGATAGAGTACTAATGAAGAACCAGAGTAGGAAAAACAAATTTTCACCAATATGGATAGGGCCATATGAGGTGGTAGGAATTAGAAGTGCAGTCACAACCGAAATTTTAATCACAAATAAAACGAAGAAAATCCATGACAATTTACTCAAACTGTTTCATAGCAACTAAGAAAAAAATGATTATCGCAGATTAATAAAATACATAAGAAATGGCAACTAATAAAAAGTAAAAACTAAAAAAATAAATGGAAAAAATAATAAGTAAAAGAAAGAATAATGAAATAAATTTGAAAGAAGAGACTTCTGATAAAGGAATAGGTAAGAAAATAAAGTCCAATGAGGAAAATAATTGTGAAAAAAATAAGTAAAAGAGAGAATAATGATGAAGTGAAGACAAATAAGGGAAAAATTAATGAAGAAATAGAATTAAAGGAAAGAAGGATTCAGGAAATAAATATACCGCAGGAAGGTAATTGTATAAGTATAAGCGACACAGGGTCCAAGATCAAAGGACGGGAAACACGAAAGGGAAAATAAAGAAAATTTAGAAAAAAATTGCAGAAATTTTGGAAAAACAAAACAACCAAACGGTATTGCTTGCCGAACAAGAACAAATCGGGAAATTAGAAAATTATATAAGTAACAAATGTCGGATATATAATATTTCCAACAAATGGAAAATACAGAATAATTTGTTTTAATAAAAAATGAAAAGAAACCAAATTAGGAAAAAATTAATTTCAAAGCGAATTTTTTTAATTGTGTTTTTTGTGTAAAAAACAAAATAATTTTTTTAAGAAAATTAAGAATAAGAATAGAAATAGAGTAAATGAATTAGTTCATTCAGAGGAAAAAGAAAATATAGGGTAAAATAGGAAGTGTTAAAGAAATAAAAAAAAAATTAAAAATAAAAGCAAACTAGCTTATCCCCTAAAAGAGCGTGTAGCTTTAGTAAAGCCATACTTTTATAGTAAGTTCGTACCGTTTATTGATGTGTTTATTGAAAGTTTTATTGATGTGTGACTTATTTCGAAGACTATACCGAATATTTGGGGTGCTGAAAAAGTACCACGCCCCTCGTCCAACGCCCATAAAATGTTACCAGTGGAACGGCATGTGTAAATTGAGGTCGAATACTGAATTCCGAGGCTGTGCGACCTACAAAAACAAACCAAAACTGTTCGAAATCGAAAATTTTACGTGTATTTAAGGTACCTTTTACGATCGGCACCAGACTTCATAGGAACCCTCTCAAGGCTTTGGTATAAAAATTGGCTTAGCGGTTTCGAAGTCTTTACGTGATATACATATATACCCACATACGTATATACATTAACTCGCCGCAACTTATATGCAAATACTCGAAATAAAACTCTTGGTTATTTAAGTATTTTAATATCGATCTTTTATGTAAGACCGGAGTCTTAGAGTGAATCTTAAAAACTAACTTAATATTGTACATACAATAGAAGCCAAGTAACTTCTATTGGAAATCAAAGGGAAACTCTTATTGGAAAGATAATTATTAATGATCATTGATAATGATCATTTATAATTATCATTAAAATATTCCATTTGTTTGGATTTCAAATGGAAGCGACGACAAAAGCATAATTGCATTTGCAATTATGTTTATATTAAATACCGCGTTAGATGTTTTGTTTGTCTAACGACGGATGCAGCTGAATTGAAGCGGTCAACTTAAAGTGAAGCTTTGAGTGCAATTTGATCAATTTTAGAAAGATTTAATTACATCAAAAGGATGCAGCTGAATAAATGTTATTTAAGCGGTCAAATCAAAGTTAAGCTTTGAGATTAATATGAAAAAGATTTAATTACATCAAAAGGATGCAGCTGAATAAATGTTGCTTAAGGCAACAATGAAAGTGGAGATGGATCCATTGGATCATCTTTAGGTGCGTGGGAAGCGTTATATGTAACTCGCTCCTCCTTAAAATTCGAGTCCCTTCGAATTCTTCGGAAATGTCTTATATGTATACTTTAAAATAAGACAAATTATTATAATAATTATTAAACAATACAGTAAAACAATATAAATATTATAATTTTTATTTTTGGAATCAAAAATCTGCTCAATTTCCTGTAAGTTTTTTAATTCTGGCAATTTTAAAATTTCCGTTGTATTTTCTGACATTACGTTAAAATTTGGTATAATAATATTTAATTTACTTTCAAAACGTTTTAAAAAGAATTCGTCAATTATTATTTCACATTTATCAAATTTTATAAAATAATTTCCATTTAAAAGGTAAGTATAATTGTTACATGTACTTGTCAGATTTGTTTTAACATTTATTGCCATTACATTTCCAATATCTATTTCTTTTATCAAAACTTTCTTAAAAATACTCTTTGTACATTCATTATAATTGTTTTTTAATAAATTTCTAATACAACTGTTAACTTTTTCCATTTTAAGTAAATTATTTTCTTCATTAACAATATACGATGTATCATAAACAGTCACAATTTTCGTCATTTCAATATTAATTTGCATTTTATTTTTGTTTGGGATTGGTAAAATTGTGTTGGTTTTGAAAAAAGTTTCTAAATAATTTGGTATCAAAACAGCGAAAATTATTAAATTATTGGATACTAGACCAATGTTGCATTTTATGTTTTTTAATTTTAAATTAGCAATTTTGTAAAAATCGATTTCTTCATTCGTAAGTATAAATCTGTTCATGATATTATATTTTGATACGACTATATTTTCTTGAATTTTCTCAATTTTTTCTTTTACTTGATTAATTATATGCAAATAATTATTATATTTTGTTAATTCTATATTATTCCTTATTTCCTTAGCATATGTCTCATTAAATATTGTTTTATGAGATGTGATTATTAAATTTATATTTTGCAAATATTTTTGCATATCATAATTAATTTTTATTTGTTTATTTAGGTTAGTTATAATGTTTTTTTGATTTATGTCTACTGTTTTGAAATGATTATCAATCATTTCTTTGTCTTCATCATCCATGTTGCCAAAAATCCATTTTATGACTCTACCTCCTATATTTATTAAAGCCCTTTTCCCTCTACTATGCACACTTAGTGTTGCTAACGCATGCAATAAATCATCTACCTTATGTTGTAGATTTAAGATTATCCAACCCTTATTTAAACTGAAATCTCTTGCAATTCCTATTTTAACCTTATTGATAGTGTTGCTTATTTCTTCTAAATTTTAAACGTGCAAGAGTTTTGAATAATTTTGCATTATGGCAATTTCCTCGCCTGCAATGACACCATAACCTCCTTCGGTTTCAATTTTGTTGATTTCTATCAATCCCTGAACTGATGTCATCAGCAACATCCATATTAGAAACATTATCTGAAAATAATTTCAATGGTCTTTTAAAATTTGCCAAATCTATTTTATTTGGGTTATTTTTGTTGTAAATGGTAAATCTTTTGTTAGTCTTTTGTCTTAGAGCTTTCGGATTTTTTATATATAAATTGGGCCTGTTAAAGTTAGGAACGCCTTCCCGTTTAGAGTTTATTCGGCTAATTGCTTTGATTTTTGTTTCTTGCATTGTCTTTCTTACTTTTTATTTTGATAATTAATAAAGTCTATCGGCTTAAGTTTTGTGGTTGAATGAACTGTATTATTATAAAAACCCACTGCCTTTATTACTAATTCTTCAATATTTATTTCTTCATCCTGTCGTTTATTATTCGTATGTGTTCCAAAAGAGTTGAATGTAATCTTTCGATATCCGAATTACCAGTATGTGAATTCGGTGTTGTGAAATGTGGAGCTATATTCTTTTCCCTACAAAAAAGTTTAATAAGCGAGTTGTTAAATTCGTTATCCATAATCAATAATTCTGGTTTTCCTAACAATGCAAGTCGTTCCTCTAATTTTGTTCTAACTGTTATATTTTTATCACTCAATTTATGAACTGATCCTAATTTCGAAAATTTATCAATAGTTGTTAAAAAATATATTTTATGAATCTGAAATATATCCAAGTGTACAATCATATTTGGTCTGGTTGGAGTTTCTGTGTGGTTGAAATATTTTTTAAAAGGTTTCCTATCATATTTATTTTCAGCACATGTTTGACAATTGTTAATATATTTATTTATGTATTTAACTAAATTTGGATAAAAATATTTATGTTTTATTTCTTCGAAATTTTCTAAAAATCCTCTGTGATTTGTATCACTATGAATTTTTTCAATAATTTCAAAAACTTGATTTTCATCTGTTAAGTCAATGGCTAATTTGCAACATTTAACAAATTTGATATTGGCATTCCCGAATAGATGTATTAATTTCTGTTGAACGATATTATATTTCCTGTCGTCTAGTTCAGAGTAAATCCCTATTTTTCCTTTTCTTATATTAGTGCGAAATATGTCATTTAAATAATGTTCCTTTGCTAAATCTGCTTCCTCAATATAAACAATTTTATAAATTCGTAGTTTATACTCTACTTCTACACCTTTTTTCCGGACTATCCTTATTTGTGTTTTATATTTGTTAACGATACCTTCGCTAATAGGAAAATGATCATTTAAATTTTCTACACCAGAATGGATAGTTTCCATATCGTCATCAGTAAGTTCAAACAAGTTTTTTAAATATAAATAATCTGTGTCATTATCATTATTTTCTATTCGACTAAGAAAATCCGCAACTTTATTGTCTTTGCCCCTTAAATACTCTACATCAAATTCATACTCTCCTAACATAATCCTCCATCTAATTACTCTTTGATTTGGTTCTTTTAATTGAACAACCATTTTAATGGTTGGTGATCTGTTTGAACTAGAAATTTCCTTCCATACAAATAAGATCTAAAATACTTTATAGCCCACACAATGGCTAATAGTTCTTTTTCAATTGTAGAATAATTCCTTTCGTCACCATTTAATGTTCTGCTCGCATAACATATTGGTTTATTTTCTTGGCTAAGAACAGCTCCTATTGCAATGTTACTAGCATCAGTAGTTAGTACAAATTTTTTACTAAAATTTGGATATGCTAAAATTGGATATGACGTTATAAGTTTCTTTAACTTTTCAAATGCTTCTTTATATTCTACGTCATCGCAAATATTATTTAATTTAGCACCTTCAAATATTTTACTAAAGGATTAGCTATCATTGAATGGTTTTTAATGAATTTCCGATAGTAACCGGTAAACCCGAGAAATGATTTAATTTCTTTTACTGTTTTTGGCAAGTTCAGTTTATTTATTGCCTTTATTTTTGAAGGATTTGGTTTAATACCATCCTTTGTTATAATGTGTCCTAGAAATTCCGTGTGCTTGGACAAGAATTGGCACTTACTTAACTGTACCTTTAAATTATGTTCATTAAGTTTCATAAATATTCCCTTTAGAATCTCAAAATGTTCAATTAATGATGTTGAAAAAACTAGAATGTCGTCCATGTATATAACACATGATTTATTAACAAAATCACGTAAAACAAAGTTCATCATACGCTGAAAAGTAGCGGGAGCATTCTTAAGACCAAATGGCATTCGAATATACTCGAAATGTCCCATTCGTGTTGAAAATGCTGTTTTCTCTATATCGTTTTCATCCATTAAAATTTGGTGAAAACCTTTGGCTAAATCCAAAGTAGAAAAATATTGTGAACGACGTAATTTATCAAACAAAGATTCAATATTTGGCATGTTAAATTTATCGTCTATGGCTACTTTATTTAAATTTCTATAATTAATGACAACACGCCATTTTTTTTCTTCTGAATTATCCGATTTTTTCGGAACAATAAGAGCTATAAGGCGATTTACTATGCCTTATTATTCCTTCTGACAACATTTCAGTCATTTGTGCCTCTATTTCTTGTTCGTGAATTTGAGGATACCTATAATTTTTTGAATATATTGGATTTTGCGTTGTAGTTACTATTTTATGCTTTATGCAAGTTGTTGCTGTTAAGTGCTGTCTCTTAATATAAAAAGTTTTCTTGTTATTATTTAAGAACTTGGCTAATTCATTTACTTCCTCTTTATTTAAATTATCTCCAATTAGCCCTTTTATATCAAAATTTTCAATTTCCATGCACCTAATTTCGTCATAATTTATTGGAGCATTTTCTCCTTTATTGAAAAGTATTTCTTTATTGTTAACTATTAATTTGTTATTTAACAAATCTATAATAGCACCTGGTTTTAAAATATTATTGCCAATTATGCAATCAAATGGTTTATCTTTAAAATCCGTAATTTTTATCGACATCGTCTTATTTATATCATTAAATTCCGAGGGTAATTTTATTATAACTTCCTGAGTTACTTGAGTAAAACCAGTTAGAGTATTTAATCTAATTGGTTTTTCTAAATTTCTTAAACTTTTTAGTTTTCCAAAAACTCTATAATCACCTAAGGTGGTGGCTGATCCAGTATCAATTAAACATTGTACTGGAACAATATTAAAAGTTAATTCTGTCACGGGTAGTCGATGACTACCGGTCGTGTTTGAAAATTTTCAGCCTGAATGTTGCTGACGTCCATGGATTCAATACTTGGATTACGGTTTGGTATCATTGAAGAATTTATTTCTCTTCGGGTGCCGTTATTCTGATTTCGTTTTACAGCACTTTGTAAGTTATTGATATTTTGAAAATTTCTTGACTGGTGTATATTATCTAAATTTCGATTATTTGATGTATTTCTATTCTGATATCTATTACCCAATTGGTTATTATTATTTTGCATGTTCCTTGTTTCCCCTCTATATCCAGAATATTTCTGATAATTATTTGGCTTTTTGTTGGAATAATTATTTTGTCCCCTAAGAACAATATCCTTCATTAAATTATTTTCAATAAAATAATCATGAGCTTTATATAAGCAATCAATTTTATTTTGAATTAATAATGCAATATGAATTGGCAAAAAGGTTAAATATATGTTAAAAATAATCCTTTGATTATTCTCTGGTTTGAAGTCTTCATTTTTTTCGATTTCAATATTATATTTCCTATTCATAGACCCAAATATTTTTTCTAACTTGTAATGCAACTCCTCTAAAGTATTGGCTTTTACATTCATTGCTTCCTGTCTAAGATGAAAGTAACTTTCTTTTACACCAAATTCCTGTCTTAATTTTATTTGAATTTGATCCCAAGATTGATCACTGAGTGCTTCAATTTTCCTTAAAGCCTTTCCTTGAAGCTTATTTGCCAAAATTTTTTGTATAGTGGCATGATGAGCAGCTTCTGTCAATTGAAGGACATTATTTATGTCCCTCAAATAATTACTAAGACTATAGCTTCCTTCCCCAGTAAATACAGGTACACTTCTTGCTTCTCTTAAGCATTCAGATAACGTTAAGGCTGCCATTTTAATTAAAAAAAAAAATTATTATTATTATAAATTGTTTTATTAATATCCTGGAGTGTCCAACTTTTCCCGAAGTTTGGATTCGCAAGATTATTTAGAGTTTTATTTATTTGTATAAGTTATTATAATTTATTTTTCTGGGTTTTTTATTTTTCTTCTTTTATTGTTTATTATTCACTGTTATATCTTGGAGGGTCCTGATTAAGGAATCGCAAGATTATTTTTCGTTTAAGTTATTTATACACTTTTAGTTTCTTATTCTTAAATTATATATATTTAATAAAGTGCTCTTAAAAAATTTTCTATTTTATATTAAATAAATTTCAATTGTAATATAATAAAATAGTGAATAATTTAATAAATACGATCATTTGTCCTTGTTCCTGTTGTATTGATGTGGTTTCCTTTTTGACCCGATGTGTGCCAATGGTTGTTGAACTTGTTGCAAATTCCTGTGTATTCGTCATGAATCAATTATATTTCTTTGGGCTCTTCAGCAACATTTACTGCTTTGAATATATTGAAGTTTATAATTAAAGTTAGTTAGTTACTTTAGTTAAACTTATTTTTTACTTAAGTTTTATTATTATGCTATGTCACTAGCATAAAGTTCTTTGTCACTTTAGTTAAACTTATTTTTTACTTAAGTTTTATTATTATGCTAATTCACTAACATAAAGTTCTTTTAGATGATATTTTTTATTTACCATCCCATCCTCGTCGCCACTTATATTCAAATAGTCGAAATAAAACTCTTGGTTATTTAAGTATTTTAATATCGATCTTTTATTTAAGACCGGAGTCTTTGAGTGAATCTTAAAAACTAACTTAATATTGTACATATGATAGAAGCCAAGTAACTTCTATTGGAAATCAAAGGGAAACTCTTATTGGAAAGATAATTATTAATGATCATTGATAATGATCATTTATAATTATCATTAAAATATTCCATTTGTTTGGATTTCAAATGGAAGCGACGACAAAAGCATAATTGTATTTGCAATTATGTTTATATTAAATACCGCGTTAGATGTTTTGTTTATCTAACGACGGATGCAGCTGAATTTAAGCGGTCAACTCAAAGTGAAGCTTTGAGTGCAATTTGATCAATTTTAGAGAGATTTAATTACATCAAAAGGATGCAGCTGAATAAATGTTATTTAAGCGGTCAAATCAAAGTTAAGCTTTGAGATTAATATGAAAAAGATTTAATTACATCAAAAGGATGCAGCTGAATAAATGTTGCTTAAGGCAACAATGAAAGTGGAGATGGATCCATTGGATCATCTTTAGGTGCGTGGGAAGCGTTATATGTAACTCGCACGCTCTTTAGAAAAAAAAGTTGATTAGTCCGGTTCTTCAAAATAATCCATGGCTTATGTTACGGTAATCCCCAAAAAATTTCGACTAAAGAATTAAAATTATTTCTAATAAACACACCTTTAAGCATGAAATTTTTCAATACTTTTCTTAAAACTATCTCTGTCTTTGTCTTTTTAATATTATGTTAGTTTAACTTTATTTTAAGTCTCAATTTTTAATTGCGTTTGATTTATTTTTTTCTTTTATTAAATAAATTATATTCAACTTTGTTTTAACTTATTTATATTTTTCTTTATTTTTTTTTTATTTATTTTTAAATCATTACTTTATGCATTTAAAAGACTATGTCTTACATGTAAGCACTACTTTAAATAAATAAAATAAAATAAAAAAGTGCCTGGTATGGTGCCTGGTATGGTAGTTAAAAAAACAAACGGTCAGAAATAAGAGTAATGACATAAATCTTTTGCATCAAAAAATCTTAATTTTTTTCCGTTGGACCAAATTGTTTTGACTTTTTTCATATTATTTTCACTAAAATTTAAATGAATTTTTTCCCATACTACTTTAAGTCAAATAAATTGTAAAATGTAAAAAATGCGTAAATTTTTTTGTAATTTCATTCAATTTAATTCTTCACTTTACACTATATTTTATCATCAATAGATAATTTATTTGACCAAAAGTAATATTGCAAGACAAAAAAAAAAATTTTAATTTTAATTTTAGTGAAAATAATATCAAAAAAAAGTTACAAAATTAATGAAAATCCGCATTACCTCTGATCCGACTGAAAACTGTTTGGTGCAGAAAGCTATTAGGTCTGACCGTTTGTTATTAAGAACATAAGAAGATCGGTCAATGTCCTTTCAAGGCCTGAAATGGCCATTTCTTTTTTGTTTTTTTTTTTATTTCAAACTTTTCCAGCTCAAGGATGGCTATCGCTACTGTCGAAATATTTGGGAATCGTCATACCATAAAGCGTTATTTTGAGCAACCGACCCAAACACCTTTTTTTTTGTGAGGAGCCTCAGTATACAAACATAAATTTTTTACTGATAGATAGATGAGCAGAAAAAGTAGGCATGGCAACATTTATATATATAGTGACCGCCACTTGGTCCCATTGCACCTACATTCACCTACATCAAGTTTCACTATCAAAACATGTACAGCTCAGAAATTACAATGATTTCTGAAAAGTCGGCGTGGATAAAGTGCGACACGCCAATTTTTTTAAGGGTTCTTGCAGTATTATTAGTATTATTAGTATTATATAGAATAATAGAATAATTCAATTAAATGAAATTGAATTCGAAGGGAAATTGAAAAAAATTATCGATTTTGGATTTTTAAAGTAAAGTAAGACAAATTACTCAGTTATTTTAATAATTCATGAATTAAGTTCCGGGAAACTCAAACTAAAAGAAAAAACATACGAATGAATATAAACTGATAGAAATTAATATCAGTATAAAGAGAATAAAGAAATATCGGTAAGATTTAAAATAATTAGAGTCAAATGTACTCTTACAGATCTATTCTGTCGCGGTAACGTTAATCTTATTACCGAAGAAATTCACCTTTTGGTAACTTTAACACCCTTTTGGTATTCTGCAACCAAGCGTTACCAGTAAATATTGTTACCATCTCTTTAGGTGGTAACAAGCAAAACAGCTGACAATTGTATTGCTTGCATTAAAATATGTGCTCGCGTTTTGAGTAATTCATTTACTTTTAAAGTTCTACAATCAAAATTTCATCAAATTTAAATATAAAACGATGTCAACTTCACTGTTACTGCTTCTACTTCTCGATGATGAAGTAGAAGAAAAATCTTCGAGAAGGCATCAGCTGAGAACTTTGCGGGACAGCAGCGATCCATTTAACTTGACGGATAACATATTCAAGTTCCATTTTCGTCTTCCAAAGGAAGTTTGCTTCATGCTTGTTGAGGAGTTGATGCTAAGGGATACGCAGGCCACTTCTCTGCCCTTTGGAGTACGATTTTTTTGCTGCCTTCTGTTTTTCGCTCACGGTTCGTACCAAAAGTGTGTTGCAAACAGTATCTATGCTCCACTGAGCCAATCTTCTGCGTCACGTTCGATTAAATATATGTCTGGTCTTATAATAAAATACCGAGCTTCTGAAGTAAGTTTCCCAACCACAGACGAGCAGCAGTTGGCTACGAAAGCCAGGTTAGTTAAAATAAACAACATTGTTCTAGCGTTTTGTAATGTTTTTTGTATTATTGCCCAGATTCTATTCTAAGTTTGGGTTCAAGGGAGTGATTGGTGCTATTGATTGCACTCACGTTGCTATGATTTTTCCACCTAAGAACGATCCAACAAATCCTTGCAGTTTGTACATGAACCGAAAGGGCTATTATAGCATAAATGTAGAAGCTGTTTGCGACAGCAACCTAAGATTTTTGGCTGTTAATGCGAATTTCCCGGGCTCCCGCCATGAGTTTACAATATTTGACGCAGTTTCGGGGCTATAGTGCAAAGTTCGGAATGTAATCGAAAGAAGCTTCGGCGTAGCTAAATCACGCTTTCGCTGCATCTCAAAATTCCGAACTTTGCACTATAGCCCCGAAACTGCGTCAAATATTGTAAACGCTTGCCTCATCTTACACAATATTGTAATAAAATATGCTCCACAAGATGAACTGCAAATGGATGAAGATGAAATTGATGAAGGCGTTGACATACCAGCAACTGCAACACGCAGAGACTTACACCGCGAAGGCGAACGGATTCGTCAATATATAATTAACAATATTTAATCAATAATATATATTAAAAAAATTTTAATTATATTTTCATTTTCACGAGCCTTTATTGACTTTCATTTTAAAAAATAAAGAATGGTTCTAAAAACAAGTTCTTTTAATAATGCGGATAAAACAAAACAAAGCAGTAACACAACAAAATAGTAATACAACAAAACAATTCATTTTAAAATTAACTTAAAAAAAAGAAAAAATATCACACAAATAAAATCACAATTAAATAAAAACACATATCAGGAAGAGGGATGCTGGCGCTGCAGAAACACCAGTTCCTTAATTGCTTCTGCAATAGAAGAAACACCATTTGCGATACTGGCCAGAGATTCAGTTAATCGTGCCTGTTCCACTTTCCGCTCCTGGATGTCCAGCTGCACAAGTTCTAATAGTGCCTCTCGAAAGGTTTTTGTGCTACGCCGGGTTTCGAGCACTTCAGTATTGAGGGGACTTGTGGATGGAATAGCTGCATTTGGGACCTCGTAGGGGTTAGGCGAAATGGTGGAGGAAGTGCAGCAAATTGGAGTGGGAGGAAGCGAAGATTCAGCTGAGGGCTGCTGACCATTTTCAGCGTTCGTCAAAACCTTGAAAATAACGATGCATTTAAAAAGTAGTTTTTTTATATTGTGCATCATATTTACCGTGAAACCAAGCGTGACACCAGAATGTCCTTCTACAGCAGCGATGCCAAACGCTTCTAAAGCTTGCTGTTCGAACTCGCTGAGCTCCAGTATAAAATTCTGCCCACCACCTGTGCGATTGCGCTCAATTAAAATTTTACGCGCACGAGCTTGCAGCTGCTTGCGCCAGTTTCTTAATGCCTGAAATAGTACCATGTTTAAACGCTTATTATATTAAAGATATATACAATTTAATTATCCTACCTCTTTCCAAGAATCTGGGGTTCTAGTTGGCCCCAACATCGCATTCAAATTTGATGCAATATCTTGCCACAACATTTTGATGCAATTTGGCGATGTGGGGCAATTTTTCCCTTGCAGCAATTCTGGGTGGGTCTGAATAAAGTTTATGTAAAACCTTAGCTGGGCCGGCGTAGTGCGTGCATATTTCTTGCTAAAAAAAACAAATATTGTAAATATTGATAAAATTCAATAAATTATTTGTACTTACTTTTCTTTTTCCATTGTTTACAACTCACCACAGTATCACACAGAATTGCCAGATGCAAGAAAAGTGCTTTATTTCAATAAGGTGAGTTTATGACGTCTGACAGCGTTACCGAGTGCACAGAATACCGATAATTAAGACCGGTAACGAATTTCGGTAGCAAGATTACTATTACCAGTATCGCACAGAATCGATCTGTTAAAGTAAGATACGGCGTCCATATCTAAGTCATTTTGGAAATCTAAAAAGGCGCGTTTTACGTAATAAACCCCGTTGCATTAATACAATACCGTACAATTTAAGAAAGATAAACTAGTAATAAAAAAAAGAAAAAAAAAACTTCGTGTATAAATACAATAACATTGAAATAGAGCAAAAGAGAGATTAAATTCTTTTTTATTAACTTTTGAGATAAATAAGAATTCAAAAAAAGTATTTTTTTTTACGCTTACGCATCAAAAGCATGAATTTATAAATGGAAAAATGCAATATAGCTTCAAAATGTAAAAGAGAAAATAAGTTTATGAATAATTTAAAAATTAATTTAAAAATGAAATGAAAATGAGAAAAATGAAATTAATAAAGTAAATAAAATAACAAATATAACCTTTAGCCTGTAAGAGATTAAAGGAAAAACTAAATTAAAATAGGTAGAAAAATTTAAATAGAAAATGTTGTGAAAAAATCAAATAATTAAGACTAAAGATTCTAAGCTCCAAGAAGCGAAAGAAAACCAAATCATACTAGTAGAGTTCTAGGTTATGCATTCTTATTTAAATGTAGAATGGAAAATAAACTTCTCAAACAATAGAAAAATAATGAATACAGAAAAGAAGTATTAAACTTCTTATTATATTATACTTTAGAAATAAATTGTTAGGTTGAACTAGATTAGGGCATGTCACGCACGAGGAAGAGTGGGGTTGCAACCGAAAGATGACGCCGTTGGGCGGTATAGTCCCGATAAGCGACTGACATAAAAAAAAGCAAAACTACAACGACCAAACAAAAGAGATGAACACTCTTCTACAATAAAATAAACCAACAATTGTCAAAACTTTCATAAAAAGAACAACACTGACAAAATACCTTAACGAAAGGGATCAAAACCTTTCTAAAATAAAATCAAAGATATTCCACTTTTTCTAAATCAACCGAAGGTATAAAACCCTTTACTAAAACAACCTAGCAATCCAAAAGTGTCAAAACTTTAACAACAAGAACAAAACCTGGAAGATAATATAATGAAAGGAACCAAACTGTTTCTAAAGAATAAAGGCAAATTCAAAAATAAATTAAATAAAATCTAAACCAACCATTTAATGTCAACTAAAATTAAACAACGAAAACCTATTTGAAAAGCAGTGATTAAGGAAATTTATCAAGAATTTATGAACTGTCAAAGAAGAAAACATAAGATAAGCGCAAGACGCAAAGCATCCATGTATCACCACAACACACACTTCAACAAAATAAACCACAATTATAACAAGGAAAAAACGTCGTAGCATTTTCCCCGGAGCACAGATGGACAACACGAAAAAGAGAGAGAAGTACAACCCTCCTCCCCCCCAAAAACCAACAAAAGTTAGAAACTAATAGGGTATATAAAGAGGAAATAAATATTAGATAAAACGAGAGAAAAAAAAATTTTTATACAATATAAAGTAAAAATATAATGCAAATGTTTAACTGCATAATTAATTTGATATGTAATAAAGTGAATGATGTAATCATGTAAAGAAATAGTGTATAAATGGATTACAGCAATAAGAATAGAATTCAATACAATAAAAAGAAGTAAAATGAAATGCAAATAATGTACACAAATAATGAATTTATGATTTAAAAAAAATAAATAAGACAAGAAAATATTAGAACCTATATAGAAATAATGACTAAAGTTTAAGTAATTTATAGCGAAAGATAAAATACATGAAATAAGATAAGAAACACATCTAAACACGAAAAAATTATTGTTAGGTTTTTAACAATAATTTTTTCTTTTTCGATGGGCGGAGGAATGTTGTGGATTAATCACAAACGAAGCAAATAACCACTGCATACTTGTAGGCACTACCTTTTGTGCCATACAACAACCTTGAATTACTGAATTCAAGACCAATGTCAAGTCAAAGTGCAACTGCATAAAATGCAGTATCAGCATTAATGCACAAACCGTTTAAGCTATGACGCTTGCCATAACTTAAACGGTAACAAGTGAGCAGCGTAAATAACAAGCAATACCTCTAGCATGTTGTTGTTGCGATTGTCGTGAGAAATAAACTGACACCGTTGTGCCTTCTGCACCGGGAACAAAATGCATTGACAGCATTTTAGTATTTCAAAAATATTTTAGCAAGCATTTATAGTATTTTTTTGCTACAATCAATAATTGGACAATATTTATTGCAAGGGAATTCCGTCTTTCGAAGGAAGCAACAGAATGTATGTAAAATGCAATTTGAGCATTTTGTTTGCAATTAAACAACCTTGGTACAATTGCCAAGCACAAGAATGTCATCCTGGCAATTTCGATAATCCCGGTCAGAAGATAAGGAACTGCAAATTAGCATTCCGGTATGGCGAATTATTGTAAATATGTTAAGCTAGGATTAAGTATGTAACAAAAATAAGAAGAAGAAGCGAACCCAGATATGTTATAAATATCTGGTCTATGCTAAATAAAGAGCTCAGTTGAAAGTTAATCAGAGAGTACTAAATAAAAATCATGAGTTTTCATTACAGTGAGTTTTGTAGTTTGATTCCAGCTCTGACGACCGACGCAAACTGAAGATCCTGGACCAGGCAATGGTTGGTGAGTATACCAGCAGTTAACTCGATTAAACGACTTGACCCCGAGCTGGGTACTTAAGCGAACCTGCTTGAGTAACTCTGGGTACTTAACATATACTATGTATTAAACGAAAAACTTTTGTGTGTAAATGTGGTAATATGAGATCATTTTATTTATGAACTCAATTCTTTTAAAAATAAACTTATAGTCCTATATAGCTTATGTTATTATAACGTAAAAACTTCCTTGTGTATTGCTAAAATGGCTTTTTTAAAAATGAACTTTTACATTTGAGAACATAAACAGTAATAAGTTTATAAGGAATTTTCTTCGAGATTTTTAGGAAATAAAAAAGTCTGTCATTTCCTTTTGATGAATGTTTTTAAACTTTATCTTTGGATTAACTTTTTTAAACAAAAACAAAGCGGAAAAAAATAAAGAATAAAATAAATATGGCAAGCGTTCAAAACACTGAATATTTAGAAGAGTTTTCCTGAAACATGGAAATATTGAGTAAAAATATTGGTCAATTATAACAGCATCCAAAAATGGTTTAGCCATTACGCCGATGTGTTCTACGTGAGAGTCTGCAAAGAAATAACGTCGTCGTATATGTCCGATTGCTTAAAAACTCAACAAAATATTGCCGTAAGTTTGTCGTCTTACAATGTCGGCTGACACGTACGTTCGTCTGAAAGCCCGTACTGATATAAAAAATATATAGATTGTGGAGCATTGCCATTGTATTATAAGGGTATGTGTCAAAAGGAAACTTTTCACTCGTGGTAGGAAAGAAAATAGCAAGTTGAATAAAATTTGTGTGTGTTGAAATAAATTTGTCTTTTTTGGTGTGTCAAATGGACGATGAAATTTTAACAATTACAAATTTTGACATTCAACATTTCGGTCGTGTCTTAGAGCATTTTTAATGGTAATATGCAAAGAAACCATTTTTGATTTAAATTTATATGTCGCTCACAACGTTATTCGCGTCTACGCTTCATATGCTGCTAGCTTAGCTTATGCTATGCGGCTGCAGCAACCTAGTAAAGGGTATCAATAAATTAAATTATGAATCAAGGGTAATTCGAGTGCCATGACCGATTGGATTGGAAGAGACATATACGACGGCTTCAAAGGCAGCTTTGAACAATCACGTGGAAATTGCGGACCGGCGGAATGTTTACCTGCTGGCGGCATTGCATTTGGCAGCGGAGCGGATGTATGCTGTAGCCGTGCATCATTGCAATAGCCTTTTCCCATTTGCATGCACCAGCAGTTCTGCGATATCCACGTGAGTGTGCCATCATTCTTTGTGATCTTCCATTTGCAATATTTTCACAGCACTCCGATTGCCCTTGGTTGGTACTCACTTAAAACAAAAGGAACAACACTTTTAAAGCACAGTTTACTTTAAAATATATTTAACTGGAAATAAAAGGAACAACTAAAGCATCTCGCGTTAAAAGCCACAATTTATCGGCAACTTTACCGCACAGAACTAAACACAAAAAAATGCAGCTTTCACAAAAACTCACAGTTAAAAATTATATTAGTTTTTATTTATTACGGTTTTATCTTCACGTTAAAAGAACGATACTTTAATTAAGAAATTCACAAACTAAAATAGCTAATCAAATCGAAATACAGCGCGGAAATAAATGTAATGTTTTTTTTTCTTACTTTTTGGATGTGTCAAATATTCACTTTTAGATTGTATTCACAATTATATTCACCTCACAATTGCCAAAAATTGCTCTACCAACTGTCAAAATTTCATCATCTGATTGACACACACTCTAAAAATCATTTTGAGAGGTACTTATGAGGGGGAAATAATAGGCAAAATGACAATTAAGATATGAAGATTTGTGGTACTCAAGCGGGTTGAGTAGTTAAGAGCGGAGGTACTTAAGAGGGTAAACATACATCAATTTTCATGAAAAATGCTTAATGCCTGAAAATTTTGGGTACTAAAGCTGGTAAGGTGCTTAAAAGGGGAGGTACGTAAGCGGGTTTCACTGTACCCTTCAACAATACACACCTTAACAATATACACCTAAACAATATGAACCTCAACAATATTCACACTCACACATATCATCTGCTTTGCTTATTTTGGACAAGAACATTGAATTGTATTAAAGCGAACATTTTCGTCTATACTCGGTACGGAGCAACTCTTCTATTTTAGTAGGGCCTACACTCTTTCAACGATACGCACATTCACACACATTCTGCGCGTTAAAGCTGAAAGTTCACTCGATGCAGTTGCGTTTTGCGTCCGTCTTCTCTCTGATACAATACAATAGAAGTATGTGAAAGCTTATGGGAGCGAGTTCAATGCTTATGAAAGTAACGCTAGAAAAACGAAATGTACGCAAGAGAAGTTACAAATATTTAAATTTTCCTTGCGCAAATTGCGTTTTTTTATAGCTCGTTATAAATAGCGAACAGCGAGAAGAAGAAAAGTAACTAGTAGTAGTAATTGTTTGTTGTTTTTGATATTGCTATAATTTTTTAAGTGACAATTTTTAATAAATTTATAAATAAAATCATTGAGCTCTTCACTTAAAAAAAAAAATTTTTAATGAATAAGATTCTGATGAGTTTTTAACTGATATTTGGCTAAAATCACTGTTTTATGATAATTTGTAAAAGTTTTTATTTTTATAAATCAAACGATTTGATATACTATATTTCATCGTTAATACATTTCAAATTCCGTTTCAACAACAAAGAATATATTGAGTAATTTTGCAGCCCTTCTTTCTGGAAACGTCGAACACATTTCTTGAACTCTACCATAAATTCCTTGCGTAAATTGTGCCAGCGAGTAGACGGACGCAAAACGCAACTGCATCGAATGAACTCTCAGTTTTAATGCGGAGAGTTTTTGTGAATGTGCATATCGTTGAAAGAGTGCAGGCCCAAACAAAATAGACGAGTTGGTCCGTAACGATTAAGAACGAACATGTTCGCTTTAATGCAATTCAATGTTGTTGTCCAAAATAAGCAAACGTAAACTCATCGAAAAAAAACGGTTTGACAGACGTTTTGTTCCGTAAGAACTGAACTTTTAGTTGATAGCTCATAGAAAATCTGATATCAATGAGAAAGCGAAAAATGAAAAAATGTAAAAAAGTGATTTTTAAGTGGATATTATGGGTAGTGAGAAGATAGTACGATCAGACCTCCAACAACCTTATAATTCAAGCATGCTTTGGCGCATGTTCCACTTACCGACATCGACTAAATTTGTTGTTGTTTTCGCTGGTAAAAAAAAACATGGAATTTGAGGGAGCTTCTCTTTCATACAAAAATAACAAGCAAACGACAAATTATGTTCATGGTCCAAAGCTGACATAAATTCGGACAACTGGCAGAAAACAGGTTTTTAACAGAAAACAGAAGAAAGAATGTGAAGAATGCCTTCAACTTTGCCACACAAAAAACTACGTGGAGCATACCGTGGACAAAACAATATGCGAGTGATAAAAAATTACCTAACTTTCAAAATCTGACAAACAAGTATCCGATGTGAGACGTGCGGCTTTGCATTCTTCACATTCGTGAAAAAAAAAAAACATGTGCGCTCTTTCGTTAACTGTTCAGAGCTTGGCTGAATTATAAGATTGTCGCAAGGGTAAGAGCGAGTATCCATAATTTTCAAATCGATGTTGATAGCTCATACAAAATCTGAAAGCGATGAAAAAGCTTTTACTGGCAAAATTTAAACAAAAAAGTGATTTGTATTGAATTCGACAATTATGCACGGAGAGAAAAATTAAGCATTCTATGCTTGAATCAAGCAAATAGGCCATCAATTTACACTCAAGCGTAAATTTTTTAATTCAAGCATTATTTTGCTAGAATTGAGCAAATTTAGAACACATGGTATTAAAAAAAAATTTTTAATTCAAGAAACATTTGCTTTAAACATAAGAATATTTTTCTAGTATCAAGTATACTATTATTGAAGTGAGAAAAATTTGCTTGATTCAAGTAAACAATTTACTGAAATTAAGAATAATTTGCTTGATTTAGAAGTTTATTTTCTCTGAATTGAGAACAATTTGCTTGATTCAAGTATACAATTTACTGAAAATAAGAATAATTTGCTTGATTTTAGATATTTGTTTTCCTTGAGTGGAGAACGATTTGCTTCCCACTGAACTATAAGCGAAGGTTTTGAGTAAGGTGAGAGTTTTGCGAACGTTTTTGGTTAGCATTTTTTTTTTCTTAACTTTTTCTTTTGTCGCTTAAAAGTGCTTGTTATAAAACATTAAATTCGTGAAAGCTTTTCCCATAAAGAAAAATTGTGCATATTTTGCGAAATTCTTTAAAAACTTATTTTGAGGCGAAAATGAATCATTTTTGTATCATTTCAGTAGGTAAGACTTCCTTGTAAATGAACCATTTTTTGTTCATAAATGAGTTCGGAAATGAATCATTTATGTTTCTTTTTTACATTCTGAAATGAGTTCAAAAAATAATTTTTTTTATCATATCAGTAGGAAACAATTTCTCATAAACGAACCATTTTTTGTTCATAAATGAGTTCACAAATGAATCATAAATGTTACTTTTTATATTCTAAAATCAGGTAAATAAAGGAACTTAAAATGAAAATGTTAACCTTCGTACAAACGTCATATGATCTTTTTTACCAGTGCGAGATGGATGTACTGCTACACGTATGCAATTCAACATTTAATTAATTTTCAACATTTCAACATTTCTATCAAAAATTAAAATCAAGCCCAAATAGAATGAAAACCACGAAAACATTCCATGCAAAAATGTAATCAAATAAATTCCCCAATTAATAACTTAACTATTTTGATATTTCATATATAATTTGGAAGTTTGTCAAATTGGAAAACAATCACACCTTTTCCCATTTGAAACATCAATATCATGAAGAACACAATGCGTGAATTCCAGCCCAGGTATATTAATCTTATTAACCCAATGATTAATACGATCTCTAATTTTAGTAATAATCATTTCTTCTTTAACAAAATATCGATATGTAATTATAAATAGTATTATGCAATAATAAAATTTATAATTCAAAAAGGTTCTTTTTTTTAACTCATTATTGAACAAAAAAAGGTTTGTTTTTGAGAGGCAATTCAGTCCAAAGATTGATACAAAAAGGGTTCAATTTCGTTTCGGTTTTTTACAAAAGAACTTTTGTATGGTTAATTTTTGGACTCATTTCCGAAGAAAAAACAGTTTGTTTCTGAGAGGCATTTTCGTCCGGCGATTGATTAGAAAAGGGTTAATTTCCGAGTGCCGAAAAATAACTTTATGGTTCTTTTTTTAACTCATTTCCGAACAAAAAAGAGGATAATTTATGGTTCTTTTTTTAACTCATTTGCGAACAAAATAAGGTTCGTTTTTGAGAGGCATTTTAGTCCGACGAATGATATAAAAAGGGTTCATTTATGAGTGCCGAAAATGAACGTTCCTACCCGAAAAGGTTCATAAATGAATTCAAAAACGGTAGTTTTGGTTCACTGGGTTGCTTCAAGTAGACAATTTTCTTGATACTAGAATGTTTCGCTTCATATCGGAAAATCAATTTTCTTATTAAAGGTGTGTGTCAATAGGAGTGTTTTCAATCGTTGAGCTACTCGTTGAGAACTGCGGAAAAATGTTAGAACTAAACAGAACTAAAAAGCTACGACATGAATCAAGTCTCTCTTCTTGTATTCCTTGGCTTGCTACCAGGCGACCAGAAAAGAGAAGCAAGAAACATTCTTTTTGTTTTCGATATGATCGTACCCGTTTTCTCTTCAGCCCTCTGCCCAACAAGCGCATCGTGAACCCTGTCTGTCTCTGTCGCTCTCGCATGTACGCGCTTTAGCGCATGCGCAAGTGTTTTTTTTTTCAATACTGATTTTTTAATGAATGTGTGTAAGCAGTAGCGCATGTAGAAGTGTTTTTTAGGTCGATACAAATTTGAGTGTATGTGTGTAAGCTGATACACTGATTTCAATGTATGTGTGTAAGCTGAAATGAAATAAATTTTGGATTTTTCATTTTTCGCTAGACAAATGACAAAAACAACCAAACAACGTGCTTGTATTTCTGATCTTGCTACCAGGCAATCAGAAAACAAAGCAAGCAATATTCTTTTGTTTTCTGCTGTCGATATGATCTTACCCCTTTCCCTTCTCCCCGCTAGCAAGCATGCATGTGAATGAATGTGTTGTTGTTATTGTAGTCAGCTGTTAAGATTGTTTACATTTGTTGGTATAGTTAGCTAGAAATTTTCGGCGTTTTGAAGTTATTCTTATTGTAAGCTCTACAGTTGGCATTTTTGCTTATAGAATTTTTAAATAGATATTATCAATTTACGAGTTATTCAACACATAAACTGATATTACTCTCAATGTTTATATGCAATATTTTTATTACTCTTCATTTCAGTAAAGCCAATTTTTAATCAACATAAAAATTATTTATATACATTTATGTACCTATATTCTCGATATAACTACACTTGAAATTTTACGCAATGCGAACAAGTGTATGCGTACTATAGAGTGCTCTATGGCCGGATAGTTTATTAAAATTTTTCTTCTTTCTTGCTAACTTGTAAAAGGTGATTTTAAGATTTTTAAAAGTTAGCTGAAATAAATTCAATTAAAACATTTAAAAACCCTTTTTCCTGTATAAAGTAAAAAAACAAAATTTTTTAAATTTAATTTATTCTTATTATATTTTATTGTATACAATTTTTTTATATCGATGGCCATACGTTGACACCTGGTAACTAACCATTTTTTGAAATTGATATTTTTAATATTTTTATAAAAATTTTAACCAAGCTTTTTCTTCCAAAATGACAAACAGTACACCAAACAATATCCCGAATTTTCTTTATACTTAATTACTTTTTCTTCTCATTTCAAAAATATTTGGTACTTAATTTAATATAAAATAAAATATAATAATAAAATGTTTGAAAGGAATTGGCAAATGAAGCCGGAAAACAACAATAAAATTATTACAAAATCTACATTTTGCCCCCTACTTCTTACGGTTCTTACTAACTTGAATATCACAGACGCCATAAAGAATAGTTTTCGAAAGTGTGGTTTGTACCCTTTCAATCCAGATAATGCAGATTATACTAAGTGTGTCAAAAATCAATTAGAAATGTGTACCGAAGGTCATCATGAAACTAATAAGCATTTCAATGACTATGACATTGGCACAGCTATTCGAGTAATTAACTGGATAGCTCCTAATTTGCGTGACCATGGAATTAATACGGATCTTATTGTTAAAGAGATTGGTGCTTTAAAAAAAGTGGAAAATCAAAATGTTGAAATATTAGGAAATGTCACGATTCAGTCAGGTACATACATAATCAATGCGGAAGGAGTTTTGGAAATGGAGACAAGGGAAATGGCTTCAACAAATTTAGCTACTGCTAACAATGACATCTCATTTCAATCTATTGAACGCCCGGTTCCAAATTCACCAATAAATAACGCTACTACTAAAAATTACAGCTCATTTAAACCTATTGATTGCACAGCTCTAAATTCACCAAGAAATAACGCTACAACTAAAAATTGCAGCTCATTTCAACCTATTGATTGCCCGGTTCCGAATTCACCAATTAATAGCCCAACTAAAAATGACAGCTCATTTAAACCTATTAGTTCTTCATCTTCAATTCAAGGTCATTTTTCAATTAATCTTTATGCAACTTGTCACACGTATTTATTATTTATTATACCTAAGAAAAATCCAAATTCCACAGGTCCAACATTATTAATAAAAAACGTCGCAACTTTAATGTCACCAACTTTTGAGAAGCATCTGTATTTTCCAAAACCATCGAGTTCTGCACAACCTTCAATCAAAATCAAGCCCACTAGTGCTGTATCCGCACTTGCATGGAGAGAGCATATGCAGTCGAAGGAAACTGAGAAAATAGCTAAATTTGATGCTATACAAAAACGAAAATTGGAACGCCAAAAAAAGAAGAGGGAAAAAAAACCAAATCAGTTAAAGGTAAAAAAAGAAAACAAAAACAAGTATGTGGTTCTTGTGATGAAGATTTGGACTCTGATGCTGAGGATGATGGGGTAAAAAACGTGGGATGTGCCTTGTGTCCTAAGTGGTTCCACCTAAAATGTACTAAATTAATAAACCTAGCATACAATGAAGTAACTGAAATGGATTTCTTATGTAAGACATGCAATGACCAAAACGACTAAGTTCGTACAAAAAATAATTTTTTATTTTTTAATTTAATTTTTTATTTTTTGTTTATTATTTTATACTTTTTGCTATACTTCATTTTATATTTAATGCAAACAATGCGCTTAACAATGAAATTGAATTTTAAAGATCTCACCTACATAAATAAATATATAAGAATGTACAAAACTTTCATTTAAGCAAATAAAAATTTGAATTTCTGTACGATTTTATTTTTTTTTTAACAAAAAATATCGTGCCGAATATAGGATCATCAAATGCCGAGTATTGGAAAATGCATGCCGACCACTGGCAAATACGATGCATTTTGCAAAATCTGTTATTTAGTTATATTTAAAAGATAGTTTTTTAAAAGCAGTGAATTAAATCTAAAATAAAAACCCCTATTAAAAGGAAATGTCTAATTGCCAACCCAATAGCTTGTTCAAATACGTGAGGACACCAGCTTAAAAAGAAAAAAAAAGTTAAACTGCCGAATACTGTTACACTTACCCTATATACATATATATATGTTATATATATATATAGCAGTATATTAATATAAATATATATATATACACATTTCGTTGACAACTACTTTCGTAAACTCTTGAAGTTCCAAAAATAACCACTGTTTCAGAGGATTAATTTTCACTTTGAAATCAATGATATCCTTGTTTAATGATCTGTTCCAGGATCCTGAAGTGAATTTCGTTAGGTAAGGTAAGATAAACCAAGCTGTCATGATAATTAGGTCCATTTGTCGAACTTTCAGAACTGTACAATTTTCCACTGAGTTGTTCCAATAATGCGCAAGCAATGTGTTTTTCAAGCTTTCATTTTATTTTACTATATAGTAAGTAGAGAAGAGCAAATACATTATATATTCACTATTATATATTTAGCTGTTTACATTTCTATATAATTATAGATCTTATATATTAGTATAAGTAACAAATTTCACTCTATTTAAGTTTTTTTTTTAATTTATTTATTTCATTAACTGCTTTTATAAATGTTATTATTTTTTATTGAATGAACTTATAATTTCACAGAGTTCTAACTTTCAAATCAATTGATCATTAAACTAAGATCATATACATTGATGGGCAATCCTCAACTGAACTAAGCTCAGCTTAGTGCAGAGAGTGTTGCCCTAAAGAAAAAGGGAGCAGTAGTAAGGTAAAGAGTGGTAACAAAGTCACTTATATATTAATATAAATATATAAAATCTATAATTACTATTTGTACATAATGATAAAATTTGTAATTATATTATGAACTATATTCATTATTAACATTATTACAAAAATTACAAAATTATATATCTAAGATATGCATAACACATATATATATATATATATATATATATATATATATATATATATCATATATATATATAAACAAATTTATATAATTTTTGTTTATATACGATTGGACACATTAACAGGCTGACAGACAAATAGATAAAAATACAAACAGACGAAGTGACAAAAGAATAATTTTTATTCGGATTATAAAATCAATCCGATGAATTTGCGGACAGGCAAACTAAAAAAATATTATACATACATTCAAGCTTTAATTTTCATATCTTTGGACACTAATTAGTCTTTAAAATTTCAACCATCTGCAGTTTTTTCGGATCAAAACTGTTAGTAGATGTTTAATCTCTTTGTCGACTTTAAAGCTGCGTTCGATAGCCCGAGAAGGGATTGCCTATACGCAACAATGTCTGAGTTCGGTATACCTGCAAAGTTGATTAGACTTTGCAGAATGACGTTGATCAACACACGCAGCTCCGTCAAGGTAGGAAATGACCTCTCCGAAACCTTCAATACCGAAAGAGGTTTCAGGCAAGGCGATCCACTGTCTTGCGATCTCTTCAACATCATCATGGAGGGGATCGTACGAAAGGCCGGTGTGCATCGTAATGGCACCATTTTTTATAAAGGTGTCCAGCTCCTTGCTTACGCTGATGATATTGATATTGTTGGCAGAACCAAGAGAGATGTTACCGCTGCTTTCGCCGCTATCGAAAAGGAATCAGCCAAAGTGGGTTTGACGATAAATGAGGGTAAAACAAAGTATATGCTGTCTACAAACAAGGGAGCTCGGCGTTTAGACTCCCACGTTTCATCCGGCAGCTATAACTTTGAAGTAGTCAAGGAGTTTGTATACCTTGGCACCGCCATTAATACTAACAACGAAATCAGCCTGGAGATAAAGCGAAGAACAATAATTGCTAATAGGTGCTACTACGGGCTCAGTAAGCAACTAAGTTCCAGAGCCCTCTCTCGATCGACAAAACTAACACTCTACAAGACGCTCGTTCTACCTGTGCTGCTTTATGGCGCTGAGGCATGGGTAGTTTCGCAAACTGACGCAGCCGCTCTGGGGGTGTTCGAGAGAAAAGTTCTTCGCAAAATCTTCGGTCCTGTTCGAGTCGGCGATGACTATCGCATCCGAATGAACCACGAGCTGTATGAGCTCTACGGAGACATTGACGTAGTTCGGCGTATAACTGTGCAGCGACTACGCTGGCTGGGTCATGTCCATCGTATGGACGACGAAGCTCCAGCGAAAAAGGTGCTCGAAGCGAGGGTCGCTGGTCAACGACGACGAGGGAGACCATGCCTCCGATGGATGGACCAGCCTGAGGAAGCCCTAACCGCACTTGGTGTATCCGATTGGAGAAGGCGCGCGCAAAGCAGAGGCGCCTGGCGAGAGCTGATGAGGTCGGTCGAAATCCGGACACGGGTTGTCACGGCCACCTAAGTAAGTAAGTAAGATGTTTAAGAATACAACGCCTGTGTTCAAAACAGCTTCAATTTTCATCGAACCATACGACTTGATAATACGCGCTTTTAAATTGGGTTCATGACAACTTTTTTCGAAAATGCTTTTGTAAATTGAAAAATGTTGACAAATTTCGAAGAATTCGTCTCAAGAATTTTTTAAGGCAAGTCTTTTGTCACTATAGATTTTGATGTCAATAAAACTTTACGAATTGAAAGAAAACTTCTCCAACTTTACAAGAGTTTCTTGGCAACTTTCGCATTTTATTTTGTTAGCAAATTTTGCCTTCATGCGGTACCCAAGAAACATCGACCAAGTTATGGCTTAAGGGAGTTATATGCTAAGGGAGGTATTAAAGAGCTTAAGGGAGTTATATGCTGAACATTTTTTTTACTTCTTCTATAGTAGTTTCCTCATAACGTTTAGGCAGTCAGTTCCATTCCAATATTAAGTCATTATCCTCTTCACAGTTCGTAATACGTTATCCTCTTCACAATTCTTATTACGACTACGAAAATTATTTGTTTAGATCTTTATGAACAATATTCGTCCGGAGAGATACTGAAATTCTCCCATGGACGGATCGGTGTTTGGTGTTTGTTGTTACCTAGCTGTGACCTAAGTACACAAAAGTAATTTTTAAGGGAATCTTGGTTTATCCTACCTAACATAACGAATTTCACTTCAGGATCCTGGAACAGATCATTAAACAAGGATATCATTGATTTTAAAGTGAAAATTTATCCTCTGAAACAGTGGTTATTTTTTGGAACTTCAAGAGTTTACGAAAGTAGTTGTCAACGAAATGTGTATATATATTTATATTAATATATATAATATATATATATATATATATATATATATATTTATATAATATATATATGTTGTTACTATTATTATTTCATTTATGATTATCATAAATATGTTTAATGTTATACAAACTTAGCCTTTACTTTTTTACTTAATTGCAAAAATCAATTGTATATAAATTTTGAAAATTTTCTTCCTAGGTTTTACATAAAATAAAAAGTTTTACATAAAAATTTAATTGAAGTTATTAACAACAACTGTATATATATAATAGCATATCGATGGCCATACGTTGACACCTCGTAACTAAAAATTAATTAATTTTACAGAAAAGCAAAATACTTAAAAACAATAATCATTTAAAATCAATCAGCAATTTTATTTTTAAAACTAAAACATAATCAGTACCAAATATTTTTGAAATGAGAAGAAAAAGTAATTAAGTATAAAGAAAATTCGGGATATTGTTTGTTGTACTGTTTGTCATTTTGGAAGAAAAAGCTTGGTTAAAATTTTTATAAAAATATTAAAAATATCAATTTCATAAAATGGTTAGTTACCAGGTGTCAACGTATGGCCATCGATATAAAAAAATTGTATACAATAAAATATAATAGGAATAAATTAAATTTAAAAAATTTTGTTTTTTTACTTTATAAAGGAAAAAGGGTTTTTAAATGTTTTAATTGAATTTATTTCAGCTAATTTTTAAAAATCTTAAAATGACCTTTTTACAAGTTAGCAAAGAAAGAAGAAAAATTTTAATAAACTATCCGGCCATAGAGCACTCTATAGTACGCATACACTTGTTCGCATTGCGTAAAATTTCAAGTGTAGTTATATCGAGAATATAGGTACATAAATGTGTATAAATAATTTTTATGTTGATTAAAAATTGGCTTTACTGAAATGAAGAGTAATAAAAATATTGCATATAAACATTGAGAGTAATATCAGTTTATGTATTGAATAACTCGTAAATTGATAATATCTATTTAAAAATTCTATTAAGCAAAAATGCCAACTGTAGAGATTACAATTAGAATAACTTCAAAACGCCGAAAATTTCTAGCTAACTATACCACCAAATGTAAACAATCTTAACAGCTGACTACAATAACAACAACACATTCATTCACATGCATGCTTGCTAGCGGGGAGAAGGGAAATGGGTAAGATCATATCGACAGCAGAAAACAAAAAGAATATTGCTTGCTTTGTTTTCTGATTGCCTGGTAGCAAGATCAGAAATACAAGCACGTTGTTTGGTTGTTTTTTGTCAATTGTCTAGGGCAAAATGAAAACTCCAAAATTTATTTCATTTCAGCTTACACACATACATTGAAATCAGTGTGTCAGCTTACACACATACATTCAAATTTGTATCGACCTAAAAACACTTCCACATGCGCTACTGCTTACACACATTCATTCAAAAATCAGTATTGAAAAAAAAACACTTGCGCATGCGCTAAAGCGCGTACATGCGAGAGCGACAGAGACAGACAGGGTTCACGATGCGCTTGTTGGGCAGAGGGCTGAAGAGAAAAGGGGTACGATTATATCGAAAACAAAAATAATGTTTCATGCTTCTGTTTTCTGGTCGCCTAGTAGCAAGCCAAGGAATACAAGAAGAGAGACTTGATTCATGTCTTAGCTTTTTAGTTCTGTTTAGTTCCGTTATGAGGAAACTACTATAGAATAGGGTTGTGCTTAACAGTTCCGGAGACGGAACGGACATGGAACGTTTCCTTTAGAGAGCGGAACTAGTTCATTTAAACATGTCCGCGGAACTATCTAGTTCCTTTGTTTATTTGATCTGCTTGAGCTGCTTGTTTGTTGAACGTCTCTTTTATATAGCGGAACTAATAAATGGAAATATGTCCGCAGAACTATCTAGTTCCTTTATTTATCTGTTTGAGCTGGTTGTTTGTTGAACTGTAGATGAAATTTGTAATACTCTAAGTATAATTTTAACACAGCGCACTGACTAACCAAATTGAACACAATTTTTTGTTTTTTTCAGTGTTTTCATTTCAAAATTAAAAAATGAAGGAAAATATTCATAAATTATTTAAAAAAGAAACTTTAAAAATTTGCTAAAAAATTCATAAAGTTCAAATATTAAGTAACAAAATTGTAGCATAAGAAAATATATAAAAATTATCTAATAGTTCCGCGGACAGTCTTGCGAACAGTTCCGCGGACATCCTTATTATGTTATAAAATAAAACAGTTCCGCGGACATGCTTACTTTATAACATAATAAGCATGTCCGCGGAACTATCAGTTCCGACAGTTCTCTGTATTAGAGGAAATGTAACAAAAGTATTCTAAATATCATTTCATGATTGTTCTCTTTCTTATGTTACAAGCAAAAACAAACAGAACAATGCATACAACAAGAATGACGATATATCATATAGTCTATTATTTCATTCATTCTCTCTCACAAGCATTATCGTTTTGCTTGCCATCACTCAAACAATTCGTCTAAGCAGTAATATGTGTGCTGTAAGTGCGAAAGAGATGTCGGCTTATGTTGCTCATTAGAAAAAATTGCATTTCAATCGGAACTGTTTGGACATGATTAAATCGTACAGATGGAACGATTGGAACTATGTCCGGGAGTGAACATAGTTCCATGAACTATACATGTCCGGAACTACCCATCCCTACTATAGAAGAAGTAAAAAAAAATGTTCAGCATATAACTCCCTTAAGCTCTTTAATACCTCCCTTAGCGTATAACTCCTTTAAGCCTTAAGTTGGTCGATATTTTGTTGGGTACGGCATGAAGGCGAAATTTGTAACAGAATAAAATGCGAAAGTTGCCAAGAAAATCTTGTAAAGTTGGAGAAGTTTTCTTTCGATTCAGAAAGTTTTATTGACATCAAAAACTAAAGTGACAAAAGACTTCTCTTAAAAAATCCTTCCGACGAGTTCTTCGAAATTTGTCAACAAAATTTTTCAATTTACAAAAGCATTTTCGAAAAAAGTTGTCATGAACCGAATTTAAAAGCGCGTATTATCAAGTCATATGGTTCGATGAAACTAGAAGCTGTTTTGAACACAGGCGTTGTATACTTAAACACCTAATAACAGTTTTGATCCGAAAAAACTCTAGATGGTGAAGAGAGAAGTTCGTATCAGAAGAAATTAAAAGAAAAATTAGTTCCAATTGTTATGGCAAAAATGCAAAGATTTAATAATATGTAGGAGGTCTATAGAAATGTGTAGCTTTTTTTTTACTGCCATTCAGTTAGTTTAATTGTATGTCTGCTAGTCTTTAATTAGCCTGAGTGACTTTTCTTGGTTTTCTTCATATGGTATTATTGCAACTTTAACACTAAAGTATGTTCTTTTATAGTCAACATATAAGTTTAAATATAATAAATTATTTTGGTATAATAAAGTTTTTGTTGTCATGATAATTAGGTCCATTTATCGAAGTTTCAGAACTGTACAACTTTCCACTGAGTTGTGCCAATAATGCGGAAGCAATGTGTTTTTCAAGCTTTCATTTTATTTTACTATATAGCTAGTAGAGAAGAGCAAATACATTAAACATTCACTATTATATATATAGCTATTTACATTTATATATAAATACTAGCTTATACCCTAAAAGAGGGCGTAGCTTTAGTGAAGCCATGCTTTTATAGCAGGGTGCGGAAAATTTCGTTCGCAATGGATTAAAACACGATCTTTGCGTTCATTTTTTGCTGTGTATGTGAATTTTTCAAACGAAAAATTCAAAAGCAAGCGAACGTTCGCAATCGAATGATGAACGCTCTGCTTGCGTCTTTTTTTTTTTATCACTGATAAATTTGTCAGCTTCGTATTTTTTCAAACAATTTAAGCTAAGCTATCTAAATGCTCGTAATTGCATATTTCTTTATAAATTGATTCACTTTAAAATGCCACTGTATCTTTTTGAAAAATTACAATTTTGTCAGTCAAACAGAAGTTATATGATGATAAAACCTAACTTTAATTCCCTAAACTCTACCAGACTATTTTTCGTTAGTGCCATCAGATTATGAAACGCATTACCCAGTCACCTTAAATCTATTGGAAATGAGAGAAGCTTTAGGCAAGCCGTTTTAAAACATTTTGCGTGATTGCAAATATCTTTATATAAAATAAAATAATCAGATTTCTATTTCTATTTTTTTAGCTCCCTATTAACATTTGGTCTTTCTTTCTTTCTTATTACAAAAATTATAAAAAAATTTTTTATGTATTTTTATTTTTTATTTTACATTTCTAAAATATTTTTACTTTCTTTTCCTTTTTATAATTCATTTTTATTTTCATCAATGTCAGCTTTCTCTAAAATTTATATTTTAATTTCAAATTATACCATTGTATCTAGTTTTTAAGTTATGTTAAATTTTTAATCTCAGACCACCTGTTATCCAAATGCTTTGTTTATTAAAAGAACTTTGTTCTTATTATACTGATATTATTAAATAAATAAATAAATAAATTTTTCACACAACAACAAAAAGCAACAAACGTTCGTTTGTTATCGTTCATTAAAAATGAGCGTTTGAAGAAAAAATTCAGGAACGTTCGTTTGTAATTGGAATTGTTAGACAAAATTTAAGTTTTTTTTTTGTATTTGTGTATACACGCTGAAAAAAGTCCGAAAATTGAAAAGCTTGAAACGATCGGCAAATGCTTGTAAGCATCCAATTATGTAATTGAATTTAAAGCAAGTATCCAAAAAAATCAATGAGCTTTTGTTGGAAAAGCTTAAGCGTATTAGAACTTTTAAGGGTTCTGTAGACTCCGTGGTTGGCATTTTTAAGGAAGTAGCAGATTTCGGAATTGATGTCAAAATTTAAGAGGGCGGATTAAAGATAGAAGCCACATAGACTTTTTTTTTTGTATTTTTGCGAATTCTTGTAATTTTGAAATTCTGAATTCAAAAGCATCAGTACAGGGGTGGTGGGGCTAATTACAAAATAGGTACTTGTCTCAACAGTACTGATGACTATACGGATTACGGTACGTAAAATTTAAGAGGGCGGTAACATACGTCTACAACAATAACATTGTGTAGATATGTGTGGGTGATGTTATTGGTTCCTTTCCATGTCTTATAGTCGAGGGAGACAGTAGGGTTTCCGGTCATAGTTTTTGTGCGCTTAACTATCGATATATATGTAAATATAAATATATATTTGACATGTTATATAGCGTCTTCTTTCATACTTTTTTGACGTTTAAACAAAGTTGCGCTGTGAAACAGATATTCGGCGTCTCAAAACACCCTGGTAATCAGGTATTGAAAAAAAAATATTTTGAAGGTAATTATTTTTTTACGGAGCTCCCAGAACCAAATGCGCCACTGCATGCCATTATACCAGATCGTACCGTATCCATAATATAATCCATTGTTCCGTACCTATCATACCATCTCATCATAAAACCACCAATCTAACAAAACATCCCTTTTGATTTGAGTGGGTGTGGGTATCAAGTTTATTTAAGTTCTACCAATAGACAAGTAAACAAGTAAACCACCAATCTAACAAAACATCCCTTTTGAATTGAGTGGGTGTGGGTATCAAGTTCATTTAAGTTAATTAAAAGCATTAAAACAGAATTTTTCTCATAAGCAGGTACACTCCGTATCCACATGTTCACATGTAGTTTTGTTTCCTCTTAATTTTTTTCAGCGTATACACAAACACAAAAAACTTATATTTTGTCTAACAATTTCACGTACAAACGAACGTTCCTGAATTTTTTCTTCAAACGCTCATTTTTAATGTTTAATAAAAAACTTTCATTTTTAATCATTTTAATGTTTTCGTTTAATTTAAAACAAACGAACGTTTGTTGCTTTTTGTTGTTGTGTGAAAAATTCGTTTGAAAAAATACGAAGCTGACAAATTTATCAGTGATAAACGCCAGCAGAGCGTTCGTCATTCGTTCGTAAAAATATTGAATCACAATTTTATGTGAAGAGAACGATAATTCAGAACAATCATATTTCAAATGTTCTTTGCACCCTGTTTTATAGTAAGTTTGTACCGAGTTTCATTGATGTGTGCCTTATTTCGAAAGCTATACCGAAAAATTTGGGTGCTGAAAAAGTACCACTAAACTCGTCCAACGCCAATAAAATATTACCAGTGGAACGGCATGTGTAAATTGAGGTCGAATACTGAATTCCGATGCTGTGCTACCTACAATTCCAAAACTGTCCGATATCAAAAATTTTAGGTGTATTTAAGGTGCCTTTTACTATCGGCACCAGACTTCACAGGAACCCTCTCAAGGCTTTGGTATAAAAATTGGCTTAGCGGTTTCGGAGTCTTTACGTGATATCACATATACCCACTTACGTTTATACGTACATTAAGTCGCCTCACGCTCCTTAGAAAATAAAAGTTGTTCAGTCCGGATATTCAAAATAATCCATGGCTTATATTACGATGGTCCCCAAAATGTTTCGACTAAAAATATTGGCTGGTATGGTGTTAAAAAAAACATACGGTCAGAAATAAGAAAAAATTCTTTTTCAAAAATAATGAAAAAGTTTTTTTGCATCAAAAAATCTTAAATATTTTCCGTTGGACCAAAGATAATGCGGATTTTTATGGATCGTTTTAACTTTTTTCATATTATTTTCACTAAAATTCAAACGAATTTTTTCCTACACTACTTTAAGTCAAATAAATTGTAAAATATAAAAAATGTGTAAATGTTTTTGTAATTTCATTCAATTTAGTTCCTCACTTTACACTATATTTTATCATCAATAGATAATTTATTTTAATGTGGCGGCCATGGCGTAAGGGGTAGAGTGTGTGACTCTTACGCCAGAGAATCCAGGTTCGAATGCTCCATCTGTCACAGAAAGTTTTTTCAATTGAATTAATTTTTCTGTTCGGACGTCATCTCTCTGCAGACAATGGCAAACCTCAGAGAGTAAAAACTGCCATGAAAAGCTTCTTGAGAACATAAGTCGTTCGGAGTCGGCATAAACCTTGTAGGTCCAGTTCTCGATCATTTGTGTTAAGATATTTCACAACACGCACAACACAATTGATCATAAGAAGCTCGGTCAAAGTCTTTTCAAGGGCTGAAATGGCCATTCCGTTTTTGAGTATTTTATTTTGCAGGTAGTACAAGTAGGCGTGGCAAATTTTATGTATATATTGACTGCTACTTAGAGCACCTGCATATCAAGTGTTACTGTCAAAACGTGTACAACTCAGGAATAAGCATGATTTCGAAAATGTGGGCGTAGCTATGGTGCGACCACGCCCATTTTTAAACAGTTTCCGACAGTGACCATATGAACTAAATGACCAAATCTTAGTCTTCTACGGTAAAAGCAGTCTGATATAAAGCATTTTTACTGATTTGTGGGTGGTAAAAAAGGGCGTGACAACATTTGTATATGCATAGTGACTGCCACTTGGACCCATAGCACCTGCATACCAAGATTCAGTATCAAAACGTGTACAATTCAGGAATAAGCATGATTTTGATAAAGGGGGCGTAGATTAGTGCGGTAATGCCCATTTTGTGTACATTTACCGACAGTCACCATATGAACTAAATGATCAAATCTTAGTCTTCTACGGTAAAAGCAGTCTGATATAAAGCATTTTTACTGATTTGTGGGCGGTAAAAGTGGGGCGTGATAACATTTATATATACATACTGACTGCCACTTGGACCCATAGCACCTGCATACCAACATTCACTATCAAAACGTGTACAACTCAGGAATAAGCAAGACTTTGATAAAGGGGGCGTAGATTAGTGCGGGCATGCCCATTTTTTGTACATTGGCCGACAGTAAACATATAAACTAAATTACCAAATCTTAGTCTTCTACGGCGAAAGGCGTCTGATATAAAGCATTTTTACTGATTTGTGGGCGGTAAAAGTGGGCGTGACAACATTTATATATACATAGTGACTGTCATTTGGATCCATAGCACCTGCATACCAAGATTCACTGTCAAAACTTGAACATTTCAGGAATTACAATCATTTCTGAAAAGTGGGCGTAGATATAGTGTGACCACACCCATTTTTTTGTACAGTCACCGAAAGTAAACTTCTGAACAAAATTGCCAAATTTACGATTTAAATAATTAAATAATTTATACGATTAAAACCGTCTGATTTATAGCAGTTTTTTTGGTTTGTAGGCGATAGAGCCAATTTGCGTTGTATGGGAGGTACCACGCCCCCTTGTCCAATCAACACCAAACTTCACAGGAACACTCACAGAATGTTGTTTCAGTATCTCTAAGAATTTTATAAAGATTGGTTCTACGGTTTTGGAGTCTATACGTGATATACACACATACCCACATACATATATCCATTTTTATATATATAGAATATAGATATAGTGACCTCCACTTGGTCCCATTGCACCTACATTACCAAATTTCAGTATTAAGACGTGTACAGCTCAGAAATTGCAATGATTTCTGAAAATTCAGTGTAGATAAAGTGCGGCACACCCATTTTTATAAATGTTCTGGCAGTAACCATATGAACTAATGCCCCAAAATTTAGTCTTCTACTGTTAAAAAAGTCTGATATATATCCTTTTTATTGATTTGTGGGCGGTAGAAGTGGTCGTGGAAACATTTATATATAAAGTGACCGCCACTTGGACCATAGCGTCTACATACCAAATTTGACTATCAAAACGTTCACATCTCAGGAATTAAAACTGTTTCTAACCGATAGCTCTGGCAGCTAGTGCTTACTTAGTTATAATTTTTAAATTGTAATTAATTAATTAAAAATTGTTTCTGAAGAGTGGGCACAGGTATAGTGCTACTATGTCCATTTTTTGAAAAGCTGTCGAGAGTAAGCGCATGAACTTAATTACCAAATTTTAGAATTTAGCGATGATAATCGTCTGATTTATAGAAGTTCTATTAATTTCTGATTGGTACAAGTGGGCGTGGCGAACTTTATATACATACATATATTGACCCCTCCTGAGAGCTCCTGCATATCAAGTGTTCTATCAAAACGTGTACAACTCAGGAATAAGCATGATTTCGAAAAAATGGGCGTATAAATGCTAAGACCACGCCTATTTTTTGAACAGATGCCGATAGTAACCATATGAACTAAATTACCAATCTCAGTCTTCTACGGTAAAAGCCGTCTGATATAAAGCATTTTTACTGATTTGTGGGCGGTAAAAGAGGGCGTGACAGCAGTGATATATACATAGTGACTGTTACTTTGACCCATAGTATCTGCATACCAACATTCACTATCAAATGTGTACAGCTCAAGAATAAGCATGATTTCGATAAAGTGGGCGTAGATATAGTGCGACCATGCCCATTTTTTGTACATTAACCGAAATTAACCATATGAACAAAATTACCAAATCTTAGCTTTTTACGGCAAAATCCGTCTGATATAAAGTGGGCGTGACAACATTTTTATATGCATAGTGACTGCCACTTTGATCCATAGCACCTGCATACAAAGATTCACTATTAAAACTTGAACATCTGAGGAATTAAAATAACTTCTGAAAAGTGGGCGTAGACATAGTGTGGCCACGCCCATTTTTTCTACAGTCACCGACAGTTATTATCTGAACAAAATTACCATATATTAGTTTTATACGATTAAAACAGTCTAATATATAGCATTTTTTTGGTTTGTGGGCTATAGAGCTAATTTGGGTTGTATGGGAGGTACCACGCCCCCTTGTCCAATCAACACCAAACTTCACAGGAACACTCTCAAGATGTTGTTTCAGTCTCCCTTAAGATTTCATAAAGATTGGTTCGGCGGTTTTGGAGTCTATACGTGATATACACACATACCCACATACATACATCCATTTTTATATAAAGGGTGGCTAAATTTTTACGGGCCGATGTTGAATGTGATCCACACCTAAACGTCAAGTTTTTTTGTGCACTTCATTTGACATTTCTCAATTTCAGATTAACTCAATTTGAAACATGGAAAGATACACAATCGAGCAACGCGTTAAAGCTATTCAGGCTTATAATGAAAATGGCGTTCAAATCAAAATGCTCATTGTGCACTTTGTGATTTTTTCGGTCAATTTTATCGTCCAAATGTGCATACAGTCTGTAGGAGATGCGAATACACCAGTGCATGCTCGTACAGCTCTTACTGCAGAAAATATTGCTGCTGTTCGCGATAGTGTGGCTGAAGAGCCGTCCACCTCAACTCGTCATCGTGCCCAATAATTGCACCTCTCACGCTCGTCGGTGATTGCCCGAATTGGAAGATATGTGGTTTCAACAGGACGGTGCCACTTGCCACACAGCCAACGAAACAATGGCTCTTTTGCGCGACAAATTCAATGGCCGTGTGATCTCACGTGGTGGCGATGTCAATTGGCCGCCAAGATCATGTGATTTGACACCGTTGGACTTTTTTCTTTGGGGTTATTTGAAAGAAAATGTGTACGTTGATAAGCCAGCAATAATTCAAGAGGTAAAGCATGAGATAATTCGGCACATTAACGGCATAGAACCTCACTTATGCCTCAGCGTCATCGAAAGTTTGGACCATCGGATGGAGGTGTACCGCCGAGGTCGCGGCGGCCATTTGGCCGATATTTTGTTCTATAAATAATTGAACCGTACCAATGTTATCATAATAAAAAGAAATGACAATAATTTTTTAAATAATAATTTAAAATTTAACCACCCTTTATATAGAAGATAGATAGATAGATAGATAGATAGTTCTTATATATTAGCATATACGTAGGGTGCCTTTTATATTTCGGGATTTGGCAACCCTGGTGTTGCAATCTGTCAACTGAAAGCTCTATCGCAAAGTTTGACATTTGTTGGCTTATACGTACTCAGAACGTTTTGACATACGAGCGCTATTTGTGTTGTTTATAGTAACTTAAAAGATTCATCTCGGTCTAAAAATGGAATTAAATCGTGAACATTTTCGTGCGATTATTTTTTACAACTTTCGACGTGAATTAACACAGCAACAGTGCATGGATGAACTTAATTCAATTTTTGGTGATGAAGCTCCATCAAGGACCAGTGTTTATCGATGGTATGGTGAATTCAATCGTGGTCGTAGTTCACTCCAAGACGAATTTCGTGAAGGTCGTCCGAAATCAGCTGTTGTTCCGAAAACCATTGATGCTGTGCGCGAACTGATATTGCAAGATCGTCATGTTACCTATCGTGAGATTGAGGCAACCTTAGGCATAAGTGGGACCAGCATACATTCAATATTGCATAAACATTTGACTGTCAAAAAAATTTGTTCGCGTTGGATCCCACACAATTTGTCAATCGCTCAAAAAAAGGCTCGTGTCGATTGGTCGAAGGAAATGCTCAAAAAATACGATCGCGGTGCTTCGAAACACGTCTATGACATCGTGACAGGTGATGAATCGTGGATTTACGCGTATGAGCCCGAAAGTAAACAGCAGTCGACTGTATGGGTGTTTCAAGATGAGCCAAATCCAACAAAAGTTGTTCGCGCACGAAGCACTTCCAAGCAAATGGTCGCGTTTTTTCGGAAAATATGGACATGTCGCAACCGTACCACTAGAACAACGCAGAACAGTCAACTCTGAGTGGTACACAACCATTTGTTTGCCAGTTGTCTTCCAAGAAATCAGGAAAACCAACCACCGAAGGCGGATCACTCTTCACCACGACAATGCGAGCTCTCACACATCGGCTCAAACAACTGCATTTTTGAGCACCCAAAACATCGATTTGATGGGTCATCCGCCGTATAGTCCTGACTTGGCACCGAATGACTTCTTTTTATTCCCAACCGTGAAGAATAAACTGCGAGGACAACGATTTTCGACGCCTGAAGAAGCGGTTGCGGCATTCAGAATGCATGTTTTGGAGATACCTCAATCAGAGTGGCAAAAGTGCTTCGACAATTGGTTCAAACGCATGCAAAAGTGTATAGATCTTAATGGAGAATATTTTGAAAAACAATAAAGTGATTTTCGATGATTAATAATTGTTTTTGTTCTCTAATCCCGAAATATAAAAGGCACCCCTCGTATTAATATAAATATATAAAATCTATAATTATTATTTGTATATAATGATAAAATTTGTAATAACATTATTATGAACTATATTCATTATTAACATTATTATAAAAATTACAATATTATATATCTACGATATGCATAACACATATGTATATACATATAATATATATATATCATATATATATTCGTCATATATATTCATGATGATATTCATGATATCATATATATTCACACACAACACTTTTAACTTTTACAGTTAACTTAAAAGTTTTACATAAAAATTTAATTGAAGTTATTAACAACAACTGTATATATAAAATAGCATATCGATGGCCATACGTTGACACCTCGTAATTAAAAATTCAATAATTTTACAGGAGAAGCAAAATACTTAACAACAAGTAACAATTAAAATCAATCAGCAATTTTATTTTTAAAAATAAAACAAAAGCAGTACTAAATATTTTTAAAATGAGAAGAAAAAAGTCATTAAGTATAAAGAAATCTCGGGATTTTATTTGTCAGTTTGGAAGAAAAAGCTTGGTTAAAATTTTTATAAAAATATTAAAAATATCAGTTTCATAAAATAGTTAGTTACGAGGTGTCAACGTATGACCATCGATATAAAAAAAATTGTATACAATAAAATATAATAAGAATAAATAATATTAAAAAAATTTTGTTTTTTACTTTAGAAAGGAGAAAGGGTTTTTAAATGTTTTAATTGTACTTATTTCAGCTTATTTTTATTTTTAAAAATCTTAAAATCAGCTTTTTACAAGTTAGCAAAGAAAGAAGAAAAATTTTAATAAACTATCCGGCCATAGAGCACTCTATAGTACGCATACACTTGTTCGCATTGCGTAAAAGAAAACTTGAAGTGTAGTTATATAGAGAATATAGGTACATAAATGTATATAAATAATTTTTATGTTGATTAAAAATTGGCTATACTGAAATGCAGAGCAATAAAAATATTGCATATAAACAGTGAGAGTAATATCAGTTTATGTGTTGAATAACTCGTAAATTGATAATATCTATTTAAAAATTCTATTAAGCAAAAATACCAACTGTAGAGCTTCCAATAAGAACAACTTCCAAACGCCGAAAATTTCTAGCTACCAACAAATGTAAACAATATTAACAGCTGACTACAATAACAGCAACAGATTCATTCACACGCATGCTTGTTAGCGGGGAAAAGGGAAAGGGGTAAGTCTATATCGACAGCAGAAAACAAAAAGAATATTGCCTGCTTTGTTTTCTGATTGCCTGGTAGCAAGATCAGAAATACAAGCACGCATTGGTTGCCTCGAACCAGTGAAATCAGTGTATCAGCTTACACACATACATTCAAATTTATATCGACTTAAAAAACACTTACACATGCGCTACAGCTTACACACATTCATTCACAAATCAGTATTGAAAAAAACACTTGCGCATACGCTTAAGCGCGACCCTATAGGAACAAACTAACTTGTTTTTAAAAACAACTAATTAAAAAACTAGTTTAAAATAAAGCAGTATATGAACTACTTTGAATTATATTAAGGCGGCATCCACTTCAATATATGAAGTAATTAAAATACTACTTAAAAACCAGTGATTGATAAACTACTTTGAATTATATTAAGGCGGCAACTACTCTGATGTTGGCATGTTTTAATTGAAAATTTTTATTAGATTACAAGCTTATATATATTTAACCATGTTATTTCATCAAATATTATTAACTTTTGGCCATCAGTAATAGTTTTCAATTGGTTATTTTAAAGCAATTAAAAAAATAATTTAAATGTAACTAATTTAAGAAGTAGTTAAAAATATATGCAGACGACAGTCAATTGACTTATTTAGCGGACATCACCATACAAAATAAGTTAGTTCGTCCAATGGAAAAAGTCAGAATTTGAACTAGTTGTGGTTGACAAAAAACTACTTTATCAACTACTTTTAAATTAGTTGATTTTCCTACAGGGGAGTTATGACCCCCACCAGCACCCACACATCAGCAGCACCACTAAAGCCACCCAGAACATTCAACTCAGTTTATTAACCCACTTAAGTAAAAATGTTTATATTAAGAATTCTGTAGAATTAATTTGCGAATCAACTTTTTTGTTTATTTAACTTCTTGGAACTCAATTGCTACATTGTAACACCAATAATCAATATTCGCACAGTAATCAATATTTCAATTTCAATATTTCTTCACTATATTACATTGTTGCATTCTTTTGCAGAATCGACTATTTAAAGTTCTTCTTGTAAACTTATGTTTAATTTTAAGTTCAGAATAAATTATAACGTCGTAAGAAACAGTCGTGTTTTAATTATCGTTGCCAAGTTGTGGAGGCAACTAAAACTTACATTTTTTTTGTGCTAATGTCATACGAGGAACTTAACTGGCGCAGTCGGCAGCCCGACTTTCACAAGCTGTTAAGTGAAAGTATATAAAGAGTATTGTGCATTCATGGTGTGACGGTTTATCATACTGTTTATACGGTTTATCAGCGATAGAGCATACTCTTAAAGCTTAAAAATATCACGCATCCACAGGGTGGCGGCATACTAAACGGTGGAACTAAAATTGACGGCTTATCAGTTTTAGAGTGTATTTAAAGCAACTTCACGCACTGCAGCTTGTTGAATTTTGATCCTTAATAATCGGAAAGAACCACGCAGGAAATGGAAAAAATACTCTTCGTCCTGGGACTAACGTAAGTCGAATATTGTTATCTTTGCTAACGTACAAAAATATAAAATATTAAAAATATATATAAAAAAAAAAAAAAAAAAAAAAATATATAATAATAATAGGAAACAAGAAAAATCAGATATATTTCATATGTGGAAAAATATATAAAAATAAAATTACCAAATTAAGTAGTTATATGTGGTTTATATGGTTGATTGTGAAACTTAAAAAATAAAACGGAAATACATAAAGTGTAATTGTTTGTGTGATTAAATTTTTTTTTTAAATTTTAATGAATAACAAAGACCGGAAATTCAAATTTCTTCCTTACTTCCGTCGACACAAAAGCCTTACGTCAATCCCAGAAAACAGTGAAATCCAAGATTTTGAATTTAACATTAAGAGTTTGCCAACTTTACTAGTAAATCAAGGGCCGAGCGCGGCGAGTGCTGGCCAACCTTCAGAGACCTATGGTAATCAGGCTTTTTGTGAACTTTTTAATAATCTGAGAATTCCAGATGTAATTAATTATTTACCAAAATACGCTGGAGATCCAAAGACATTACATGAATTCATTAATAACGTGGAAGAAATCCTTCAGCTGATAAGAGGAACTGATGGCACACTATATGGCCAAACGTTACTTAGGGCTATTCGAAACAAGATTGAAGGCCAGGCAAACGAGGTGCTAAATATGTATGGCACCCCGCTTATCTGGGATGATATAAAGAATAACCTAATCCTCCATTATGCGGATAAGAGAACGGAAGCCTCTTTAATAAGGGACTTACATAACTTAAAGCAAAATATGAATACTGTAGAAGAATATTATAGTGAAATCATTTGTATCCAGTCAGCCCTAAATAATAACCTTCTCTTGAACGAAACTGATAATAGAGTGATTAAATCAAAAAAGGAACTTTTTATGGAAATGTGTTTAAATTCCTTCCTTGTTGGACTTAAAGAACCACTGGGCTCTAATATCAGAGCAATGAGGCCTGATAGCTTGGCGTCAGCACTAGCTTACTGCATTAAGAAGCAGAACATTTATTACCAACAAACAAGGAATGAATATTTAAACATAAGACCAAACTTCAGGAAACAATATTACAATCGTAGCTTTCAGCCATATGTCCCAGACTATAATCGAGTAAATGGAAATAAGTATCCCACACAATTCAACAGATATCCTAATAATAATTGGCCTTATAACCAAGGTAATAAAGTTACAATCCCAAATCCCGGTAGAACCGATTTTCACAATAGACAAACCACTCAAAACAATAATAATCATAATAGGTATAACATTACTAACGAATCCAATGGTAATCGCTTCAACCCTTTTAACCAAACTCAAAGATCCATTACGTTTCCGAAACCTTAACCAATGGACGTGTCCTCAGGCACATCTAGGTTCACTTCAAGAACAAATCATACAATGAAGAGCAATAAATTCGATCCTCAAAGATCTGGGCAATTTCACAACATAAATAATGAAGATTATCCAGAAGATTTATGTAACGTCGAAGACTCAAATTTCGAAAATTTTCAGACATGTGCCTCCAAAAACCTACGGGATACCTAGAAATAAATAAACATGGCTCAACGCTTCCTTTTGTTAATATAAGCTCCCCATTTGGTAGACAGCTAAAATTTTTAATAGATACCGGGGCATCTTCATCTTTCTTGAACCCAAAATTTATTGAAACTAGTAAACAGGTAAAATGTCAACCAATTAATATAACAACAGTCTTGAAAAGTTATAAAATAGATAAAAAAATTACACTACCAGCATTTGTTGAATTTAAACAAAAATCCAACTTTACATTCTGGCTTTTCAAATTCCATAATTATTTTGATGGTCTAATCGGTTTAGACATACTTAAGCAATTAAATACGAAAATTGATTTAAAAAGCCAAAAACTTGTAACAGATCATGCTGTCATCCCAATTGAACTAAAGCCCAACTTCACGTCGGGCAGACATGTAATACATGCACTATCAAGAACCATACTCAAATTGCCAGTAGATATAAGAGAAGGAGATATATATATAAAACAAACAAAATTATCACCTAGCTTATGCACATCCGAAGGAATTTACAAAGCGGAAGATTGGTTCTGCTTGGTAGAGGTCTCTAACGTCTCTAACGAAGATAACGAACTATTCATAGAACAACCACTGAAATCGGAAGTTTATGAAACATCCGAACATATAGAACTTAACAATTTTAATTTTCAAATCCCACCCAAAAGTAAGAACATACAAAACATTATTAAGACAACACATCTTAATGAAGAGGAAAAGAAGGCCCTTATTAAACTTTGTACAGAGTTTAACGACATATTTTATAAAGAAGACGACACATTGACTTTCAGTAACAAAATAAAACACAACGTACATAAACAGGAGGTTCATAAGCAAATTCAGGTGATGCTCAAACAAGGAATAATTCAAAATAGTTATTCTCCGTGGAGCTCGCCAGTATGGGTAGTAGCTAAAAAACCGGACTCTAACGGACAACAAAAGTGGAGACTTGTCATTGACTACCGACAGTTAAACAAAAAAACAATCAGCGATCGATACCCAATTCCTAATATATCTGAAATTCTCGACAAACTAGGGAAATGCCTCTATTTCACTACGCTTGACCTAGCCAGCGGGTTCCATCAAATCGAGATGGACCCAAAAGATGTCCAAAAAACAGCGTTTACAGTAGAGGGCGGTCACTATGAATACAAACGTATGCCTTTTGGACTAAAAAATGCACCTAGCACCTTCCAACGTGTTATGGACTACGTATTAAAAGATCTGGTAGGGAAAAATTGTCTCGTATACCTCGATGACATTATCATCTTTTCTACTTCACTAGATGAACATATTCTAAATATTAGGGAAGTATTCACAAGATTAAGAGAATGTAACTTCAAAGTACAAACCGAAAAATCAGACTTCTTAAAAAAAGAGATCGCCTTTTTGGGACACATAGTCACAACCGATGGAATAAAACCAAACCCAGACAAAATAATTGCTATAAAAAACTTTCCTATCCCGAGAAACCAAAAAGAGATCAAAGGATTCCTTGGCTTACTTGGGTACTACAGGAAATTCATAAAGGATTTCGCTCATATAGTTAAACCTCTAACGGAGTGCCTTAAAAAGGGTCAAGTTATTAAACTAACCGAAAAATATGTAAAGGCGTTTGAGCATTGCAAAAGCCTTTTAACAAACGATCCTATCCTTCAATACCCTGATTTTCAGAAACCATTTGTCCTTACCACAGATGCGAGTAATGTGGCCCTGGGAGCTGTTCTCTCTCAAGGACCCATAGGTAGTGACAAACCTATTTGTTTTGCTAGCAGAACATTGTCTGAATCCGAGTCAAATTACTCGACAATAGAGAAAGAACTTCTCGCCATTGTTTGGGCGACAAAGTACTTCCGACCCTACCTTTACGGACGCAAATTCGTGATAATCACTGACCATAGACCGCTTACATGGCTTATGGGTTTGAAAGAACCTAATTCCAAATTAATTAGATGGAAGCTACGACTCGAAGAATATGACTATGATATTTTATATAAAAAAGGAAAGCTGAACACCAATGCTGATGCTCTAAGCCGCGTAAAAATACATGAAAATAAAAGTATAAATGCAGAAATATATGCAAATAGCTCGGCATCAGTTGCAGCTACACAAGGTTCCACTATTCATTCATCAGATGAAAATCTCGATGATGGAATATATATTTCTGAATTACCCTTAAATGGATTTAATATCCAAGTCGTGTTAGAAAAATCTACAATATCGTCCATGACCTTACAGACAGTTTTTAAAAACAAACAAAGGAGAACAATCACAGAACCTCAATTTGATGAAGCGATAATGACCGATATCTTCAAAAGGTTCTTACCGCCTAACAAACTTTCAGCCATACTTACAGACGACGAAACATTTAGAACAGTACAAAATACTTATTCAAAATACTTTTCCCATAGCAACTTATTTAAAATCATTAGATGCACTACCATTCTTGAAGATATTACAAACAATGACGAACAGGATAATTTAATCAAAAATTATCACGAAAACAGCAACCACAGGGGCTCAATGAAACACTTTGTCACCTAAAAAAGAAATATTATTTTCCTCTCCTTAAATTTAAAATAACAAAGATTATTAATAATTGCGAAAAATGCAAAATTTATAAATACAATAGACACCCTCAGAAAATAAAATTCCAAAAAACCGAAACCCCCACTAAAACCCTTAGATATTATCCATATAGATATATATACTATTAATGGCAAACAAATACTAACAATATGCGACAAATTTTCAAAATTTGCCTCGGCATATACATTGCCAGATAGAACAAGCCTCTCCGTTTTAAAACATATGAAATGTTTCATAAGCCAATACGGAATACCTAGGAAAATTGTGTATGACCAAGGCACCGAATTTACAAGCATAATTTTTACTGACTTCTGTAGGCAATACGATATCAATCTGCATTGTACCTCTTTCCAACAAACCTCTAGCAACGCACCTGTAGAGAGATTACATTCAACCTTGACTGAAATTTATCGGCTTATACTTGCAAAAAGGAAAGAAAATAGACTTGACCAAGAACATGACGAGACCCTAACGGAAACTCTAATTACCTATAATAATGCTGTACATTCAGCCACTAAATTCACCCCATTCGAAGTTTTTCATGGGAGAACACATATCTTCGAGAACAATATAACATACAATAATCAACACGAGTACCTCGAAAAACTTAACGAATACCGACAAAAGCTTTACGCGACCATTAAAGGAAAACTTGAATATGACCAGAATAAAAGAACAGAAAAATTAAATACAAACAGACAAGAACCAGAGCAAGTTAACGAAAATGACTTAGTAAAGGGTGATTTTTTAAGAGCTTGATAACTTTTTTTTTAAAAAAAACGCATAAAATTTGCAAAATCTCATCGGTTCTTTATTTGAAACGTTAGATTGGTCCATGACATTTACTTTTTGAAGATAATTTCATTTAAATGTTGACCGCGGCTGCGTCTTAGGTGGTCCATTCGGAAAGTCCAATTTTGGGCAACTTTTTCGAGCATTTCGGCCGGAATAGCCCGAATTTCTTCGGAAATGTTGTCTTCCAAAGCTGGAATAGTTGCTGGCTTATTTCTGTAGGCTTTAGACTTGACGTAGCCCCACAAAAAATAGTCTAAAGGCGTCAAATCGCATGATCTTGGTGGCCAACTTACCGGTCCATTTCTTGAGATTAATTGTTCTCCGAAGTTTTCCCTCAAAATGGCCATAGAATCGCGAGCTGTGTGGCATGTAGCGCCATCTTGTTGAAACCACATGTCAACCAAGTTCAGTTCTTCCATTTTTGGCAACAAAAAGTTTGTTAGCCGAAATGCTCGAAAAAGTTGCCCAAAATTGGACTTTCCGAATGGACCATCTAAGACGCAGCCGCGGTCAACATTTAAATGAAATTATCTTCAAAAAGTAAATGTCATGGACCAATCTAACGTTTCAAATAAAGAACCGATGAGATTTTGCAAATTTTATGCGTTTTTTTTAAAAAAAAAGTTATCAAGCTCTTAAAAAATCACCCTTTATATAGGAAAAATAGCAGGCGAAATAAGATTACCCCCCGATTTTCAAAACAAGTAGTCAAAGAGAACAATAACGTTACCCTTAAAACATTATCCAACCAGAAAATACATAAATCCAGAATTATTAAAAAACGTAAATTCACATAATATCATTTCAGAATACCCTTCATATCGGGCCAACTTATCCAAACTCAAAACATTAATGCAAACCAGGGCATCTTACCCTTTCAGTTGGGTACTGCAAGAGCAATTCTATCATACAAAAATATAATATAATACATTTTAAACATCGACAATACGTTAAAAGTCTTTGAAAAACACGGATCTTTAGGAAACTCAACTAACATAACGAGACTAAAACTTACGGAACTCCAAAGGAGATTTCGACTTTTATTACCATTTAAAAGACAAAGACGTGGACTACTTAATGGATTGGGGACAGTAATAAAAACAATAACAGGAAATATGGACGCAAATGATGCACAAGAAATAAATGGACAAATCAGAAATATAAAAGAAAATAGGAAAAATTTCAATGATGCCATTAACAACCAAATAATATATAATCATGTCCTAACAGAAAGGTTGAACAACATTACAGAACACATTAACAAAAAACGGAAAAAAATTGGAAATTTCATCAATAAAAATGCAAATAAGATAAAAGATATCGAGGACGTTGTTCACGAACAACAATATCTCAACCAAATAAATTATAATATCGAAATACTTACAAACCATCTTATTGAAATTACAGAGACAATTACACTCGCTAAACTAAACATAATTTCTAAATCCATTCTAAGTCCTCCGGAATTAAATTAAATCTTCCAAGTTATACACAACCAATCAGTAAATATTCTATCCACTGAGCATATATACGAATGAAATTACAAGCTTACTTCAACTCTTCTAATATCATACTAAATATCCGTGTCCCCTTCCTTTCTACCGAAACCTATAACATGTATCATCTCCTCTTACTACCAATAAACGAAACCCTAGAAATAAGTACGAAGCCGTACATAATATACAATGAGCAAAAGATTCAATATTTGACCCAAGTTTGCCCAAAGGTCGAAGGTACGTATTTTTGCGAAGAATCACCATACCAAGAAGAAACAAACCGCTCACGCTGTATTGGGAAAATCATGAACAGCGAGCAAGCTGTGTGCCCCATGAACGATGTTGGACCGAAGCAGAATATCCAGCAAATAGAAAACAACAATATCCTATTAATTAATGTTCCCAAAACACTAATAAAATCTAATTGCAGAAAGAAATCCTTTTACGTTCAAGGGACAACACTTCTACGATTCAAAAACTGCAGCATCGAGATCAACGACATTTCCTACGATGATAAATCGAACGAATTTTGGGATGAGATATTTCTGCTGAACCTGCCTACACCAAACATTAATAGCAGCTCTACCCGAGATATACTATCATTGCAGAAGATAAAACAACAGAATCTGGAAAATCAACGAATAATAGCAAAAACACAAATCACAACCTTCAACAACAGGATCACATCACATACTCTGCAATATCATCGCTCACCATCCTCATCACCATAGCTTTCCTAATATTCCGGAAGAAAAGAATCACTAACTACATCATCCGAGATGATAACATCGCTCTATCCACATCGAAGTCTCTGTGGCCTTCGCTCTACATTAAGGGGGAGGAGTTATGACCCCCACCAGCACCCACACATCAGCAGCATCACTAAAGCCACCCAGAACATTCAACTCAGTTTATTAACCCACTTAAGTAAAAATGTTTATATTAAGAATTCTGTAGAATTAATTTGCCAATCAACTTTTTTGTTTATTTAACTTCTTGGAACTCAATTGCTACATTGTAACACCAATAATCAATATTCGCACAGTAATCAATAATTCAATTTCAATATTTCTTCACTATATTACATTGTTGCATTCTTTTGCAGAATCGACAATTTAAAGTTCTTCTTGTAAACTTATGTTTAATTTTAAGTTCAGAATAAATTATAACGTCGTAAGAAACAGTCGTGTTTTAATTATCGTTGCCAAGTTGTGGAGGCAACTAAAACTTACATTTTTTTTGTGCTAATCTCATACGAGGACCTTAACTCGCGCACATACGGGAGCGACAGAGACAAACATGGTACACGAAGCGCTTCTTTGGCAGAGGGCAGAAGTAATAATATGAGCCCTAAGCTAACCTAACCAATTTTGAACAAAAATGGGTATGATAAACTTATTCATTAGCAGTTGAGGAACCTTCATTGTTTAAGTAGGTATCATCGCTTAACTTGAATGATATCTACATAAATGTTTCTTAACGATTCCTGCTCTTGATGTAGACTCCATTACAATACACATAATACATTACAATAACATAGAACATATTCCGATTTTTATGCCATATACCATACATCAAAATTGTCACAGACTGTAACCACCACTACAACCATTCGAATAGACAATTTTTGAAGAATAACTATTCTGTGAAGACATTAACTAGTTCTGGCGTATGCTCTCAAATACGCATAATAACTAGCCTAACGTATTAAAATACAAATTGCAAAGTCTATCATCCGTATTAAGAGTTTGGAAACATAGGCTCTGAAACGTTATTTAGTTGCTTTCCTTGGCGATGTAGCCAAAACGGAACTAGCAAAATCACCCACAAAAACTGACTTCATTTTCTTCGGTTCAAAAAAGAGTCCATCAAGCAGTCAATCACTACCTCAACAATCCAAAAATCCCCACACAAAATCCCTAACGCGTGAAAGACTATTATGAGTCAGAAACTATCCTATTGTATGGCCTTCAAACTTGCTTAAAATCTTATGATATTGTGGGGGATGTATAAAGTTATTCAAAAATGTGGAATTAAAAGAACAAGTCCTTTTTATGGCTTTAATAATTTATTTACACTTTATTTACACTTTATTTACACTTTAGGAAAACTCAACTGGCTGCGCGGCGGGTTCACGACCAACTAACTTTTTAGGGTAGCATGGACCAGAGTCCATGCCACCAAAGCGCATTGAAAATATATTGCAGCGCGCAATATAACGAAGCCGCGGCGCACATAGTGACGAACAACATTAAGTATGTACTCACTTCCATGGTGTGTGTTGGCTATTTTACCGCGCGGCCTTTTATTGGCCAGTCCCACTGTCAGCGCTAACAGTAAGACGCGAGCACGAGGAAACGGGGGTGAGTCGTGCCCTAATTAACCAGTCATCGTACTGGTGCCGCGCTGGCCTGGGCGTTGGTTAGCTACTCCAACACACAGGCCTAAGCGCATTTGCATAGCGTATAACAAGCGTCTGTTGTTGTACAACTCTTGTGTACAACAACAACATGTAAGCTTGTCGTTATTGATCGCATTACTGTGACTCACATAAGTGTATGTCGACAGTCGCTTTGACACGATCACTATGCCTGACAATATGTCAGCAAGACTCACCGACGATCCGCAAAGAATGCTAGAACATTTGATTCCCACACATTATTTGTATACACAAGTATGCAAATGACTAGCTGCCAGCTAACACCAAGCAACAAGTTTCAAGTGGCTAGGAATGTGCTTGGCTCATCACTGTATGATGAGGCAAGCTGCGCTAACCCTTATCGCGTTCTGACGTGAAGGTCTAATAACGACAAAGTGTCGTCGACGTTTTTTAAAAACCGAAACGCGAAATAATATATGCCGTAGCCGTGAACCCACGCGTACACAAGAGGGTGACGGTACAGAAGGTGCCGCCACAATACTCCCCCCCTAGTGTTTCGGTTAATAACAAACTAGGAATTTATCAATTTACATAACAAATAATTAATTAATTTGTGATAATACATATTTTTGAATTTTTTCTATAAATATGTCTTAGCGGGGGCTCTTACTCTCCTACCGCTCCTCGTAACGACCGGCGATTGTTGCCTTGCTGGCTCTACCCTCGGGTGACACTTGTATTGCGAGCGACCATAGGTCGATCCCACGATGTCCACCGGTGGACCGGAAAATGTCACGGTCTTTTTTTTCGTCTGAACTTTTGTACCGGGCTTACTAGATCCCGCGGTGTCCAACGGTGGGCCGGTAAAAGTTGACTCGGCCAGTTTTGGAGAATTTTTAACTAAATTCTGTCCCGCGGTGCCCAACGGTGGGCTGGTAAAAGTTGACACAGCCTTATTGTTACCACCGCTGGATATAGTACCCCTGCTGTCTGTGCGCGCCGTCAGATTAGCTGGCTCGCCGCCACTCGTCGCTAAAAAAGCTGCTTTCAGTCTATCCACTGACAGCTTGGCTGGTTTTCCCTTTATCGTGATGGTGAAGTACTTGTCGTTTCGTTCCACGACTTCGTATGGTCCATCGTAACTGGGTTGTAACGGAAGCTGCACTCGATCGCACCTTACAAAAACGTGAGTGCACGTCTTCAACTCCGGTTGCACGAAAACTTTTGGTTGATCATGATGAACTACGGTTGCTGGACTTAACCTCTGCATTGCTTCTCGCAGCGCTGCCACATAATCAGCCTCCCCTAACTTCTTTGGAGATGGGGCCAGAAATTCGCCGGGTAATTTTACCGTTGTGCCGAATACCATTTCAGCTGGAGTTGCTGCCAGGTCTTCTTTGAAAACCGAACGCAGGCCGAGTAGTACTATCGGCAAGGCGTCGCTCCATCGTTCATCGTTGTAACACTTAATTGCTGTTTTCAGTGTACGGTGCCATCTTTCTATCATTCCGTTGGCTTGTGGATGATAGGGCGTTGTACGAAAGTGCTTGATGCCCAGCATATTGTTTAACTGACGAAACAAGTCCGATTCGAATTGACGACCCAAATCCGTCGTTATTCTGACTGGAATACCGAAGCGAGCTATCCATCCCGACACTAAGTTTCGTGCCACTGTCTCAGCAGTTATATCTGAAATTGGAATGGCTTCGGGCCAGCGGGTAAATCTATCAATAACAGTGAGGCAATATCTATTGTCCCGAGATACCGGTAAAGGGCCCACCAGGTCAATATTAATATGTTCAAACCTTTCGCTAGGGTTAACATACGTCTCGAGCGCCGTTTTGTTGTGCCTGCTTACTTTATTTTTTTGACAGGGAACGCATACTCTGACAAAGTCACGGACATCCTTCTTCATGTTGGGCCACACGCATCTACGCTGTACCAGCTGGGTCGTCGCTTTGACGCCGGGATGCGCAATTCCGTGCAGTTTAGTCAGCATAGCAGCGCGAAATTTTAACGGAATAAGCGGTCTGATTACACCTAAGGAAGTATCACAATGAATTATTTCGTCTGTGTTAGATAACCTGCACTGTTCTATCTTCAAAGATGTAGACTGGCTTGGCGAATTAATCAGACGCTGTATCTCTTCATCTGTTTCTTGCTCTTTCGCGAGACAAGTGAAGTCAACCCCTGCTATTACCTGTTCTATTCGAGATAGCGTATCGGCGATCACGTTATCCTTGCCGGACACGTGGCGAATGTCTGTTGAAAACTGACTAATGTAGTCCAGATGTCGTGCCTGTCTTGGTGAGGCTTTGTCTGCATTTTGTTTAAATGCGAAAATTAGGGGCTTGTGGTCGGAAAAAATCACGAATTGGCGTCCTTCCACCATGTACTTGAAATGTTTCACCGCCAAAAAAATTGCTAACAGTTCTCTGTCATACGTGCTGTACTTTTTCTGCGCGTTGTTCAATTTTTTTGAGAAGAACCCTAATGGCTGCCGCTCACCACTGACGTTTTGATGCAGAACCGCTCCAATAGCGAAATCTGAAGCATCGACGCTTAAAGACAGCTGCGCCTCTGGCGCGGGGTGATGCAGTAAAGTCGCATTGGCAAGATCGTCCTTGCATTTCTCGAAGGCTGTAGTTGTTGTTATTGACCAGACTAACGGCATTTTGTCGTTCTTCTTGTTGCCTACTATCATAGCTTGCAAAATGGCTTGAGTTGCAGATGCGTTAGGGATAAAGCGACGATAAAAATTTATCATTCCTAAGAAACACTTTAGTTCCCGGGCCGTTTTTGGTTTGGCGAACTCTCTGATAGCGCTTACTTTGCCTTCATCCGGTTGGATGCCATCTTTGTTTACCGTGTGCCCCAAAAATTTTACCTCAGCTTTACCGAAGTCGCACTTGGCTGCATTTATAGCTAACCCATTTTCGCGAAGAAGCTGCAGAATTCTGCGTAGGTGTTCCCTGTGCTGCTTCTCGTCTGGGGAAGCCACACAAATATCATCTATGTAGACAAAAGCGTGATCGGTTTCGGACGCCAACACATTATTTATGTGCCTCTGAAACGTTTGAGCTGCGTTTCTAAGTCCGAAGGTCATAGACTTGAATTGAAATAAACCGAAAGGCGTGGTTATTGCCGTTTTGGGGACGTCGTCTGGTTCGATTCGTATTTGGTGGTAAGCACGCTGCAGGTCGATTGTCGAAAAGACTCTTTTACCATGTAGAATGTTGGTAAAATCTTGAATATGCGGTATAGGGTACCTGTCCGGTACGGTTCTGTCATTCAGAGCCCTATAGTCACCGCACGGTCTCCAAGAACCATCCTTCTTTCTCACCATATGGAGCGGACTTGACCAATTACTGTCCGACGGCTCGCAGATATCATTGTCTAGCAGGTATTTAAACTCTTTTCGTGCGGCTGCTAGCTTATCAGGTGCTAGTCTGCGCGGTCTGGCGTGCACCGGTGGCCCGTTAGTGACTATATGGTGTGTTACTTTATTACTTTTCAAGGGCTGACCCTGTCGCAAGGTGGTAACGTCAGAGAATTCCGTCAGCAAGTCCGCGTAGGGAAGTGTAATATTATTTGCTTGAATATTAAAATGACTTACCCTAGCTGCTGGATGGTCTGCTTGCTCGGCTGCAGTCTTGACAATAAGTCTCTGGTTTCTCATGTCGACCAGAATGCCGTGATGACTCAGAAAATCGGCTCCAATTAGCGGCGTTCTGACACGTGCAATTACGAAGTCCCACTCGAATTTCCGTTTCAGACCAAGGTCCAGGCAGATCTTTCTCTTGCCGAACGTTTCAATGTGGGAACCATTTGCGGCGAACAGTTGTTCTGTGTGAGGGGCGTTGAACCGCTCGTTTCCCCGTGGTGGCACGACCGACACGTCGGCTCCCGTGTCTATGAGGAACCGTCTTCTTGACGAAGTGTCGGTAATGTACAGGCGACCGATCTTAAGGTAGCCAGCCTCGTCGCCCGTAGCTGTTGGCTGCCTGCCTAGTTTTTTGGCTGCTGGTGCCACGAGCAGGGCGGCCGGCACCTTATCGCCCTACTGCCAAACTGCCTGTGGTAGTAGCACTTACCAATTTTCTTCCAGTTACCATCTCGAGGTTTGCTGACCGCGCTCTGCTGAGTCGACTGCCATCGTGTCTGGCTGCGGAACTGCCTAGACTGCTCTCTGACGCGCGATGGACTGACGTGACGCCTTTGACTCGGCTTGTCCGAATGGAAAAACACCAGTTCGTCGTCCTCATCGTCTCGCTCTTCTGCTGGGAGCGGAGCGTTGGCATGGTTGCAGCGGCGGGATCCCTGTCGGCCCCGACGCGGATGTTCCTTGGTATACAAGGCGTCCTCGAGCCGATTGATCCGCCTCTCTAAAATTTCAGATCTCGAACGGTCGGCGTCGCTAGTGGCTGCTTCGATGCTGGCTACGTTACGGGAGCCAGCCAAGGTCTCCATAATCTTATCGGCCAGGGCGGCGCGCTGTGGAAGGTCCACCGTCACTGTTTGCAGCATGCCCTGTACCATCGACGGAAGCCGTGCAGTCCACAAGCTCTCCAACATCTTGTCCGGTAGATTTGCTCCACCAAGCTCGCGCATTTCGCTCAATAGCTGCGAGGGCCGTAAATCTCCGAGCTCCTTCTCTGACAGGAGCTGTCGCAACTTCTCTTGCTCAGACGCACTGAAGAGCTCGAGCAGCGTATCCTTCAGCGTGGCGTACCTGTCCGTGGTTGGTGGCTTTCGCACGATGTCGCTTACCTGCCGCAGCACCGCTTTTTCCAGCGCGCCGACCACCGTGTAAAAACGCGCATGGTCACCGGAGACCTTCAGCTTCGCGAACTGCGCCTCCAATTGCAGGAACCACAGATCTGGCGAATCGTGCCAGAACTGCGGTGTTTTTACCGCCGCGACACCACTTATTTCCGCGGACGTGGCCTTGACGTCGGCCTTGACCGGGGCAGCTGCGCCACCCTCCACCACTTCCTCGTCGGAGATGGTGTGGTCGTGCACTTCCACATTTTTCACTGGTGTGCTCATTTTCTTGTTTTTTATTTTTGTTTTTTTGTTAAGAAATATAAGTTCTGTTCCTTTTTTTAAATTTGAGCACACTATTCACTTTTCACTCGCGTATCGCGACGTCGGGGTCACCAATTGTGGGGGATGTATAAAGTTATTCAAAAATGTGGAATTAAAAGAACAAGTCCTTTTTATGGCTTTAATAATTTATTTACACTTTATTTACACTTTATTTACACTTTAGGAAAACTCAACTGGCTGCGCGGCGGGTTCACGACCAACTAACTTTTTAGGGTAGCATGGACCAGAGTCCATGCCACCAAAGCGCATTGAAAATATATTGCAGCGCGCAATATAACGAAGCCGCGGCGCACATAGTGACGAACAACATTAAGTATGTACTCACTTCCATGGTGTGTGTTGGCTATTTTACCGCGCGGCCTTTTATTGGCCAGTCCCACTGTCAGCGCTAACAGTAAGACGCGAGCACGAGGAAACGGGGGTGAGTCGTGCCCTAATTAACCAGTCATCGTACTGGTGCCGCGCTGGCCTGGGCGTTGGTTAGCTACTCCAACACACAGGCCTAAGCGCATTTGCATAGCGTATAACAAGCGTCTGTTGTTGTACAACTCTTGTGTACAACAACAACATGTAAGCTTGTCGTTATTGATCGCATTACTGTGACTCACATAAGTGTATGTCGACAGTCGCTTTGACACGATCACTATGCCTGACAATATGTCAGCAAGACTCACCGACGATCCGCAAAGAATGCTAGAACATTTGATTCCCACACATTATTTGTATACACAAGTATGCAAATGACTAGCTGCCAGCTAACACCAAGCAACAAGTTTCAAGTGGCTAGGAATGTGCTTGGCTCATCACTGTATGATGAGGCAAGCTGCGCTAACCCTTATCGCGTTCTGACGTGAAGGTCTAATAACGACAAAGTGTCGTCGACGTTTTTTAAAAACCGAAACGCGAAATAATATATGCCGTAGCCGTGAACCCACGCGTACACAAGAGGGTGACGGTACAGAAGGTGCCGCCACAATATAAAAACCACCAAAAAAAGATTATACACAAGATTATTGCAAGTCAGGGCATACCAGCTGATAGCCCTTCAACCCCACAATGAAAATCTTATACTTATCTAACCTACTTTAGGCGACATTACTTGAATACCTGCCTGATGGCCTCCGTTCTGTAATCAGTACCGTTAGTGTTGTGCAGAAAAGTATACTGAATACACTGACCCTTTTCCATTAAAAATTAATGGGAAAGAGGCAATAATATTCACAAACCCATCCACATCAAGTTATCGTTGTAGACGTACGTTAAAAATCAGTTTTTGTCAAAAAAGTACTGTCGCCCATAAGTGCCTACACTGTCACATAATCCCCTTTCCACCCCACATCTCATATAGAAATCCTAAAGTCTATCTATTATTTCGTCAGATTAACTAACAAGAAAGTGAACATAAAAATAACTTAATTAACTAGACGTGCAAAAACTTGCACCAAAAAACTGTATATATCTAACAATACACAGAGTTTTCGGTGCACGAATATATGAATATACACACACACATGCATATCCATACACATATATATATGTATAAATACATACACATACATACATGCATACACACACATGCATATACATAACACTAATGCAAAATCAACTTATAATATAAAATATTTAATATATTCTAAAAAACTTACCTACACACTGACTAATACCAAAACATTAACAATTCAGATAACTAAGAACTGCAAATGTTTGGCAGAATCACAGCCTTAAGCACACAATCTACATGTGTTCATATACAAAAGACAAGAGATATCAGAAAATAAAATGTATAATAACATCCGCAGTCAACGCAGTCCGCAGTCAACGGGCAAAACCGTTAAAATGTCAATCAAAAAATTTGACACAGACAATTGAATGATTCAACATAAACTAAGAATATAATTATACAACAATCTAACAATTATCCGTTATCACACTCTCTGATCAACCCTATACAAAATATCTGAAAAAACACGGTAAGCCGCGATAATGCATTTCCAAGAGGATCATCACCTCAGAGTTTAAGTACTATAAACTCTATGTAGGAAAAATGCAAACCTAAGGCATAAGACACGACAGAACGCTACGATGTACCCCAAGTGAATGTCGCAGCATATTGGACATAAATATTCAACATAAAGCAACTAAACAGATGAGAAAACATTGCCTCCTACTCAACTCTAAAACGCAACCATTGCGACTTTTTTATTCCAGAATGGGTCAATAGTTCTATTAACCTTTCAATTTTTTTATATATAAAATTTGACTGGAGTTACAAACCTAGGCATAATGCGACAGAACGCTACATTGCATCAACACAAGGGCTTCCCCATATTAATCATATTAAACAAATTAACATGACCAGAAACCTGCTGTGATGATACAAAATGCCACAACACCACTTGAACATGCAGCACTTCTTGACTCCAATGTCCCCATGTGCAAATCAGATGCTGCATCACACCAATAATGTAGGGAATCACTCAGCTTCAACAAACAGAAAATATTTATTGAGTGATTTATAATTTTTATAATAAGAAATATAACTTAAAATTAGCAAAATCAATAAACCAAATAAAAACACCCCAAAATATCTCAAAAAATCCAAAATATGCACAAAATATGCATAAGTACCTGAAAAAAGATAAAAAAATGGAAAACATTTTTTACAAATTACAAATAGCAGACGAAAAACACATGATATGCAAGCAACAATATACAAAATTAACTAAATCCCACTAAACCACCCATATTTATATATATACACAACAGATACATATAAGTAATGCCGTGAAGGCCATGGGCTTCCAAGAAATATTTTTCGTCCTCTGCCAAAAGGACTCATCAGTTGGATTTTACTACTACTATCAATTAATTAAAATTTAATTAATTGCCTAAGAATGCTACTGCATTCAAAAAATAGCATGAGCCCTACGCTAACCTTACCACTTTTGAACAAAATGGGTATGATAAGCTCATTTATTAGCAGTTAAGGAATATTATTGTGTTAGTAGGTATCATTGCATAACTTGAATGATATCTACATAAGTGCTCCCTAACGATTCATTTACTTGATATGGACTCTATTCAGCATACTACTTTACAAAAGCACAGAATTTTCGGAATCGATGCCATATACAATACATCAAATTATCATAGACTCTAACTGCCACAACAGCCTTTTGAATAGACAGGCTTTGAATAAGGGACAGTCACCTTCAATGAGTCACTTGCATCAAACATGTTCGTTTTTATCAAAAGCTTTGATGAAGACAAAATATATAAATTATCAATAGAAAGTCTTCTTGTTAATGTAAAACATACATGTATCGCACAAATCAAATTACGAAAAGTACGATTATTATAATGGAAAAACATACGTGTATCGCATAGATACTATACGACAATAGTACGATTGATTATAATGTAGAACATACGTGTATCGCATAGATCATATTACGAAAATAGTATGATTATAAAATGTAGAGCATACATGTATCGCAAAGATCATATTACGAAAATAGTATAATAATTATAATGTAGAGCATACATATATCGCATAGATCATATTGCGAAATAGTACGATTGTTATAATGTAGAACGTCCATGTATCGCAAAGATTATGTTACGAAACTAGTACGATTATCAACATTTGACTTCATTTACTTCGGTTAAAAAATCAATAATTGTGAGGAGCAACCATCCAGTGAAGACACAAATTTTAGTTCTGGCTTATGCTCTCAAGTGCATAAAGAATCCAGCTGTGTATGTAACATTCACTCCCTTAATCCTTTACACATTAAGAGTGTGGGAACATAGGCTCTGAAACGTTATTTAGTTGCTTTCCTTGGCGATGTAGCCAAAATGGAACTATAACCGAGTACTCCATAACACGGTTAACATCACAAAAATTAGGCACCAAGGACAACCATCCCTATGAAAAATAATTGCTTAGTTCTAGCTTATGCTCTCAAATACAATAAACCCACACTATGCTAATATGCATCAGCTAAGGTCTTATCATACTAAGAGTCTGGAAACATAGGCTCTGAAACGTTATTTTGTTGATTTCCTTGGCGATGTAACCAAAACGGAATTATGAAGAAATTATTCCACAAACATAGTTAACCTCTTGCCAAAATTTTCGGCCGAAGACCATCAAAAACATCAAACTGTGCTGCACATAATCAGAGTCCAAACAACCGATTTTTTAGAGGAAAAACACAATTATTTTACAAAAACTTAAGGCCGACAGTACTTTTTTGACACAAATTGATTTTTAACATACGTCTACAACGATAACTTGATGTGGATGGGTTTGTGAATATTATTGCTTCTTTCCCATTAATTTTTAATGGAAAAGGGTCAATGTATTCTGTATACTTTTTCTGTACAACACTAACGGTACTGATTACAGAACGGAGGCCATCAGGCAGGTATTCAAGTAATGTCGCCTAAAGTAGGTTAGATAAGTATAAGATTTTCATTGTGGGGTTGAAGGGCTATCAGCTGGTATGCCCTGACTTGCAATAATCTTGTGTATAATCTTTTTTTGGTGGTTTTTATATCATAAGATTTTAAGCACGGTTGAAGGCCATACAATAGGATAGTTTCTGTCTCACAATAGTCTTTTACGCGTTAGGGATTTTGTGTGGGGATTTTTGGATTGTTGAGGTAGTGATTGACTGCTTGATGGACTCTACATTTATGACCGAATATGTATTAAGGAATATTTTGATAAGTCATCATTCAAGTTATGTAATGGTGCCTTTGACAGATGTTAAAGATTCTTTAATACAGTTTTTTGTTAAATATAATTGTGTTTTTTCCTTTAAAAAATCGGTTGTTTGGACTCTGATTATGTGCTGCACAGTTTGATGTTTTTGAAGGTCTTTGGCCGAAAATTTTGGCGAGAGGTTAACTATGTTTGTGGAATAATTTCTTCATAATTCCGTTTTGGTTACATCGCCAAGGAAATCAACAAAATAACGTTTTCAGAGCCTATGTTTCCAGACTCTTAGTATGATAAGACCTTAGCTGATGTATACTATGCATAGTGTGGGCTTATTGTATTTGAGAGCATAAGCCAGAATTAGTCAATTATTTTCATAGGGATGGTTGTCCTTGGTGCCTAATTTCTTGTGATGTTAACCGTGTTTTGGAGTACTCGGTTATAGTTCCGTTTTGGCTACATCGCCAAGGAAAGCAACTAAATAACGTTTCAGAGGCTATGTTTCCAAACTCTTAATGTGTAAAGACTTAAGGAAGTGAATGTTACATACACAGCTGGATTCTTTATGCATTTGAGAGCATAAGCCAGAACTAAATTTGTGTCTTCACTGGATGGTTGCTCCTCACAATTATTAATTTTTGAACCGAAGAAAATGAAGTCAGCTTTTGTGGGTGATTTTGCTAGTTCCGTTTTGGCTACATCGCCAAGTAAAGCAACAATATAACGTTTCAGAGCCTATGTTTCCAAACTCTTAATACGGATGATAGACTTTGCAATTTGTATTTTAATACGTTAGGCTAGTTATTATGCGCATTTTAAAGCATAAGCCAGAACTAGTTAATGTCTTCACAGAATAGTTATTCTTCAAAAACTGTCTATTCGAATGGTTGTAGTGGTGGTGAGAGTCTGTGACAATTTGATGTATGGTATATGATACAAAATCGGAATATGTTCTATGTTATTGTAATGTATTATGTGTATTGTAATGGAGTCTACATCAAGTGCAGGAATCGTTAAGAAACATTTATGTAGATATCATTTAAGTTATGCGATGATACCTACTAAAACAATGAAGGTTCCTTAACTGCTAATGAATGAGTTTATCATACCCATTTTTGTTCAAAATTGGTTAGGTTAGCTTAGGGCTCATATTATTACTGTTTTTCAAAAAACACAGCATCTCTACTTGTGATGACTTTTTTCTTTGTTGGATCGTAAAAGCGATACGACTTCGAATGTGTACAATATCCAACGAAGATCACTTCCTTTGCCTTAGTGTCCAATTTTTGCCTTTTCTCTTTAGGAACGTGAATGACAGCTTTACATCCAAAAACTTTAAAGTGTTTTAAGCTTGGCTTTTTACCTGACCAAACTTCTTCAGGAGTGGCGTTATGCAAGGCGTTGCATGGCGTTCGATTAATCAAATATACTGAAGTATTCGCTGCCTCTGCCCAAACTATCTTCTCTAATCCTGCTTCTATGAGTAAACAGCGAGCTTTCTCTATTATTGTTCGATTCATTCGCTCTGAGACACCATTTTGCTGAGGTGTGTATGGTACCATCGTTTGATGCTCGATGACACTACTTCTCAGTATTCGTTTCATCCTCCAGTTGCAGTACTCTGTTCCGTTATCGCTTCTTAATATTTTTATCTTTTTTCCAGTTTGATTTTCAACAATATTTTTGAATTCTTCAAATTTTTCTGCTACTTCGTCTTTGCATCTAATGAAGTATGCAAAAACTTTTCTTGAAAAATCATGTATAAAGAGTAGCATGTAACGAGAACCTCCAATTGAATCTTTTTCAATAGGTCCGCAAAGATCTGAATGGATTAAATCTAGGATTCCATTTGCTCTTGAGCCCACGTCTTTAAAAGGTTGCCTTGCCATCTTTCCTTTGAGGCATGTGATGCAATTCTCCCTTTTTACGCTACAGTTGATGCCTGTTACGACACCTGAGACCAGTTTACGAATATTTTCAAAACTTGCATGTCCGGTGCGCTTATGCCAAGTGTCGTACTCCACTTGTTGCTCTTGCGAAAGGAATACGTTTGGGTCCCGTGCTAAATTTATTCGAAACATATCATTGATTAACTCACCCGTTGCTTCAACGTGGCCATCATCATAAATGACCCTGCATCCTGCGCGATTCAACCTCACTTCATAACCTTTCTTAACGATGCTTGACACAGAAATTTTAATTGTCACGTGTAGCAAATCTAGGAAACTCACGGTATCCTCACTGGACTTTCCTGTTTTTACAGCTAGTTCTACTTTACCAATGCCTTTAACGCGCATTGAAGAACTGTTTGCCACGATTACCTCTGCATCCTTCGGTTGAGTTTTAGTTTTGAAATATTTTTCGCTTGAACACATATGTGCCGATGCTCCTGAGTCAAAATACCAGTCAAGAGCATTAACTGATTTTGCAGAAAAAGAACCGAACATTGCTTTTTTCATTTGCTTGAAGCCATTTTTATTTTTCTTTGGACAATTCACGGATATATGGCCGAAGTCATTGTAGTTGTAGCATTTTGGTCTTTTGAATTGTTTGTTCTTCTTTGGTTTACCTTTTTGGCCCGCGAAAGCAACATTGCCTCCATTGCCTTCTGTCTTGACATCTTGAAGAAGCTTTAACTTAATGGAATCGCCAGTGATTTTAATGCCAGAGCTTTGAATTCCCATGATCATCGGTTTGTAGTCATCGGGAAGACCAGCTAATAACATCGATCCTGTCCATTCCTCGTCGACATTGAGACCAACACCTCTAAGTTTGTGTGCAGTATTTAAAATTTCGTTGACATAGTCTTCGACTGCGTTACAGTCATTTAATTTGGTTTAACAGAATTTCTGTATTATACCAACTCTGCGTATAAGCCCTGAATCTTGAAAGAGCGTATCCCATATTCCTTGGCGCTCTTGCAATTACGAATGTGTGGATAGATTGTTTCTTCCACCAGAAGAATTAATTCTGATTTTGCCTGGACGAGTTTTTCGATACTCCCCTCAGATCCTTCAACCGCTTTCCAAAGACATTTAATTTGAAAATACGCTTCAACTGAAAATTTCCAATCTTCGAAATTTTCGCTGCCATGAAGCTTTCTGATTTGCGTGTTGATTGAAGACATTTTAAAACGTTATTTTCTACAGAAGCCGCGTAAGCTGCGTATACCGCGTAGACTGCGTAAATCGCGTAAAGCACCGATTTATTTTTCGTATTCAAGTTAAACTTTTCACGCACTAAGTTTTCCTCTATATCGTCAGAGGGCCCATAACATGATGTTTTAAGATTTGAAAAATGAATAAAATTTATTTTCAAAAAAAATCAAACATCATTTTCAATGAAATCAAACTTCTAAGAATACATAAATATACAGTAGAATAAAACAAAGTGCATTAAATCTAATTAACAACACGTTGTTAATCTAAAAAATAACGTGAATAAATACGAGCCCATGATTGCTTCATCATTTTTAGAGCTGCCGCAATGTATTTTAAAGAAGAAAGCTTGCGTTAACGTTAAAAATATGCTATTGTGTCCGCACTCTTCCCTGTTGACAGAGATGCGCAACGCGTTCCAAAATATCCACACTATTCTACGGTATTAAACTTTAAAGGCATCAACTTTGTCATGGGCACCTTGTCCGAGCTTGAGTCTGCCATAGCCAAGATACTCATATGGAAAAAAAAAAAAAATCAAATTGTTCGCGGACAATCAACGATTTGCCGTGTCCGTGTGAACCGACCCTCATAGTTCATACTACATTCCTTATCAACACGTATTTTGTGGGTTGCTACTTTTTGATGAAAAGCCGACTTTGACATTTTACGCTACATATTTTCGAATGACAAATATATTTTGACATTCTGCTTTTTCGCAATTGACAGTACTATTACATCTTATTTTTATTTCACAATTTCCACATTTGTTTCAGTTCACTCGCGCTAAACATACATTTTATATTTTTGTTAGTTTTAATTTAAACCTAACGGTAGCCAAAGAAAGCTTCTAAACTATTATAAGTTTATGTTCGTGGCGTGATCCGAACGGTACAAAAAGCTTTGTCGGGGACTGTAAGTCCTTATGATCAAAAACACGACGCCCGACAAATTGTGAGTGTGAACAGAGGCAAACTTGGCATCATTATCCAAATCTTTTGTTTCATACAACTGCAACCGTGGTTCAACGTTGCTGCAGCAGCGAAGTAAAAATTTTGATATGTCATCATTCGTACGTTTGTGGTTAAGACGGTGCTGCTGAAATCAAAAGAAAAAAAAAGAAGTTCGGGAAATGTTAAAAATCTCCTATCGATATGTGTATAAAAGTGAACAAAAGTCAACATATATCCAAGCATGGTGATAAGTAAAATATGTTGAATAAATTAAAAGACTTTATAAGTAATAATAAATAAATGGGAGTGAGTGTGTAACAAGCTGTGAATCTTGAGGGGGTTGTTCCCGAACAATCGCTGGCGAAAGGCAACAGAAAAAAAAAGCTTGTATAAAATGAACGAAATCTTTCAAGACAAAGTATCATTTACCATGATGCAGTATTAAAAATAGGGCAATCGGTGGTAGCAGTGGTAGTGGAACAGGAACTAGCCTGAGCACTGCTCAAACCGCACCCACTCAAACTCAACAGCAGCCGCACTGGATCAACAAGTCTTGGCAGTAATCTCAGCTCAGAATCGGACGATCCCAACACACAGTGTATGCGATAAAGTGAAACCCATATGCAAGAAAATCACAGCAAAATATCCAGCTTGAATCGTAGCTAGGAGCACGAGAATAAAATTATTTTAGTTGCGGTCAAAATCGATGCACAAACCTGTAGAACTCGTCGGCAAAGAGTGCAACTATAACAGGCCACCAAATAAGTTAACCCGTCAACAGCAATGGACACAACAGCAGTTTCAACTAACCAGCATTAGGTAAGTGTGAGGTTAGAGCTGAATCAGGCGCCATTACTCAGTTTGTTTGGCCACATTAGATAGCAAGTGCCCAAAAACGTGCCAGCAGCAACAACAATAACAACAAACAACGCTACCAGCAACAGTTCGCATCACTCACAACCACTACATAATTATCCACATCATCAGCCCCAATGCCCACGTGCAACAGCAACAACGACCAGTTGAACAAAATATTGATACGACTAGCACCAGCAACTATAACCAGCAGTACTGGGAATGATTGCAGAATATCGCCCCATGGCGACAGTACCAGGTACAGCAGCAACAACAAAACAATATCAGCCAGAGTAAAAGCAGCCACCAGACAACCTCAACAACGATGTCAACAGCAATAATAAGATTAACAACCGGCAGCAACTGGAAAAAAAACCACACTTAACAACAACAACCAGCAGCCACAAAACAATCTAATAGAGATACTTTTTAAGTTACAAAGTGTAACCCCGTTAAAGTAACAACAACAAAGAAAACAGAAAGATAGATTTTGTCAAAAGACAATTTTACTGTTCAACCAGTTTTCGAAAAAAAAATTTTATATCTTTTATTAGGATTTAGCAAACAAAAGTTGAAATTTTGCGAAATGATCAGTTAAGAATGCTGCAGCGTGCAGATTCAACAACAACTACAACCAGAGCATAACAATTTTTAATTGTTTTGTTCTACCATAGTATAAAGTATTGTATTACGCCGCAAGTAGATGAATAAGAAATTTTGTACTAGATTTAAATATATGGTGGTATATACTGCAAATTGATGCGTAGTAGTTTTAGTGGTAGACAGTCAGTCAGCCACCAAGTCAACCCAACAATGCGGGCTGACGTTGTCATAGCGTAGCTTATGATTTTACGTGGAAGTTAATGAAATTTATTTGGAAAAACTTTACTTTTTATTTTTAACAAGCTGAAAAAAAAACAAAATTTTAACGTAATATGAATTTTATGAAATATTTAAACTACCATTTATAAGAACCCTTAACCTATTATAATGATTATATTCAATCTTTTATCCTCTCAAAAATGTATTTAAAAGTATATAGTTGAACCCTTATATATTAGTACTATTAGAATTATTATGATTACGATAGCTATTATGATTAATGCTAGCGCCTAAAATAAACATGGCTTACTTTTATTATAGCTTATAGATAAATAATTGAACTACCCATCAATATATATAGTCGGTATAAAAAAAAAAATATAAAATCAAGTTTAAATGCGGTGAATATAATGTACACTATCAAAAAAAAAAAAAAATATTCTGATTGAATATACACTAAGAAAAAAAAATATATATATAATTGGATTTAATGAATATACAGATTATCTACAATACAAAAAAATATATAATCGAATTTAAAAAAAAAAACAAAAAAAATAATACACGCTACACAAAAAAAAAATACAACGATCTAATCGGATTTACACTAAGAAGAAGAAATATACCTTACCGAATTTAAATAATATAAAAATAATCTACAAATGAAAAATAATCATTTTATTTCTAATCGGATTTACACTAAGAGAAAAAAAATATACTTAATTGAATGTAAGTAATATACCGATTATCTACACAACAACAATTTAAATTTAAATTGCAAACTCGGATACAATTTTCACACTACAAAATTTGAATTATCAGCTTTAACTAGAACTATATTACTGTACACAAAAACAATATATACATATAAAATTTAAAATCTTGAAATAAAACCTTACACAAAAAAAAAAAAAAAAAAAAGGAAGGGGGGCGGGTAAGATATGAATTTATCTAAAACGACGACTGGAAATCACACAAAGCAAAATTGACGATCCAAAGAATAGCCCGGAAAGCTACATTGAAATAAAACAAAATAAGAGAAAATATCATTTCAGTTAAAAATACAAATTTTTGGTTCTTATGAATCCTTCATTTTTTTTTTTAGAATAGGTTCAACTTTGAGTAAGAACACTTTCGAAAATGACTTAATTTTATATCGGTGGTTTAATAATAGTGTAAACTTTCTGTAGATCTTTACTGATGCCCATTATGTTACTAATCACTAGAGTTAAGATTATTTTATGATTTAGCCTGTTTTGGGATTATATAATATATAGAGAAATAAAATAAGAATGGTTGTAATCACACAAATTCAATTCCTGTTTGGTTTGGTTTATTCCTCGTGGGTATGCAGGGTTAAGTTAACCCCGAGTGGTGGTATGAATTAGGCGGAGGGGGCGAAGTAAGTATACAAGTTCTTGGGGTGACCTGAATCCAGGCAAGAGGGTCACCATGGCTGGTCTTTTGTGGCCAGAAGGGGAGGGTTAGCCAAGGTCGATGAAATAACGCCTATCGTCGACCCAGGCGTAAGACAGTGGTGGGCATCTTTAGGTTTTTGTGCGTGCGAGTGCTTTTCAGGAAGCTTTTGTGGCTTTAATGTCCACAGCGATTTTAATCGGATTTTGTTTTTTTCTTTCTCGAGTTTTTTTCAGGTTTTCAGGGATTGCTTTTTCACCACGGAAGGTTTAAAAAGAAAAACTGGTACGATTTTTAATTCTTGTCGTTTCCGTCTGTCGACCAGGGCTGGCAAAGAACACCACCCCTCCGGCGAGCCGTAACCGCGCAATACGCCAGCGTACCAGTGCTGCCAGTAGGACGACAGGGGTGCAGGTCAAAGGCTAACTTGCCACATGACAGCATTCTCAAGCATGGAGGGAAACATGACAGAATTGGCACCCAACGTGGGGCCCGACAGATGGTAGAATTTTTCCCGACAGATGGTAGAATTTTTTCCGACAGATGGTAGAATTTTTGCTAAAGTGGGACCCGAAAGGAGTGGGGCCCGACAAGAGTTAGGATTTTTTGTAGACTTTGAGTTTGGTCTATTGGGGGTAACCACGTAAGTCCTGCAGCGTTGAGGTCTTCGAACCTGGATTGCAGTTGCGACGGAGTTAGTTCCAAAGGGAGCCGATCTCGGGGTCAATGAGGAATTGCTTTTCGGTAGGCTAGACCTAAAGCAGGTCCCGTTAAGCAAACCCGTAAGTCCTGCAGCGTTTGGGCCACAGCGCCTCGACTGCAGTTGCGACATGGTTTGTTACAAAGGATTTTACTGCTAGGGTGGATAGGGGAAAGTAGATTAAGTTTGTTAGTTTTCTTCTAGGTAGCATCGAGGTTGCAATTAGCCGTAAGTCCTGTAGCGTTAAGGTCTTTGAACCGCGACTACAGTTGCGACGGTTAATTGGAGGCCGATGACCATTAATTAAATTTTTTTCTTTAGATAGATTCATAAGTTCTCTGGTTATATTCACACCCGCAGGGGCATCCAGCGTGGAATATGTAGGATGACGGAAGTAGTGCACCCGCGTACCCCAGCGAGCCCAACACGCGTCTGTGCCCAGATTGGGCGGCGTGTTGGCCAGCGTCGGTTCCCATATTGGGCGGCTGTTTTTACAAACTATAAGGTGAAAAACCCTAACATGCCGGGGAGTCTTCGCATGTAACCGTTGAAAATTTTTTTAAAAAGTCTCGTTTTTGCTATACTCCGGATGGGGAAGAGCAGCCAAGTCAGAGGGGTCATAAATGGGACAGGTTAGCTGGGAAAAAAACAAAAAGAAAAAAAAGTAACCTCGACTCGGAGTTAAGCGCTGTTGAGCTAAGGGGGGGGGGGAGGGGGAGGGGGCTAAAAATTTGTATAGCACCCTTCTTTAGGGACAAAAGTTAAATAATGTTTTTGATTTTGAATAAATACTCCAACTCGGGATGAACTGCCGCAACACCATAAGGTGAAGCGAATAGGCCTGAGAAACCTCAGCATAAGAAATAATTGCGGTCAGTTTTCGTCAAGAACCTCGATGCGGAGGGTGCAATTATAGCACAATAAAGAAAGTTACCTCCGTTGGTCTCGTCGAATTTAGTTTTTGCTTCGCCACCACCTAAGTTTTATGCCTACATATTTTTTTGATTTATTTTTATCGGTTATCGTGTTATTTTGATTATTGGTTTTGGAGCTATATATTTTTTACAGTTTAGTCTATACAACTTTCCCGAAGTTGGTGGGTAAGTCTTTTGTTCGTATATTTTTATATATAACACAATTTATTATAAAAAGAAAAAACCCTCGAATATATATTTGAATTGCTCACCTACTATATTAATATCTTATTACTTCCTATTATTATCATTACTTACATTATTATTATTCTTATACAAAATTTTTTTTTGGCTAAGTTTTGCAACCACCGTCCTAAAGTGGACCTCCATCTCGCTCTTATTAATTTTTTTTTTATTTTCTTTCGTTTTGACATTGGGCGAACAACAGTTACGTGAACTGTGGCGCTTTTAAACCCTCGGTATATACATATATATATAAAAATTAAATTTTCTCGTTTTTTATAAACTGGTTACTCAGGTCCAAAACGGACGCAGCTTTTGATTCCGCGAATTTTCCTTTGTCGAATTAGAACACCTTGGTGCTTCAAAGCCTTCTCTAATCTTCTGAGATTTGTGTGAATTTTTTTGTTGAATTGCGATTTCTTGGGGCATGGTTTACACTAGGCAACAAAACAAAATGGATAATAGTGAAACCAACACTAATACAGCTGAAGGTAGAAATCTAGAACCCACAACAACAACTAGTACAGGGGCAATTCCAAAGGCGGGCCCGATGAGTACCACCACACCAATTTTCACAAAAGCGATGACGACTATTGCAACACCGATGTCGATGCAGAGTGTACCATCATCAGCGCGTAGACGTACCTCGGAGGAGATTAACCTTTCAAATAGTAGCATTACGTCCCCTGAGCTTAGCAGCCTAACAGCTATAAACGTGCGAAAACAATTTATACAACATTCGCAGGCAGGAAGCGTCAGAGACAGGTCGTCAAAAAGAGTACCAGCGACACAAAGTATGGGTAACACGAGCAGCAATATAAGGGATTACGTCAAGTCAGCGGTGGGATTAGCTCAAGTGGACATGATGTCGGGAATGGAGGAGCGTTTGAGGGTGTTAGTCCCACAATTAATAGCCGAAAGTTTAGGGTCGTTGACGCCTCAGTATTCAGAGAGCCGACCAGTGGCAGCTAATTTAAGGGCTTTACCACCTCCACCTCCACCTCCACCTCCACCACCTCCACCTCCACCTCCACCTACACCACCTCCACCTCCACCACCTCCGTCGACAAACCCACAGGTTTGGCCGAATAGAGACTTGGAACAGCAACATCAACTTAGAGCTCAGGACACCAGGAGTATCTCGCAATCATTCCCAGACTGATCTCAGCCACCACCACACAGGCCGCAACCTGAAATTATACCGCAGCCGCAAGTTTTTGCTCAGTCTCAGACTCACCGAGTCGAGAACCAGAATCGACACCAAGAATAACGCGCTGGACCGTCAGTACATCAGCCCAGTGCATTTACATACACAGGGCCGATACAAGCGCCGGGGCCACATTATCAACGGCCCGAACAATCGCGACGTGTGGAGATGGACAAATGGGGCTTTAAATTCAACGGCACAACTAAGTCGATAAGCGTAGATGAATTCGTGTGCCGAGTGGAAACCTTGTGTAATAAGTACACATATCCATGGCCTGAAGCTATTAGGAATTTTCATAGCTTGTTATCAGGAAACGCAGCTCAATGGTTCTGGGGATTTCGAAGTATAAACCGCCCGGCGCAAGTGCACGAATTAAATATAGAGCCAAACCTTTCAACTCAAGCTTTCGATTTAGACGCTATTTTCTCCTCTAGAACTTTTCCCTGCTGGACCTGTAAACAGCCAAGGCATAATTTTGTGGAGTGTACAGCAGCCGTAAGGCGAATTTTTTGTTATAGGTGCGGAACTGAGGGTGTAGTTACTCCAAAGTGTCCAAAATGCCAGGGAACCTCTAGGCCAACGAGAAATGGGCAGGTGGAGTCTAGATCAGCTCAAACAGAGACTCAGACGCAGACTCAGGAAAACACAGACTGACTGACGTCATCCACCCAGACCGAAAACGAAAAGAATGTTGTAGTTTTGAAATCGAGCGGTGGTAGTAATAGAAGTAGTTATGACCAAGCCATAAATACGGTGAAAGTAAAAAAAAATTAAGCCATTTCATGTTAGACTCAAAAATTATGAGGATGCTAGAAAAAGAATATTTGCCGAACGGCCAACAAAAATCGAAAAAGCCAGAGTTAGATATCGTTTGAGGAAAAATGACAACAAAGAAATTTCAGCGTCAGAACTGTATGAGGGTGAAAACAGTAGGTTTTATACGAACATCGAAATAAATGGACAGCGAATTGAGGGATTATTGGACAGTGGAGCAACAGTGTCGTGTTTAGGAAATAACTGCTTAAGTTTCATAGAAAAGTACAAGTTGCCAATTTTTAAATTTAATCTTTCGTCAAAACTGAAGATGGGCGTATGCATTCAATCATAGGTCCCGTTAAAGCTAAAATTAAATTTGACAACAAGGAGCAGGAGATAGTCTTTTACTTAACACCTTCCTTAAAAAGAGCACTATTTTTAGGTGTATACTTTATAAAAAAATTCAATCTCATGCAGCTCAAAGTCGATAGCATAACGACCAACAACATTGCTTTGAAGGAAGAGGTCCAAAGTCAGACAACACCTAAAATGCAAGTATTGACAGCGCAGCAACAACACCGGCTTAATGTAGTTATAGCATAATTTCCCTGCTTCACGAAGAAAGGTCTTGGCAAGACATCTTTAGAAGAGCACTTCATCCATACTGGTGACGCAGTGCCTGTGAAAGATAAGCACTACCCAGCTTCACCGGCTGTTCAAGGTCTCATATTTGCGGAGTTGGATAGGATGCTTTCACTGAGAGTCATTGAGCCGAGCGAAAGTCCGTGGAACAATCGAGTTGCCTTCGTGCGGAAAAGCGAAAAATGTCGACTGTGCTGTGCCTAAACGCTCGCAAGCTCAATGCACTCACAGTGAAGGACGCCTACCCACTTCCACACATAGAGGGATTACTCAGTCGTCTTGGTGACACCCACTTTATCTCAAGCGTCGATCTTAAAGATGCCTTTTGGCAAATCCCGCTTGCCGATAGTAGTAGGGAGAAAACCGCGTTTACAGTGCCAGGTCGTCCGCTTTGTCAATTTACCGTCATGCCTTTTGGCTATGTAATGCAGCCCAACGGTTGTGCCGGTTGATGGACAAAGTTGTGCCAGCCAATCTTCGTGAATGTGTGTGTATTCATCTATTTGGATGATCTACTTGTTGTTTCCTCAGATTTCGATAGTCACCTCCAAAAGCTAGATCAGGTAGCGCAGTTGTTAAGTTCGGCCAATCTAACCATCAATGTGGCCAAGTCTAAATTTTGTTGCAGTGATCTAAGGTACTTAGGTTATATCGTAGGCGAAGGTAAATTAAGACCAGACCCGACAAGGTCCATGCTATTGACAGGTATACCTACCCAAAAACTACTAAACAAGTTCGAGGTTTCATGGGAGCCAAGGGATGGTACCGTCGCTTTATTCGCGATTATGCTACAATAGCAGCACCTATTTTCGATACGCTGAAAAAAAACGAAAACCTTTGAATTCGGTAATGAGGCAAAGAGCGCCTTCGATAAACTGAAAACAGCTCTTATTTCTACTCCAGTCCTGGTACATCCAGATTTCTCTAAACATTTTTACGTGCAAACTGATGCGTCCAACATCGGAATAGGCGGCGTGTTGTTTCAAAAGGACGATGAAGGTGGTGAACATCCTATCGCCTACTACTCAAAGAAACTCACGCCTGCGCAGAAAAATTACTCGGTAACTGAGCGCGAATGTCTAGCAGTGGCAATGGGGATAACGAAGTTCAGAGCCTACATAGAGCTAATGCCTTTCACGGTGATAACGGATCACTCCAGCCTAAAATGGCTAATGTCGCACAAAGGCTGAACTAGTCGATTGGCGAGGTGGAGTTTGTATCTGCAAAGCTTTAGCTTCGAGACAGCTCATCGGAAAGGGGCTCAGAACATCGTACCCGACACATTGTCACGCTACGACATGGACGAAGTAAGTTGTGAGGTAAAGGCAATGATTGACCTCGAGTCAACTGAATTTCAAAGCGAAGAGTATAAAGCAGGGACCGTACCGGTTATGGTTTTTATCGAAAAAGTCACATATTAACAGTTATCGTATAACTTTATTTTTTTCCGACAAAAATAAAAGTTATTTTGTGCCTTTTATTTATTCGGGCAAATATAACAGTTACTTTAGACTTTTATTTTATCGGTCAAAAATAACAGTTATTTTCTGCCTTTTATTTTTTCGGTCAAAATATCAGGCAATTTGTATTTTTTCAAAGGCCGTTTGACCGACTAAAAAACTATTGATGCCATTATTTTCGCCTCATCGGTGCGCACATTTTGAGATATAAATCTTGTTATAACTTTAAGTACAAGGGCCGCAATGAAAAATCTTATTAATGAATGTTTTTAACTAATACTTTAGAATCAAAAACAAACAAAAAAGAAAACAAACAAGTAGAAATAGGGTGAGGTGGGGTGATTTGTATCATGGGGTAGTGTGTATAGTAGGGGGATGTGTAACACGGTGATTTTTCGTGACAATATTGACATATCGCACACTTAATATAACACAGTCAGAACTCAAAATTCATAAATTTTCAAGAGATGCACAAATCTGTTGAGCTTGCAGAATGCAACGCAAGTAAAATAAAAAAAAAGACAGCGTTATTTTTCCCGCTTAAAGAAGAAAGTGATTAAAAAGAAATGTTTAGAGATGTTTATTGTGAATTTATTTTTTTGGAAAAAGTAGATTTTGGAAAACTTTGAATTGAGACTGTTTTGTATTCAGTGTGCGATGTGAATGAATAAACAACTGTGATCTTTTTCTTTTGACGGCATCCATGAAAACACTCATGCATAGAAATAGAGCTTTTTTTACTTTAAACTAATTAAAAATGCATTTCTTACTACGAAGGGATAAAAGTCACAAAACTTCATCGTGCTTTGAAATTCTCTCAGACTGATTGGATGAAACCGTATATTGAATTAAATACCGGTTTAAGGAAAAGGCTAAAAATTAATTTGAAAAAATTTGTTTAAATTAATGTGTAATGCGGTTTTTGGAAAAACAATGGAGAATGTTCGACTTCGACGCGATATTAAACTTGTAACACGCTGGCAAGGACGTTATGGAGCTGAAGATTTCATATCAAAACCAAATTTTCACGGTCGCTCAATATTTGATGATAAGTTGGTTGCTATTGAACTTTTAAAAACAGAAGTAATATTCAACAAACCAGTTTATATTGGAATGGTTATATTAGATATCGCCAAAACATTGGTATATGACTTTCATTATAAATACATGAAATACAAATATGGCGATAATTGTGAGTTATGCTATGTAGATACTTATTCGCTCATATACGAAATAAGAACTAATGAAGTTTATATGGATATGAGCCAACATTTACACCGATTCGACACATCTGGTTATTCTGCAAGCAATCCATATAATTTACCGCAAGTTAACAAGAAAATACTGGGCATTATTAAAGATGAAAATAATGGCCACATTATGCTGGAATTTGTTGCATTACGCGCTAAAATGTATGCTTTACGAGTACTAGGGGATGATGCTCAACACTAAATAACTAAAAAAGCAAAAGGATTCAAATTGTTTTCTAACCTTACCTTGGGGTCATTACGATGTCTCATCAGGAGAGGAAGCAGCACACACCGCCACTTTACCATGAGATCTTTTTGTTAACAAAGAAAACAGCTTCTTTTTTTGCGTTAACGCCATATAACATAAAACATACGGTCAATTCCAATTAATTTACACAATTTCTTTTGTTTTATTTAATTTTTTTTATTGTATTTCATAGGTAATATTTATAAAAGTTCCATCAAAAACATTTCTCGAATATATATGTATATTAAGGTGCCTCGAAAAAAAAGTTGCCTTTGCCACCGACTAAAAATGTACTTTGGTCTATTTTATGACGATTCCCAAAATATTTTGGCTGTCACGATAACCGCCAGTGAGCTAAACCATTTTTAAATAACCTCCAAAAATCATGTTTTTCGTAAAAATTTCGGCTGGTATGGTTGTTGAAAAAACAAAAACGGTCAGAAATAATAGTACTTAAAAAGGTCTTCCAAACTGCACCAAAAAATTTAAAATCTTTCCCTTTGAACCAAAGGTAATGAAATTTTACTAAAATTCAAAAAACTTATTATTTATGTATTTTTTTTTATTTTGAGCTTTGGAAAATAAGAATTTTAAAAATAAATGCCTAATAATAATAAAATAAACACACAAAATATTATAAAATTTCATTTAATAATAATAAAATAAACATACAAAATATATTATTTAGTATATAAATATATAGTTTAAAAGAAATATTTAAAATAAATATATAGTTTATTATTATTAAATATTTCATTTAATATTTAACACAAAATATTAATTTGGAAAGTAAAACTTTTTTACACTTTGAGGCATTTTCATTGCCGCTGTCTCCTCCTCGTCCTCGCTGCTTTCAATGGCGGATATCTCCTCGTTCTCCTTGATTTCCTCGATTTCCAGCCGAAATCCTGCACTCCGCCAAATTTTCAGTTTCCGCTTAGCCATTTCCAACACTTCAGCGTTGTTTAGAGAGATGAACTTGCTGGGAAGAAATAACACCATTTCTTCCAGCTCCATCGCGATTTTGACTCCAAACTTCGTTTCGCATTTTGTGACCACCAGCAGAGAATATTTTTTGTCCAGGATTCATTATCCCGGCAGCTGGTTTTTGGAATCCAGTATTTTGGGAAAAACTATTTTTCAGCGTGGTGAAATTCATTTTTCGTCTACTTTGAAGATTTAACTTGACTTGACTATTAACTGTATATTAAAACCGGCTGTATTTATATCAATTTATTTCAACAAATTCTTAATTTCAATTTCTGCAATCTCAGTTAGAAGACCGCAAAAAATAAAAATCTTAACAAAAATATTAAAGAAAGGTTCGAAAACAAAGTTTTGTGGTCAAGTTGAGAGATTGTTATTGAAGTTCTAGCAAAATATATTTTTTGAATACAAATCCAAAGTTCTGACAAAAAATTTTGTGGTCAAGTTGAGAGATTGTTTTTAAAGTTCTAGCAAAAAATATTTTTTGAATACAAATCTTAAGTTCTGAAAAAATTTTGCAAAAAAAAAGCATTTCTCAAATATATATATTTAAAGTTCTAAGAAACATTTTGTGGTCAAGTCTAGGGTTGCGATAAAAGGTTTAACAAAAATATTTCTTGAATGTAAATCTTAGGATTAAATGCCCGCAGTTAATTGTGTTAAAATTTTGATAGCTAAAATAATTAGAAATCTTCTTCCTAAATATTCAATTAATTGCTTTGGCGGCTGCAAATTTCCGAAGCTGTCGAAATATTCGATTTGATTGGTGTTTTTTCAATATGCTACCCAGTGTGTGCCAGGCCCTTTGAAGTATCTAGATTAATTATTCCACATTCTTTTTGGAATAGTTTATTTGGTAGGGTGTCACACATAAACACACCTCTAAAATTTGAAATATCTTTAGCATATTTTCTCAAGTCTGCGTCAGTGAGGGATCTTTTAGTTAGCTTCATTAAAAATGTTGTTGATAAGGTTTTAAATAAAGTCCAAATCCTTTTTTATACGGTTTTAGAAACATGCCTTTACCCATTGCAATAGACTCCATTTTATTGTTATGTCGTTTTGCTTCATTCAACTGCTCTTTTCCAGCTTTAACTGCATTGATTGCTTTTGTAACGCCAGATACTCCACCAATTAGACCACCAAGTGCACCCAGGGCAGCGAATATAGGTGCAAGCGGAAGAAAACTTCCAGATTTAGGTAGTGGTATTACTCGAGGTGTTTTTATTAGAGATGTTTTCCCCTTGAAAATATTATTTACAACTTTTCTTGAAATTTTAACGGCATCATCCAAGTTTTTAGTTTTCTTAATTTTCATTTTAGCACTTTTCAATGCATGTCTAAATAGACGACGTCCATTTACTTGAGGAGATCTCTTAGTTTTACTGTTAACGTTACCCATACCAAATTTTGTTTTTGCTTTCATTGCGTTAGTAACAAGCCAAGCGTTTGATTTTTCAGCAAAACTACTATCACTTGCGTTAACCCTTTGCCAAGCATTTTCAGCCAAGATTCTATCAGCAATATGTCTTTTTTCCAAATCTTTGGTGGTTGCGTATACTATATCGTGTTGTCTGCAAGCTGCGTCCAAGAGATTGATTCCTTGATCGCCTCTAGCTAACCGTTTCTTTAATTTTGTTCCAGGTCCATAAAACTGATATGCCGGGCTATGAAGTTCAATAGGAAGTTTATTGATTAAATTATTTCGAAAACCTTCTCCAATGAAGGATGGACGCAGACTGATTGTCTTTTTATATATTATAGTCGTAATCAATAGGTATTTATACTTGCAGATTAGAGGTTGAAAGTAAAGTGATTTCAAATCAATAAAATGATCTGATTATATATGATATCGTTCAGTAGTTTTCATAATGCGCTTCTTAAAGCAACATAAAACACTTGACGTAAAGAATATTAATACAAAGCTAAATACATAAAATACAATACGCCACAGTTCATTACTACCGAACTCTATTCGTAGTCTTATTGTTGGACCATCAAATTGTGGAAAAACAAATCTGATGATAAGTCTTATTGAAAGTCCTAATGGATTAAAATGTAAAAATATTTACTTATACTCAAAATCAGCACTGCAACCAAAATATCAATATTTGGAGCGTCTAATTAAACCCATTAAGAAAATAAATTTTTCAACATTTTCCAATAATGATGACGTCATATCCCCAGATGAAGTACAACCGAACTCAATGTTTGTATTCGATGATGTAGTTTGCGAGAATCAAAATCATATACGATCTTACTTCTGTATGGGACGTCACAAAGATGTCAATAGTTTTTACTTATGTCAAACTTATACACGAATACCAAAAAACTTGATTCGTGATAATGCTAATATGATTATAGTATTTAAACAAGATGAAATGAATATCAGACACATTTACAATGATCATGTTGGTTCTGATATGTCTTTTAAGATATTTCATGAGTTATGTTCAAAGTGTTGGAAAGAAAAATACGATTTTATAGTTATCAATAAGGACGACCCAATGAATAATGGGCGCTATAGAAAAGGATTTGACTTATTTAACAGTTTATAAAAGAAACTGTATAGATATTTTAAAATCAGTACAACAACTGCAGCTAAACTGATCACACTAAACAGATAACTGTTAAACTGATCTATACTGTTCAACAGATAACTGCTAAACTGATCTATACTGTTCAGATAACCGCTAAAACTGATCTGTACTGTTCAATAGCAAACTGCTATACGGACCATCAATCAATATGAATAAGAAAACAAATCCAGTTAATAATCCCATTAAAACTCGAAATATTTTTAAAAAGAAATATAAAATTCTTCAGCTCGGAGAAGTTGCTAGTGATAAGCTTTTAGAAAAGACTTTTAAACCAATATCAAAACCTTTAAAAGAAATAATTCAAGCAACTAATAATAGAAGCAGAGCTAAAAATGAAACGTATTCATATAAGTCTTTTAAGGATAATAAATTTGGAAGCATGATTATAATGCATTTTCTCCAGGCTTTGATGGCAGTAAAATCGAAAAAGTTCAACTGCATTTAAATCATTTGATACTCATAATGATGGTGATGATGATGATGATGATACTAATAATGATGATAATTATGATGATGATATGGAAAATGATGATGATGTCACCATCGCATTAAATCCAAATCAAAGTATTCAATACGATTTATCGAAAGTTAATTTAAATAAAGTCGATTAAACCTGATCACAATGATAAAAATCATTTTTGGACACTGGGTAATGAACAAATTACTTTTGATATATATAACAATATAACAATAGGTAATTCAAAATGGGCCTTCAGACCAGGTTTATATGAACTATTAGTTTACAAGAATCCTAACAACTTATTAACATTAAATATTAGAGATGTATTATGCTCATAAACGAAATAATAATACCAATGATCAAATTAAGGGAAACCGCTCAAAAAAATATACAACAATTATTAGAAAACTATTTAAAGATAAAGTTCATAAAGGCAAAGGTTTGATGAATTTGAATACAAAAAAGTTTATTATTATTATGAATTTATTAATAAGTAAAGTAAAATAAAAGTTTATTATTATTATTTAAGTTATTTATTAATTATGTATATTGGGATGATCCCAACGAACTAGTTGATAGATTACGTCTTTTGATCGCGTCATCAACAGCTGGCCACTCGAATCATAATAATGAAATAGTTTCAATTATTGAAGAATTGAGAGAAGCAAAAATTATTATATAAATAGACTCTAAAATGTACCATAATCTATATTCATAAAATGCCTCTCGATAAGTTTGGACATTATATGGGAAGCTCTGAAAGATATCAAAAACCACATACCAACATTCATTTAGATAGTGATCGTCACATCAACTTCAACTCGCGTAGAATAAAAAAATATTGCCAATCCTGTATTAGAAACCGATGCTGTGAATAAAATTTATTTCAAAAATTGTATTGGAGAAGTAAATAAACAATTAAATACATTATTTGTAGAAGGAATTAAGGAGACGGAAGATCGTCTCAAAGAATTGATACAACAACAAAACATACCGCTTACAGAAAAGCTTGTAGACTTGGAAGCACTCTTAAATAAATCGTTAGAGGTGATAAAATCGACGTTAACATATAAAATTGATGAAGTCGAACAACGCCTTTTTAGAATAATAACAGATCATTATGAGTTTTTGGATTGTTGATTGTGTAGAAACAGCTTGTTCGTGTTGCCACACCGGATGCCCGGTATGTTTTACTAGTTAAAACATAAATGGCTCCGTGTTGTGGTACAACACATAAGTTCTGGTTGTCTGTTTCATGAACTATTACCCTAGGTCTGGACTACCCAAGTACTTAAGCCTTGTGGCAGGCGTTCTTGTAAAGCCAGTAACCTTCTGTCCTGTTCACATTACGTTACATCTACTATAATCATTTGCATAAGAAATATATTGGTTGAAACATTACGTAACAGAACACACTGCTGCAGTGACATAAGCTTACATTACGTTACTTCTGTTATAACTGCACATTTAGGGACGGAGCCGACGTTGGATGTCGACTTGTGGCGTAAATGATGCAGCCGATGTTGGCGTAACTCTCGACGTTGATACTTTCTGATGTTCGCATTGACTTTACCGTCGACGTTGTTAGGCGCGCACGTTATCACTGCACTCTGACTTAACTTCACCAAATATTTCGCTCTCATTGGTCGAACAAGAACTCCCGTTGGTTGAACAAGAACTCCCGGTGGTTGAACAAGAACTGATCAACGGTTGAACAAGAACTAACCCAGTTCTCTCTGTAGCTCGCTCTTTTATATCCTTCCCTCGATGGTCTACGTGACTTTTGTCACGCCACTTTTGCAGTCAAGTTTCTTCGATGTTCTAGAAAAACATCAGGCGATAATCCTGTTCGCCATCAGTAGTTTGCCGAGAGATAAAAAAAAAACAAATTAGCAGTAGTCAATAACAATAATCACCCCACCAGGGAAAAGAGCATGTGGTCCTTCAATAGGGACTGGGGAACCAGTACTGGTTCCCAGTGTCAATGCTTCCTCTATCACCTATATCTAACCTAAGCGAGCCTTTCTATCTTCCCTTGTGCACGTCCTGTTTCCTCTGGCCTGCCTACAGCTCCCTACTCATGTAGTCCTAGAATCGAATAAATAGGTCTAGACCAGTGATGCACAGCGTTTGCAGAGCTTTCAATACAAGCGCAACATTTTTTGTCTTATGTGTGTGCAAGCAGAACATTCAACGAAACCCTTGCCGCATGAGATGTTTACTGCTTGAAGTACAAACAAAAACTGATTCTCTGCTAGCGTTGCAGAACTTCGGTAGCTTCGCACACATGACTTGTATGTCATGCTGAGAGATAAAAATAAGAACAAAGCCGATGGGCTCCGTAAAGCTCCCGTGTGCATCACTGGTCGAGACAGTCATTAGTCTCAGTTCAGTGGGCTTTTTTATTATCTTTATTCATATTTATATGCAATATTTCTTATATTTTTATCTTAATTCTAGTATAATAATAAATTTATCCTAACTCAAAATTAGGTACGAGGTGTCATACAGCTATACAGGCAGGTGTCGGTGCGTTCCACCAGATCCCTGCTAGGAGGGTTGTGGCATTTTACTTTGGTCTGTCGACCCAGTCGCAATGCTGTAAGAAAAGATTAGATGGTACAATTAGCATGTTGGGTCAAAATTCGTGCACGAAATTTGATCCTTACATCTCCCCCTTACTTCAGCGGATGATAACGGACGAACTCGGTGCCGTTGCGGTTGATGCTGGTGCTGGTAAGTGCGGGTGACACATGGTATGCGCCGCCCCGGGGTCCATCCCTCGCGCTTCTCGCTGAGTGTCTTTTGGATGAAGTACAGTAGCTAATCGTCATCATGCTGCTCCTGCGGTAGCCACGCCTACCAATGCGATAAGGCTCTCTTCTCATCGCTGTTAGTCGAGCGTGGGTGCACTGGGTTCTCGGTGCGTATACTGGGCTCAGGTTCATCAGCTCCCCCAGTCGCAATTGATCGGAGCCCACCAAGCACTCGGTGGGGTGGCGTAGTGGAGCTCTCTTTGGTCCTCATCTGATGTCGCGATAGTGTCGCATTGTGGTGTTGCTGGAGTTGAACACCCTGGCTCTGCTGTAATGCCGCAGCTTCATGATGAGGGCATACAGCATCGGGGCGGTGGGGCGTATCCTCACTATACGCAGCTTGTCATGCAGCTTGTAATCATCGTTCACCTGTGATTCGGGCCAATCATGGTGACTGGGCGAATAGATAAATTCGTGGCTACTCGCTATCTCTTGAGGCTAAGTATCAATTAAACAATCTAGCTGTGTAGTTTAATATGACTATCCAGAGCGAGACCACATCCGTCTGTGGCATATGCTGGTTTGACGTCGTATGACTAGCTTTGCATGAATGGTGGGATTAATGTTTGTTGCAAAGTAAATGATGTTTATGCGACTAATTTGATTATCATGCTAAAAGATGGGAAAGTGTGATGTGCAAGCCAGTGCCTTTAAATAATAATGAAATAATATTATTATGCAATAATAATTCACAAGTGAGTAAAAAAAAAATTGATGCAGGGATTTAGAGGTCACGTGCGAAATATTAAACCAAAAATGTACAGTGGTAAGAATGTTAGGCGAAAACGAGGGTAGTGACTTTCGTCCTCACATTTCCCCTCTACTTCGGATGGCGAGGAAGATAGTTCGTCCAGATCTTCCCTCCACCATTCCAGAAAAATCGTATTCGCTGCACCTCTATAGTTCTTATGAACCTCTGTTGGCTCTTCGCTGAGGATGTTGTCGAAGATTTTGTAATACAACTTCCACTTCCTTCTGAAATACATCTTGCTTAAATTCACGGAGTGGGTTGGTCTGGTGGTTTATTACGGCTTTGTTGAGACTCGGGCTCGGACTTGGGCCGTGGTTTGCCTGGTAGGAATTTTCGCTACTACTGGGGGAGCGACCACTGTTGCTCGTATCGCTGTGACTGCTGCTGGTGCTACTGTCGCGTGTCCCCATTTTCTTGTCAGATGGCGATCCCGACCTTCGATTATTAATTTATTTATTTATTTATTGGCCAAACAAGGCAATTTACTTATTCTGACTTAATTTAAATTTATTTTTTTTATTTTATTTCTTCTCCCCTTTCCTTGTTTTGGTGTTCGAAAATGTACGAATTTAAGTGGGCGTATTCCGCCCACCTAAATGACATGATTTCACGAACACGTCAAAAATGAGGGGCAGAAAAAAAGATTAAAAATAAGAATAAAAGGTACTTACATACTAGAAAGAGGAGAAGAAAGGAGAGAAGATAAAAGGCTGGGTTAACTAGGAAGAGAGACAGACTTGGATAGCACTTATTTCCAACAAATTTAGAGAGTGCATGCTTAAATGTGGTATACATACGGGTAACTATTTATATACAGGTAATTTAACTTAAGCCTGAGTTAATTTTGGTTAACGAGGAACTTAGACAGGGTTTGCTTGAAAGAGGATTTGGACATGGCAGGTGAGAAGTATACGGAAACGTTATTGAATTCTCTACAGCATCGACTGATGGGTTCATTGTTTGCGTATGTAGTTTGGTGCTGATATTCAGTTACCAGCCGAGTATGCCTAGTACGTCTTATTGGTTCGTTGAGACATATCATTCTAGAAATATATTCACTGTCACTAGCACTATTAATAATATCGAATTTGAAATATGAGCGCAATAATGTTCTTCTTGATGATAATGGCATTAAGTTTAAAAGGCTGAGTCTGTATTCATATGAAGGAAGGCTATTATAATCACGGGGTTGTACATGTCTGTCAACGTGTATAGTAAGAATTGCTTTTGATAGACTCAATTCTTTCGCTATGAGAATCGAAGGACGGACTCCAAATTATGCAGGCATATTCAAGTATTGCCCGCACTAACGCACAGTATAAGGATGTAGTGACCCAAATATTTTTGAATTCATTTGCTTGCCTTTTTATAAAACCAAGCTGTTTGCTGGCTCTGGATAAAATTTTGTCATTATGCAAATTAAAGCGCATCTTGCAATCCAAGACTACTCTAAGATCCACTACATGATTGACTCTTTTAAGCTCGGTACTATAGAGGTGGTAGGTATGTAGTGCCATGTTGTTCTTACGAGAAAAACTAATAACATTGCATTTATTTATATTAAGATGCAGTTTATTTTGGATACACCATTGCTCAAGAGACAACAGTTTTGACTGTAAAAAATTTGCATCTATCTCTGATTTGATTGCATAGTACATTTTTAAATCATCTGCATACATAAGGTGTGGGATATCGTTCAGGACTTCTGACAAGTCTGATATAAATATGTTAAAAAGAAGAGGTTCCGCTGCCTTGCGGAACTCCTGAGGAGGCTGCAATTTGTTTTGACAAAATTCCTTGGAATTTTACATACTGGGATCTGCCGTCGAGATATGATTTTAGCCAACTTAGTATGGGTCCCTTAATACCGAATTTTTTCTAATTTACATGTTAGCATGCTGTGATCAACTCTATCGAAGGCTTTACTGAAATCTGTATGAAAAGCATCTATTTGGTGCCCTTTTTCCATGAGATTGATTCCATGAGATCATGAGATTGGATGTTGTAGATCGTCCCTTACGGAAGCCGTGTTGCTGCTCATTTAGACGTGGGTTGATTATACTTGTTAGCTTATCACAAATAATTTTTTCAAAAAGTTTTGGAATGGCTGATAAAATTGCTATGCCTCTATAATTTTCAACAGAACTTTTATCTCCACTCTTGTAAATTGGTGTTAGATGGGATGATTTACAATATGGAGGAAATGTCCCACAAGACAGTGATTCGTTAAAAATTCTGTATAACGGCAGAAGTAGTTGGTCTAAACATCGCACCAGGAAGCTTGTAGGAATAAGGTTCGGTCCAGGTCCTTTAAATAAATCTTTTATGGCATTAGAAATCTCTTTCTGCGTTAAATTTATACTATCCACCACAATATTTGAGCTGGGAGAAGAGGCTTCAAATTGGGTAGTAGATTGACAAAAGACCTCCTTAAAATGATCCGCATGTAAGTTGCTGATTTTATGAGGGTTGGACGAATTGACAATACCTTTAAACATAGACGATGGATAGCCCCTAGATTTACGCTTCAAGTTAACAAAGTCAAAGAATTTTTTCGGTTCTTGGATAATTTTCTCACCGATAAGATTAGTGTTCAACTTGTAGGCTTCTTCTGACTTGATAGAGAACTGTTTTGATAGCTCGTCATACCTTAGCTTGAGTTCAACACATTATCAGTGTTTTTGAGAAGTTTATGGATTTTATTTCTTTGATTCCTCAAAAATCTGAGATTTCTATCTAGCCATGGCTCTGAAAGCTTATTCTTTTTCTTTATTTTTGGCACATAACTTTCGATAGCTGTAAAAATGTGCTGATTAAATTTAGAGACAGCGCCATCTACGTCTAAGTTGGAAAGAATATAATTCCAGTTTAGAGCATTAAGATAACATTTTATGCTTTCGTAATCGGCGTTGAGGTAATCGTACGCAATGGAGTTATTATAAGATTGGGTAAAGGTAACTTCATTAGAAGAGAAAGCAACCGTTAAGGCTGTATGGTGAACAGAGTTAGCTAACAAATTTTCTGCATCACTGCATGGGCTAACCTTCATTTCCTCATATGCGTTAGTAAAGACTAGGTCCAACCATCTCCTATTTTGATTTTGTACAGAAGAAACTTGCTGCAGATCACTGCCATAAAAGGTACTTAGCAATGTGAAATCTATGATATTTGAAAGGTTAACAGGAAGAAGATAGTTGTCATTTTCATCGGTGACAAACGATATATTTGGACGGTTAAAGTCACCAAGAATAACAACTTTATCTTCCTCATTTAGAGTAGAGATAGCTCGAAGAGCTTGTGGGTAGGTGTATCTATAAGCTCACTTGAGAGAGAATTGCGAGATGCTATCAGAACTCCTCCTCCTCGTGAAAGACCTGTTGAGGAGTAGTCCCGATCATTTCTGAAGACAGTCCAATTACTGTCAAGAACTTCCTCATTATTGAAAGTATCATTTAATCATGTCTCAGTGAATACTAGTACATTGAAGTGGCATGATTTGGCGTCAACATAAAGTTTTTGTAATTTGCTTCTCATGCCACCACAGTTATGGTAAAATATGTTTAAGAAATTTGAGTTAGGGACGATAATATTGCTGCTGCTCTTTGCGTGATTTTTGAAGAAGAGACACGTGCTTAGTTCTGACGTGAGCGCCATATGTGTCTAGATCCGCCTTGACTTGATCAATCGTTACGCCAAGTTGTTCGTGAAAGCAAACAAAAAGGTTACGTAAGTCATCAACAACGGTAGGTAGCCCTTCTTGCTGAATTAATACTCTAAGATTAGTTTTGGTCTTGCCTTCAATGCATGTTGAATCTGGGGCCTTATGCATATAAGCGAAATATAAACGAACGTTGTACACACTGTTCTCCCTTATGGTGAGGGATCTGTGAGGTCATGACTTCCGTGCTATTAGGCGCAGATCTAACCTCATCCACTATATCTGCAAGCGTTGCCCGGAGCCATACCATATCGTCACTGATATCACTTATTTTTTCAAATAATATTTCAAATATTGGATCAGGTTGCAATGCGTCAGGTTGCAGAGCACTTAGTATGTTGTTGGCTGAGTCATCTTTCTTAAGTACTTCAATAATTTTGTTGGCTTCAGATTTTAGCTCTTCGGTCGTAGCTTTGCACTGAAGGGTTTTATCACTGTCACTTATAGTTTCCGTCAACAATTTCAGGTTCTTAGAAATAGTTGAGATATTCGCATTGTTTGATTTGCTCAAAAATTCAACTCTCGATATGTCATCGGATACATGATTTAGCAAAGTCGAGATTTGGGATACTATTAACCAATTCAATTTCAGTTCAATTTTATTTATGATTTAAGTATAATAAGAACAAGTTCTTTTAATATACAAAGTAATAACTTAGGAATAAAATATTAGAATATTACAGTAAAATTATTTCTGAGTCTATATAAAACAAGAAGAAAAAATATAATAAAGATAAGTGTTATGTTTTAAGTACATATTTATTATTTAGCTTACGCAATTAAAAATAACATATAGATGCAAGAGACAAGGAAAGAAAAAAATAAATAAAAGGAAAAAATAAAAATAAAGAAAAAAAAATTTAATGTAGTGAGATAGTTCCAATACGTGTGGTTAGGTAAAATATTTATATATAGCCTGCCTAAAGCTTCCAATTCCATCAATTGATTTTAAGTGGTTCGGTAAGGAATTCCACAATCTTACGGCGTTAATGAAAAAAAGTCTGGTTGAGTTTAGAAATTTGAAATGAAGCAGTAAAAGCATTTTACTTCGAGTTGACTATCAAAATTGCAATTTATCAAAAAGGTACATTGGAGTCTTTGTTTGCATAAGCTTATGGAGAAAAATACAATTTCTGGCTTTAATGTAGTTAGTTATGCTGCAGCCAAGAATAGCATTCCTGAACTGCGATAAGTGATCAAATTTTCGAATGCCATAGACATATCTCGTTGCATGATGGAATGCTACCTGTAGTTTATGTTCAGATCGCGAATCTAATTTGCCGTAAACGAGTTCCGAGTAAGTAACAATTGGTAATATTAGCTGTATCACGAGTTTACGTCTAGTTTCTACAGGTGTAAAATCAGCAGACATTCTTAGATTTCTCAAAACACAATATATTTTACGTATTATGCTGTTCACATGATCGGCACAGGTTAATGCTGAGTTTATGTGATAACCTAGACTTACAACATTTGTCACAAGTTTGAGTTTCTTATCATTTATAAACAGCTGTGGGATATTTTCAGTAAAGATTTTTGAGGCTGAAATCGGAAGCACATATGATTTAAGCGCATTTAGCTGCATACCGTTACTAATGGCCAATTTATAAATATTACAGAGAACCTCATTTAGTCTACAACATAGGTCTTCGACAAGACCCGTTCTACGGGAGAGATGCAATTGAACATCATCCGCATAACCATGCATGGACGCATCTCTACAGATGGAGAAGATGTCATTTATAAACATTGAAAAGAGCAGTGGACCAAGAATAGATTCTTGGGGCACTCCACTGCGTACTAACTTAAATTGAGAACACTTCACACCTACTCTAACTCTCTGAAATCTGTCCGACAAGTAGCTTCTTAAAAGGCTTACGGCACTAGCTTGAAAACCAAACAAGCACTTCAGCTTTTGACAAAGTAATGAATGATTTACGGTGTCAAATGCTTGGGAGAAATCCAGCAAGCATAGCAAAGTAATTTGGTCTTCATCGTAGGATTTTCGTATATCATCTAATATTTTTAAAGTAGCAGTTGTGCAACTATGGCCAGCACGGAAACCGGATTGTAAAGGGGATAGCAAGTTATTTCTGCTCAGGAATTCTGAAATTTGATCAGCCATTAAAGCTTCGCACACTTTCGACAGGGAGGGCAAAATACTTATAGGCCTAAAATCGTTTGCTTCCTGCGCTGATGGTTTTTTGGCAACAGGCAATACTTTTGCAATTTTCCAGGACTGAGGGAAGCAAGACGTTGTAAAAAAGTGATTAATGATATGCGTTGGCGAGTGCAGTACGTGGGGTAAAATAATTTTTAAAAATTTTATTGAAATACCATCCTCACCAACAGCATTTGATTTCACTTTCATTATGGACTTGTTAACATAACTTTCCCTTACGGCAGAAAATTGAAAATTTGGTGCAACCAGTACATCGTCAATCATTTGATTTAGTAAACCACAATTATTGTTGAGAAAAAAATTGTTAAGAATGTCAGGATCCACGTTACAGTCAGCAGTAGGCTTGTTTCCAATTCCAAGGTTTTTTAAATTTTTCCACAACACTTTAGATGGAAGTGCGGTATTCAGTTTAGCAGAGCAATAGTTCATTTTAGCTTGTTTCGTTATTGAGACTGAAGCATTTCTGGCGACTCTGAAACTCTCCCAATTTTCTTGTGATGGATTTTTTTCCACTTATTATGCATTTTATTACGTTTTTTTATTGCATTTTTGACATAACTATTAAACCATGGACAGCAAACATTTTTTATTACCATGGTATGAGTAGGAACATGATTAACAAAAAGATTATTAAGCATATTAGAAAAAAGTTCTACCTTTTCATCAATACTTGACAGAAACCAAATATCGGTCCAGGGCACTATACTGACATCATTGAAGAGGGCACGATAATTTATGGCTTTAAAATCTGGGTATGATATAGTTTTTGAGTAATTGGCACGAGTTAGGTGAATGTCAAGTTACAAAAGATTGAATCATGGTCAGAGATGAAGTAAATCTGGTCAAACAAAAGAACGGACGATAAATCAGAGACTATGAAATAATCCAAAAGACTAGGATTACTAATATTTGAAAAACGGGTAGGCATCGTATCATTCACAATAGACAGACGAAACATTTTCATACATAGACTTTGCGATGTTATCATTACATAACAGATTGACATTGAAATCCCCACATACAACAAAATAGTCGAAGTCAATTGCTATATCAGAGAGTTCAGAAAAAAAGTTATTCAGACTATTACATTTGCTAGAATTGTAAACGCACGACAGAAGGATTTTTGTCAGATACACAAAGATTTAGAAATTCAGCAGTGTCACCAGTGGACTTACCTACTATCACAGCATTCAGGTTTTTTCGACAGTAAATTGCAATTCCACCTCCTCTTTTGTCAGTTCTGTCGTTTCTAAACAGATTGAAATTATTAATGTTAAGCACAGTGTTGTTAATATCTGAACAAAACCATGTTTCTGAAACACATATGATATCGACAGACGAATCTTCAAAAACAAACTTTAAATAGTATAATTTATGCGAATTTAGGCTTCAAGCATTAAAATGTTCAATTTTAAGGCCTGAATACCTTCTACATAAAACATTTATTAAGATTTTACTGTTTTCATTACCGCCACTGCAATAGTTGTTAGATGCAATCATTAAATTGCAGGTAGCACTCAGAAACATTAGGTAGGGTAAGTAGAGTAAAGACGGGTATTGGATTCATAAAAAGGAGATTAAAGAAAATAGTATCAAATAATAAACAGATGAGTTTTCTGTCAAAACTCGCTAAAATTAAGAGATAAACAGAGGAGAAAATACATAAGGAAGAAAGCAGAAAAATCTAATTACTAAAATATTATTAACATAAAAGCTCATTTCCGATAATTCTCATCCAGCTCACCCGCAACAATAGCAGAAAGTTGGTTACAGCTTTCAACTAGTAAGCTTTCACCATTCTCCATCATTTTCACATAGATGAGCTCCTTCTTCGCATACGCAGAGAACAGCAGTTTGCGACGCTTCAGTCTGATTGCACTCTGCAGAAGTTGATGGCTGCGCTTAGTCAAGCTCTCATTTAAATAAATGCTTGTGTTAGAGCTGAGTCCTAAGTCATTCAGCGATAGGTTTTTCACATTAGATCTACGATAAGCCGCTGCAGATCGGAGAACAGTGTCCCTCTCATACGAGCTAGAGAACTTCATAATGATTGGAGTGCTTTTGGCATTGCGTGCATTGTTTCTCACGCGAAACACACTTTTAAGCGGAGTAGGTCTGCAGCCGATTGTGAAGAAAAGCTTGTTGAATAAGAGAGTTAAGTTCTCTTCACAGTTCTCCGGGACTCAAAAAAGAACAGCATCAGCTGCAACTTCTCTCCGGTAAAGATTAGCAACCAGCTTGTGCATACTATAAACTTCTTCCTTGATCAAAGCTACTTCAGAGTTTACAGCATCCGACTCAAGTTTTTCGACACGCTCAATCATAGCTACTTCAGAGTTTACAGCATCCGACTCAAGTTTTTCGACACACTCAACGACGTGAGTAAGAATAGCTTTGATGTTGTTTACTTTTTCAAGCCACATTCTGTCCATCTCTTTCATTCTTGCGTTGAGTTCATTGCGGAGTTGGCTTAGTTCCGTTTGAAAACTTAGAATGAGCATCTCACTTTGTTTTTTAGGCGGTCATCCAGCTGATCAAGGGAAAGAGCTGTGTTATTGGCACTGTTGGCAGCGGGAGAGGCACATTGCGTGGGAGTTGATGGCAGATTTTTTGCACTCAAAGCTTTAGCTCTAGTTGACATTGGGTTTGTGTTTATATAATTACTTTTTTTTTTTATATTTTTGGCTTTAATAAAGCGGGAAACAATGATTGACCTCGATTTAATGTAGCAATTATAATTGCACAAAAGTTTTAATAATTATTCATACCAATTACAAATCCATATCTCCCGTTCAAACGAATCAAGAGGATGGCGATCAAACACACGTTTAGTTAAACACTTTAAAATTAAAACTATTGTCGAGCAAATGAAAACACGTCTACTCGTTGCGACACATAATAACAAAAAAAAAGTTAAATTGCTTGTTATCGAAATAAATTACTTTTAGGGAGTCGCTTAAACACTTTATAGCAAGCATAATGTGTGACAGTGATAAGTTCCTGCACTCGTCACAGAAGAATTTGAAACGAGCCTCATATTCTTGAATGTAGTTGAGGCTTCTCTTTGTCATTCCCACACAGATACCGTGGTATGATTTTCCGCACACACCATTACATATATTTTTTGGCACGTTTTTGTCCTCAATAGTGCAGTTGTTATAGGCGCAAGTGAATTCCATTGTTGTATTTTTTGGTAAATGGGTCAGTTTTTTTCTCGGTCAACCACAGTAAGCAGCAGCTTTAGTAGTTTAAAAAGCTGAATCATTACTAAATAAATCGCAGATAGAGTTTTTTAATTGTTTGTTATTGTTTTTTATGTATGGGGAATTATTTTTTGTTGTTTTTTTTTATGGGTGAAGTAAACAGCAATAATGCACTTTTTTATTTTATTTTAATTGGAATGATTAACCACAGTAACCAGCAGCTTAAGCACAAACAGCAAATAGTTCAAACTTAATTTAGCAGAAGGTGCACTTTTTTTTGATTTTGTTTTAGTTGTGTCGATTAAAAAATAGCGGAGTAAAATCAAAAGCACGTCCGAACGGTTTGACTGACAAATATCAATTCGTAGATTACGTAGCTTGTCGAGCGCGGTGGCCTCTTTATTACCGCCAACCTCGCCTGCCCCCATTGACTTTTCTGGCTGCATTTTCCAAATTGGGTGTGGTCGACCGCATACTCTTATACCTGCTGTAGTGTGCTGTACTGGGATGGACACCCGTAGGCCCGTACACCCATGGGATGGAGACCCTCCGAAATTCTTTGACCGCACCCTTAGTTTTTGGGACAATCGGCTGTGCAGAAATAGTCGGATTTTTTACGGGCTCGTCTGGTGGTGTTGTTGGTAACATGTGGTTGGACGCTGGTCGGCATTCCGTCGACGTCGCGCCTGCCATTAACTCGGCGCTTATCCGTCTCAGCAGTATTCGTGAGCTTATGCCTGCGGGGCTGGACACTAAGCCAGAGCGTTCATGGACCGCATGGATAGTGGTCGATTTTGGGGCCGCCCTGGATGTGAGATTTTCCAGTCGGGGTTGTAGTGGCTTTAGCTTCGTTGCCCCTCGGATGTTGCTATGCGCTGCTGCTTTTGTACCTGCTCTGTGTATCTCGGTCGGACGGTTGGTTTCATCAGATGGGTGAGGCCGATGATGTCCTGGACTGACTTCCGGAGCAAATACCCGTATGCGTCCCGTCTTTGAAGGGACCTCCAGGAAATTTGAGTCCAATAATTGCGTGTGCCGGGTTTGTTCGGTGATTCTCAGCATCCGTTGGAGGAATTGGCCTTGTGTTTTTAAAAATTTCTCCGAATTCTATTGGAAAGCCATGGTGAAGGTCTGTGGTGCTAGTGAACAGAAAGAAAAAAAAAAAAGGCGAAGAGCGAAAAAAACAAAAATAAAGCTGTTATTAGTATAACTAGTAATGGCTAGCTGGATTATAAGATTATAATTAAATTGTTAAGAGTAGAATGGTTTAAGTTCGCTTAAATGGACTGTTCGTTAGGTCGTCTTCCCGTCCTTTTTAACACGTGCAATAACTCCTGATGTGAACCCGGTGACAATACACTGCCCGTTGTATTATGGAGCAAGCTTTGCGTTGAATTTTTGTCCGATTTTGGGTTTCCAGTGCCTCCGGCGTAGATTGTAGTGGCGAGCCTGACTCTTAGATCCTTTGGTCAGGTTATGGCGTACAATTGTGAAAACCTCCTGTAGCTGCTTGGCTCGGTCGGCTAGTTCGGCTGGTTCCTGTACCACAAACTGCTTCGTCGTAGAGTGCTCGCGGGGGACATGGCTCTCGGTCTTGTGTTAAAAATGCTGGACTGTAACCCGTTGTCTCTGATACACTGGTGTTGATCGCAAGTGAGATCTCCGGTAATTTTTCATCCCATAGCTTATGCTGGTCATTTGCAAATTGGGCGATTATAGTCTTGACTGTCCGGTTTGATCGCTCTGTCGGATTCTCCTGAGGAGTATACGGCGCTGTAAGCTGTTGGTGAACTCCAATTTCTTTGAAGTACCGCTGGTGATGAGAATTCTCGGAACTTCTAACGCGCAAGAATCCTCTCTCGAAATGCCTTCAGTACACCCTCCGATGTAACTTTTCGCAGTGGCACTTACTCCGTCCACTTCGAAAATTTGTCGAAAAATACCAGCAATACACTATTCCCATGTTTGGAGCGAGGTAGTGGACCAACGAAGTCGGCACACAAGATGGACCATGGCTCGTCAGGGATTCTGGTTAACATTTCTCCGGCCGGTGGCTGCTGGATACCTTTGTACTGTTAACAGGCCTGGAATGTTCCGGGACATTAGTCTTTACGTCCGGTAATACTCCGGTTGGAGTATTAAGTCTAATACTCTATTGGTATTGGAGTTGAAATTATACCAATTTGCAACTCGAGCGATAGTTTAACGGATCCCTAGGTGGCCAACACTAAGACTGTCGTGGTTTTCATGTAAAACGCAATCTCGCTGGGATTTGGCAACGCACAGTTTCCAGGGAGCGCAGTCTTCGTCTCTCGCATTTCGTGGGAGATGTCGAAATAATTGACCATCAATGGTGATGAAGTCCAGGTACTTGCTTGGATCTTGGGTGACTTCCTCAAACTTCTTCCTTAGCCACGCGCACTCTGGCAAATTGTTTGTTTTCAAAGTAATCCGTTGGAGAGCTTTATTTGGTTGCCGTGACAGTACGCTCGCTACCACGTTGTGTTTGCCCTTACGGTATTGTACAGTGAAGTTAAATTGCTGGAGTTCGATGCTTTGTGTCAAAACCGCCCCAAGGCCCATGTCGCTAGCATCTGTCTGAAGAATAAATGTCTGCTTGAAGTCAGGACATATTAAAACTGGAGCTTCCGTTAGTTTATCCTTAAGATCTTGAAAAGCCTTTTGTTGTAATTCGCCCCATTTCCAGTACTTGCCCTTTTTCAGAAGAGAGGTACGACAGCTGCAAAGTCAGGGATAAACCGCCGGTACCAGGAGGCTATGCCGAGAAAGCGTCACACTCCTCGGACATTTTGAGGAGGTTCGAGATCTCGTATAGCAGCAATTTTATCCGGGTCAGTAAGAATTCCTTCGGAGCTGACCACCCACCCTAAGTATTTTATTTTTCTTTTAAAGAACTCGCATTTTTCCGCCTTTATTTGAAGATTTGCAGCTTGAAGCCAGCGAAAGACCCCTTTGAGACTATTCATGTGTTCCTCGAAAGTCCTGCCTGTGACCACTATGTCATCTAAATAGGCGAAAGCGAAAGGCTCGAGATAGAGTTCTCTAACTCGGTCGAGGGCACGCTGAAACGTCGCGGGGGCGGAGTGGAGGCCAAACGGCATGACTCGCCACTGAAACAATTCTCGTCCGGGCACAGTAAAGGCTGTGTATTTCCGACTTTCGGCTTCCATCGGAGTTTGCCAGTAGCCATCTTTAAGGTCGAGGCTATTGATGTCCTTGGCGTCGCGTAGCCTATCCAGAATGTGTTCGGTATCCTTAGAGTTGCAACCTGCGATTTGTCTACAACGATGTGGGAATACATTGGTGAGAGTTGACTTACCCAATGTTATGGTTTCTCCGTCACAGCTGAAGGTTGATCTCGTTTCTACAAGAAAGTCCATCCCTAGGATGACCTCGTCCGTAGCGTTTGGCATAACTAAAAATGTGAATTTGTGGTCGATGTTACCCAGTTGAATATTAACTTCTACGGAGTGGCGCAAGAGTTTCACTGATCCATCTGCGAGCGTGAACCGCATCGGCTGGTATGAACTTGCAACCTTGCTGTATCTTATCGGCAAAGAGTTGGCTAAGATACTGCGCTTGGCTCCAGTATCTATCGTGGTTAGGGCTGGCAATGTGTCAATGGTAACAGAAGCGGAAATGTGATTGTTGTTATGGTGAAGTTATTTTACTGGGTTGATCAAGGACTTTCCTCTGGAGGATTCGCCCCTCCTCTGTCCGGGCGATCCTCGCCGGCGTTTCCTGACGGTCTTCTGCAACACTGAACTGTCATAGTATTACGACGTCCACACACCCAGCAGAACAGCCTTTGGGGGTTTCTACATGTTTGTCGCACGTGTCCATCGTCACCGCAATTTCGACATGCTGCCCGTGAATTGATCTCCATTCCTTGACCTCTCGGTCCATCTACCGGAGGAGGAATGGCTGGTGCGTCATCGTGTCGGCCTCGTTGTTGCAACATACTTACAATACTTCCACTCTCTCTATGAAAGCTAGTGGGTCTCTTTTCCCGTCAACTGACCACTTTCGAATCCGTTCGAATCCGTAGCATTGTGCCGTATTGACCAGTGCTATATTTGAGAATATTTTTCTAAGTCTTTTTCATAGCGTTATGTCGTAGTGATTAGCGCTATATTTTCCGAGTCTTTTTGACCTTGCATCGCAGTGCTCAGCTTGATATTTTTCGAAGTCTTTTCATAGCATTGTGCCGCAGTGACCAGTGCTATACTTGCGTATATTTTCTAAGTCTTTTCATAGCATTGTGCCGTAGTGACCAGTGCTATACTCGCGTATATTTTCAAAGTCTTTTTATAGCGTTATGCCGTAGTGACTAGCGGTATATTTCTAAGTCTTTTCATAGCGTTATGCCGTAGTGACTAGCACTACGTACATACGTTTTCCTAAGCCTATTACGTCGTGACGTAGTACCCAGCGAGAATTTATATTAACGAAGCTTCTCTTTTACATGCCGACTGTTCGCAGTACGTCAAGAAACCTTAAAGAAACGAGGACTATGCAGGGCAGTCGACACCGTATAATAAGTTTATCATTTTTCTTCCTTTGGTTAAATTAATAAAACCGGTCATGAAGGCCATAAAATTAGTGTAAATGTAATGTAAATGTAGTCGTTACAATGGCGCTCGAGCAGGGACCTTTTGTCTAACAAAAAAAAAAAAAAAAAAAACAGTTTACAGAGTCATACGGGACTTTTTTTCCGCGTACGGGAAATAAAATTTGATTAGTGACTAAATAATCTTAGTGACTTAATTTTTGTTTAGGACAAAAGGATCTAAATAATCAATAAAGACATTCGCCACGCACGGAAAATTTTAGGTGTAAAAATCTAAAAAAAAAAAAGAATAAAAATTGATTCGTCCGTCGCGATAGAAATAATCATTCGAAGTGAACAAAAGAAGGAATAAAAAAACAGTCACAAGATTTTTTTTTTAGAAAAAGAAAATAATTTATTTGTTTTAGAAAAACAAAAAAAAAAACAACCGCTAATAAATAAACAATTTTTGTGAAATCGCAACCAAACTCGATAGTTGACAACCTCAGTGATGGCAATCGAAACTTTTGCCAACACGATGTTGACCACAACATGGGTGTATTCTTTGAAGAAGGAGTACCGGTGACCTACGCACGTGAATTTAACTTCGATCGCACAGGTACAGTAGAGGAGCTCCGAAAACGCTTCAGTGGGTTCATCAACAACAAGGAGTACAAGGACGAACAAGGGCAAAGGCTATTGGACCTGCAAACCAAGCACCGCCGCGGAGTGTCACCAGCACCACCGGCTGAGGATTCTATCGAGAAATTCACACCCCCAAGTACCGCAACACTCGGTGTCCCAGCCACAGTAGATGCCACCCCACTACCGCCACTTCAGATGTCTGGACCATCCTACCTAACTAACAGCAAGACCTATCTACCTCTCGCGATGCCCCAGCTCCTTACAGACCGCGCTCTCACATGGTACCGCAACAACAATGAACACTGGACTACCTGGGTATTATGCATTTTTAAAATTTTTCCTACCTCCTAGGCATTTGGAACGAGTCGACCACGAGATCAGAACCAGACTTCAAAAGCCACGAGAGCCTTTCAAGAATTTTGTGCTAGACCTCCAAAATCTGATGCGCCTGCCGTCTACAGCTAGGAGCAGAAACTCCAGCGAATCTTTAGAAATGCGCATCTGGACTTCCAATGGAACATCCGTAGAAAGGACTTTTCGACACTGGAGGAACTGGTCAACATGGCAGATGATCTAGAAACCATACAGACCCACGAGCCCGACCGCATGCAGAAAGGTAACATGCGAACAGAACATCACCGTATGTTGCAACAACGAGGCCGACACGATGACGCACCAGCCATTCCTCCTCCGGTAGACTGACCGAGAGGTCAAGGAATGGAGATCAATCCACGGGCGGCATGTCGAAATTGCGGTGACGATGGACACGTGCGACAAACTTGTAGAAACTCCCTAAGGCTGTTCTGCTGGGTGTGTGGACGTCGTAATACTATGACAATTAAGTGCTGTAGAAGACCGTCGGGAAACGCCGGCGAGGATCGTCCGTACAGAGGAGGGGCGAATCCTCCAGAGGAAAGTCCTCGATCGACCCAGTAAAATAACTTCACCATAACAACAATCACATTTCCGCTTCTGTTACCATCGACACATTGCCAGCCTTAGCCACGATAGATACTGGAGCCAAGCGCAGTATCTTAGCCAACTCTTTGCCGATAAGATCCAGCAAGGTTGCAAGTTCATACCACCCGATGCGGTAGTCACGCTCGCAGATGGATCAGTGAAACTCTTGCGCCACTCCGTAGAAGTTAATATTCAACTGGGTAACATCGACCACAAATTCACATTTTTAGTTATGCCAAACGCTACGGACGAGGTCATCCTAGGGATGGACTTTCTTGTAGAAACTAGATGAACCTCCAGCTGTGGCGGAGAAACCATAACATTGGGTAAGTCAACTCTCACCAATGTATTCCCACATCGTTGTAGACAAATCGCAGGTTGCATCTCTAAGGAGACCGAACACATTCTGGATAGGCTACGCGACGCCAAGGACATCAATAGCCTCGACCTTAAAGATGGCTACTGGCAAACTCCGATGGAAGCCGAAAGTCGGAAATACACAGCCTTTACTGTGCCCGGACGAGAATTGTTTCAGTGGCGAGTCATGCCGTTTGGCCTCCACTCCGCCCCCGCGACGTTTCAGCGTGCCCTCGACCGAGTTAGAGAACTCTATCTCGAGCCTTTCGCTTTCGCCTATTTAGATGACATAATGGTCACAGGCAGGACTTTCGAGGAACACATGAATAGTCTCAAAGAGGTCTTTCGCCGGCTTCAAGCTGCAAATCTTCAAATAAACGCGGAAAAATGCGAGTTCTTTGAAAGAAAAATAAAATACTTAGGGTGGGTGGTCAGCTCCGAAGGAATTTTTATTGACCCGGATAAAATTGCTGCTATACGAGATCTCGAACCTCCTCAAAATGTCCGAGGAGTGTGACGCTTCTCGGCATAGCCTCCTGGTACCGGCGGCTTATCCCTGACTTTGCAGCTGTCGTACCTCTCTTCTGAAAAAGGGCAAGTACTGGAAATGGGGCGAATTACAACAAAAGGCTTTTCAAGATCTTAAGGATAAACTAACGGAAGCTCCAGTTTTAACATGTCCTGACTTCGAGCAGACATTTATTCTTCAGACAGATGCTAGCGACATGGGCCTTGGGGCGGTTTTGACACAAAACATCGAGGTCTCCGAACGTGTAATAGCCTACGCAAGCCGACATTTAAACGACGCAGAGAAAAACTATTCGCCAACAGAAAAAGAGAGCTTGGCAATCATATGGGGGATTCGTAAAATGCGGCCCTACCTTGAAGGTTACAAATTCGTTGTAGTCACTGACTACTTATCACTGAAATGAATTAACTCTATTGAGAGTCCTTCACGACGGATCGCTAGATGGGCGCTGGAACTCCAGCAATTTAACTTCACTGTACAATACCGTAAGGGCAAACACAACGTGGTAGCGAGCGTACTGTCACGGCAACCAAATAAAGCTCTCCAACGGATTACTTTGAAAACAAACAATTTGCCAGAGTGCGCGTGGCTAAGGAAGAAGTTTGAGGAAGTCACCCAAGATCCAAGCAAGTACCTGGACTTCATCACCATTGATGGTCAATTATTTCGACATCTCCCACGAAATGCGAGAGACGAAGACTGCGCTCCCTGGAAACTGTGCGTTGCCAAATCCCAGCGAGATTGCGTTTTACATGAAAACCACGACAGTCCTAGTGCTGGCCACCTAGGGATCCGTTAAACTATCGCTCGAGTTGCAAATTGGTATTATTGCAACTCCAATACCAATAGAGTATTAGACTTAATACTCCAACCGGAGTATTACCGGACGTAAAGACTAATGTCCCGGAACATTCCAGGCCTGTCAACAGTACAAAGGTATCCAGCAGCCACCGGCCGGAGAAATGTTAACCAGAATCCCTAACGAGCCATGGTCCATCTTGTGTGCCGACTTCGTTGGTCCACTACCTCGCTCCAAACATGGGAATAGTCTATTGCTGGTATTTTTCGACAAATTTTCGAAGTGGACGGAGTAAGTGCCACTGCGAAAAGTTACATCGGAGGGTTTACTGAAGGCATTTCGAGAGAGGATTCTTGCGCGTTAGGAGTTCCGAGAATTCTCATCACTAGCGGTATTTCAAAGAAATTGGAGTTCACCAACAGCTTACAGCGCCGTATACTCCTCAGGAGAATCCGACAGAGCGATCAAACCGGACAGTCAAGACTATAATCGCCCAATTTGCAAATGACCAGCATAAGCTATGGGATGAAAAATTACCGGAGATCTCACTTGCGATCAACACCAGTGTATCAGAGACAACGGGTTACAGTCCAGCATTTTTAACACAAGACCGAGAGCCATGTCCCCCGCGAGCACTCTACGGCGAAGCAGTTTGTGGTACAGGAACCAGCCGAACTAGCCGACCGAGCCAAGCAGCTACAGGAGGTTTTCACAATTGTACGCCATAACCTGACCAAAGGACCTAAGAGTCAGGCTCGCCACTACAATCTACGCCGGAGGCACTGGAAACCCAAAATCGGACAAAAATTCAACGCAATTCAACGCAAAAAAAATTCAACGCAAAGCTTGCTCCAAAATACGACGGGCCGTGTATTGTCACCGGGTTCACGTCAGGAGTTATTGCACGTGTTAAAGAGGACGGGAAGACGACCAAACGAACAGTCCATTTAAGCGAACTTAAACCATTCTACTCTTAACAATTTAGTTATAATCTTATAATCCAGCTAGCCATTACTAGTTATACTAATAACAGCTTTATTTTTGTTTCTTTTTTCGCTCTTCACCTTCTTTTTCCAAGAGAATGGCCTTCCAAGAGAATTCGGAGAAATTTTTAAAAACAAAAGGCCAATTCCTCCAACGGATGCTGAGCATCACCGAACAAACTCGGCACGCAATTATTGGACTCAAATTTCCTGGAGGTCCCTTCAAAGACGGGATGCATACGGGTATTTGCTCCGGGAGTTAGTCCAGGGCATCATCGGCCTCACCCATCTGATGAAACCAACCGTCCGACCGAGATACACAGAGCAGGTACCAAAGCAGCAGCGCATAGCAACATCCGAGGGGTAACGAAGTTAAAGCCACCACAACCCCGACTGGAAAATCTCTCATCCAGGGCGGCCCCAAAATCGACTACTATCCATGCGGTCCTTGAACGCTCTGGCTTAGTGTCCAGCCCCGCAGGCATAAGCTCACGAATACTGCTGAGACGGATAAGCGCCGAGTTAATGGCAGGCGCGACGTCGACGGAATGCCGACCAGCGTCCGACCACATGTTACCAACAACACCACCAGACGAACCCGTAGAAAATCCGACTATTTCTGCCCAGCCGATTGTCCCAGAAACTAAGGGTGCGGTCAAAGAATTTCGGAGGGTCTCCGAACACATGTGTGTATCGGCCTATGGGTGTCCATCTCAGTACAGCACACTACAGCAGGTATAAGAGTATGCGGTCGACCACACCCAATTTTTAAAATGCAGCCAGAAAAGTCAATGGGGGCAGGCGAGGTTGGCGGTAATAAAGAGGCCACCGCGCCCTACAATCTACGTAGTCGAAGGTCGGGATCGCCATCTGACAAGAAGATGGGGACACGCGACAGCAGCAGCAGTCACAGCGATATGAGCAACAGTGGTCGCTCCACCAGTAGTAGCGAAAATTCCTACCAGGCAAACCACGGCCCACGCCGTGCGAGAAAGAACCCCCAACTGACGCTCGACAGCGCGCCGCAGAGGGCGAGCCCGAGTCCCAACAAAGCCGTAATAAACCACCATACCGACCCACTCCGTGAATTTAAGCAAGATGTATTTCAGAAGGAAGTGGAAGATGTATTACAAAATTTTCGACAACACCCTCAGCGAAGAGCCAACAGAGGTTCGTTCATAAGATCTATAGAGGGGCAGCGAATACGATTTTCCTGGAATGGTGGAGAGAAGATCTGGACGAACTATCTTCCTCGCCATCCGAAGTAGAGGGGAAATGTGAGGGCGAAAGTCACCAACCTCGTTTTCGCCTAACATCCTTACCACGGTACATTTTAGCTTTAATATTTCGCACGACCTCTAAATCCCTGCATCAATTTATTCTTACTCACTTGTGAATTATTATTATATAATAATATTATTTCATTATTATCTAAAGGCACTGGCTTGCACATCACACTTTCCCATCTTTTATTTATTAGTTAGTCACTTGAAATTACAGTTAGTAGCATGATAATCAAATTATTCGCATAAACATAATTTTCTTTGCATCAAACATTAATCTCACCATTAAGCGAAAGCTTCATGTAAACATCAACTTAATAACCTCATGTCACCCGGTTAACATCACTAGGCCGTGGTGAAAAATAAATGCAAGCAAAAAGACGAACAGATGAGACAAAAGCCACGAGTCTGCTGTGCTGCTAAGCTTAGGTAACTTAGACAAAGATCAGAAAATTAAAATTCATTCTTGCGGCGGCAGCCAGCTCGGTAAGTCATAATAAATTTCTTAGCTCCTGAAATCTTTCATAGCATTTTGCCGTAGTGACCAGTGCTATTCTCGTGAATATTTTTTCTAAGTTTTCATCATAGCGTTATGCCGTAGTGACTAGCGCTATATTTTCTAAGTCTTTTCGACGTTGCATCGCAGTGCTCAGCTTGATATTTTTCTAAGTCTTGTAGTGCACTCCAAAAAAACAATTTATTTAACGCACAAATAAGCTTATATTATAAAAGAAACATTATGCAAAACAACTATTGCTATAACACGCTCTTAAGCTACGTTAACACTTGTTTATATATATATTATTTTACTATTGTTACACTCTTGCACTATATATATATATATTTTTGAAGAACGTGGAACTTATATTACGTTCTTATTTTTTGTTGCACTCACTCACTATATATGCTTGCATTTTTTTACACACTTTTTCACATATTAGCAAGCATTTTTTTTTTTTTTTGTTTGTTGCACTTAAACATATGTTTATGTTTATGTCTTGGTTATTTGTAAGTAAATTTATATTAGTTATAAGAATATTAAAATGTTATATTATTAAATAAGGATCGAGGGAAATACTGTTGCTCGACTATAAAAGGTCAACCAACTTTAAAATAAAATCACTTAATATTCTAAGCTACAAAATGAAGCTAATAGGGCCTTTTATTTAAGCTTTTGCTTTTTAAGCTTAAAAATAAAATATAAATTTTAAGCCTGTGGCGCTTTGCGCTGGAACTAATTATGCAGGTCCTAAAAAAACAATTTAAAAATAAAAGTCCGACAAGTTTAAGTAAAACCGCGAAACGCGACGAAAAGCTTACGTATAAAAAACCGCGTTTCGATATAACCCTACATGGCGATACTGCCACCGACAAACGTACGAGGTCTGGTACGCAGCCAGGAAGAATATATTCCAGAGAGAGACCACAGGCGCTCCAACATACACGCCTACAGACATCGGCCCAAGGGTAATCTCTATTGAGGAATACCGAAGGATACAATCGGCAGCACAAGAGGAAAGGCTGACGAGAATACCGCCGGTACAAAGGCCAAGAAGTCGTCGAGGTGGACAACAGGCAAAACTGAGGTGGAAGATAGCAGCACTTAAGCGGATCGTGAAAACTGAGCCATCACCACCGTACTCAATAGCCGCACAAATCTGGGTGAAAATCTGCGATCTGGAACAACAGTAACAACAACAAGGCAACAACAACAACATCAAACTTAACATTTTAAAAAAAACAAAACTTTTATATTATAAAATGAATTGAAGAAAAACTGAATTTTTTAAAATATTAAAAATGATTTAAAAGAAAAACATAAAAATCTATTACTTCCATTTTTTGATACCACTTTGCTGTTGCATTATTTTTTTAACACACATTCACACAACACTATTAATTTCTTTTTTTTCAAAACACTGGCAGAAGTTCGAATAAATTTTTTTTACATGAAAAATAAATTGTGGCATTTTTTAATTTTCATAAAGTTCTTAGCAATTCTTAAAAATATTAATTTTTAAGAATTACACTTAGAGCTTTATGCCAAGTAATTTCATGAAGCAACAGGTTGCCACAACAACAATGTTCTTTACAGAACAATCACCAGCAGACTAGACAGCTGTTTCGTTGGTCGCTACACCAACTCATCAGTAATCTTCTGTGGCTCATGCAGTCCATTAACTTTGAAAATCTTATAAGCACACCTTCTGCTAAAACCAAAGCGGAATTTCAGTTGTGTGCTTTCCAATTTAAAAAGCAATGTTTTTCTACTACTTAGCACAAAGCAAAGGTTCAAAAAATTGACTACAATAATTCTGCAAAGACTTGTTGTTGCGCTCTTTGCTTACTTCTTTTCACGATTCCATTCTTTGGCACCAACAATTCGTTGGTATTAAACCATAGAAGGCGTGAGAAGTTTTTTAAAAAAAAATGATGACTCATCTTATTTTCTGAGGTCGGGCTCGTACCAGTTTATACATGAAAAATAAATTGTGGCATATTTTAATTTTTATTTAGTTTTAAGCAATTCTTAAAAAAATTAATTTTTAAGAATTACTCTTAGAGCTTTATGCCAAGTAATTTCATGAAGCAACAGGTTGCCACAACAACAATGTTCTTTACAGAACAACCACCAGAAGTAGAAAAACATTGCTTTTTAAATTGGAAAGCACACAACTGCAATTCCACTTTGGTTTTAGCAGAAGGTGTGCTTATAAGATTTTCAAACTTAATGGACTGCATAACCCACAGAAGATTACTGATGAGTTGGTGTAGCGACCAATGAAACAGCTGTCTAGTCTGCTGGTGGTTGTTCTGTAAAGAACATTGTTGTTGTGGCAACCTGTTGCTTCATGAAATTACTTGGCATAAAGCTCTAAGTCTAATTCTTAAAAATTAATTTTTTTAAGAATTGCTAAAAACTAAATATAAATTAAAAATGCCACAATTTCTTTTTCATGTATAAACTTTATTATTTTTATTTATTTTTACGAATTTACGAATTTTATTTATTGAGTTTAATAATAAAAACGCGAACATAAGATAGCCGAATATTAAATTTTAGCACACATGCATGCGACCGGCATTTTTCATTTGTTTCACAACAATAAACGTCGTTTAGTTGGTCATTTTCTTTTCGCTTTCTTTCATTCCTCATATGTTCCGATTTTGCAAATATTGACTTAGGGTGTTTTTGAAGATTTAAAAATATGTATGAAAACATCTAGTACAATAAAAATATTATAAATTTAATGGAACTTATAAAAAATAACATTTTACTATTCGGTAAGGTTAAATTAAATTTAAAAAAAAGCAAAAATAGGACGTTTAGTGCGGAATATATTATAAATAAAGTATAATATTTTGAAATTTTAAAAAATGAGGTAGAACAAATTAAAAATGAAGATTGCAAGATTTTAAAAGTAAAATTCATCGATATTTATAAAGAAACGATTAAAATAATTAATAACTTAGTTGTTAAAGAAAAAAGAAAACGTATTAAAACTACGTATTGTGAAGATTTAGACTTGTCAACAGTCTGGGAAGAAAAAGTTAATCTGCCAAAAATGTCAAATTTTGATATTAATATAGTGGGTAAAAACTTACCAATTTTTAAAGGAAGTTTCAGTCAGTTAGACGGTTTCATGATACAAACGGAGTTACTGCATGATCTAATTAAAGAAGAAGATAAACCAATTTTTATATAATATGTATACAATTTTAAATTATCGGCTCAAGTTCGCAGCATACTAGGTCGTTCAAATAGACCATCGACATAAGTAGAATTGAAAAATTCATTAGAGAGATCTTACCCGAATCCAAAAACACTACAACAGGTATTAAACGAATTTAGGACACTGAAACAAAATAATAGCTCAATATCAGATTTTAGAGAAAAAATTACGGAACTGTCAGAACAATTTAAGTTCATTTGAAATTAAAACGTTGGAAAATCCAACTCAAGAAGCTAAAGATGCGGTATATAAAATCAATGAAAATATGGCGCTAAACATTTTTAATAAAGGTGTAAATGTTGAATACCAAACTATTTTACTTTCAAATGAACCAAAAACATTTAGTGAAGCAGTAACAAGGTGTATGACGGCGGAAAGAAGTTTAAATCAGAATAAAAGTAACATTTTCATGTCAGAAATAGAAACGACTACAGAGGTCAATGAGAACAGTTTAACAGAAATAATTTTAGAAACCACAGTAGCCCGAATAACAACTACAGAGATAATAATAACTACAGATATCAAAATAATAATTTCTCTAGCAGCAACTACAGAAATAATAATAACAATTACAATCATTTTAAAAACCCTACTTACGGAAATAATAACACTAGTCGAAATTTTAACAATTTTCCAAATTTTAACCAAAATTACAATAGGCAAAATAATTTTAATCAGAATTTCAGAAACAGCAACGAACAGGGAAATGGCAATGGCCGGGTAGCAAGAACTGTTACCCGCAGAGGCCAAAACTAATATACAAAATCACGCAAAAATTAACAAATTATGTCATATTAGAATGTAAAAATACAAATAAAGTTTTAAAATTATTTATAGATACAAGAGCTGATACCTCCATCTGCAAAGTTAGTAAAGTACGTGAAATAGATTCAAAGAATATTTCAACCCTAACGGATATATCAAACAACATTGGCACAGCAAATTTAAATTTAAAATTAGAAAATGAGACCATTTAACATAATTTTCATATAGTCGAAAATGATTTTCCTATAGAGACTGATGAAATAATAGGGCGCGATATGCTAGAAAAATACATGACAAGTATAGATTTCGAAACCTTTACAATTACTTACTTACTTACTTAGGTAGTCGTAACTACCCGTGTCCGGGTTTCGGCCGACCTCATCAACCTTTACAATTACTTTTATCATTAACGGGCAAGAATTTACATTACCACTAATAAAGAAAGATTTTTTCAATACAACCATAATTATACCAGCGAGATCAGAATCGATAGTCCCTATCGATATCAAAGTGAAAGAAGACAGCATAGTTTGCAATAAAGAAATTTCGAAGGGCGTATTCTTACGAAATATTTTAATACCCGCAACAGGCATCGCACATATAAAATTATTAAACACAACCGATGAAGACGGTTTTATAAACAATTTTGAGGTAGAGACTAAACCTCTAAAAAGCTACAAAATTTTTACATGCACAAAAAAGAACAGCAACAATAAGATTAGATTAAACAAACTGCTTAAAATATTAAATATTGGTTGTAACGAACCGCAAGAAGAAAAGTCAGTAATAAATTGAATACAAAATTACCAAGATATATTTCATATAACAAGAGAACGCCTAAGCGTAAACAATTTTTACACTCAGGAAATACAAACGACAGACGTAAACCCCGTTTATATCAAACACTACAGATTTCCATAGACCCAGATGACAGAGATAAACAAACAAGTTGACCAACTTTTAGAAGACGACATTATAGAACATTCAGTCAGTCCATATAATTCACCATTACTTGTAGTGCCAAAAAAATCGACAGATGACGACAAAAGATGGCGACTCGTTGTAGACGTTAGAAAGCTAAACGAAAAAATAGTGAACGATAAGTTTCCACTGACCAGGATAGAGGACGTTTTGGACAGATTGGGAAGAGCTAAGTACTTTACAACTTTAGACATGTCTAGTTCTTTTCACCAGATTAACTTACACGAAGGCTCTCGACCACTAACTGCTTTTTCGACGTTTAATGGACACTTTCAATTTAAACGTTTACCTTTTGGACTGAAGATATCTTCCAATAGTTTCCAGCGCATGCTGACAATTGCGCTAAGTGGTCTCGACGCAGAAGCGTTTCTTTATGTCGATGACATTATTGTGTTTGTGTGCAGTTTGAAGCACCATAATGAGAATTTAGAAAAGGTTTTTAATAGAATTAGGAAGTTTAATTTAAAGCTAAACCCAGATAAATGTTGTTTCCTGAAACCAGAGGTAATATATCTTGGCCATCTCATACCGTCAAATGGGATAAAAACAGATCCAGCCAACAAATGCAAATGAAGTGAGAAGGTTCGTCGCCTTCTGCAATTATTATAGGCGCTTCATTCCAAATTTTGCGGACATAGCTGAAGATTTAAATGCACTTTTGAAGAAAAAGTGAAAATTAAACTTTTAAATCCCCCGGTGCTCCAATACCCAGATTTCGACAGACCCTTTATACTTATCACAGATGATTCGAATTATGCCCTCGGTGCTGTATTGTCTCAAGGTGAAGTCGGTTCAGATTTACCGATTTCCTACTCCAGTAAATCTCTCGCAAAACACGATATAAACAAACCAATAATTGAGGAAGAGCTCTTGGCTATACACTGGGCAAAAAATTTTTTTAGACCATATCTTTATGACCACCGCCCGCTAGTGTCTCTTTTCTCACACAAGAACCCGTCATCAAAAATGACACGCATAAGATTAGATTTATGCGATTACGACTTTGAAATCATTGAAATCAAAAAGGTAAAACGAATACTAATGCTGATGCATTATCAAGAATTGTATTAAACAGTGAATCCCTAAAAGCAATGATCCCAACTGGATAAGCAAATGATAAACAAAATATACTTGCAATAACACGTAGTATGAATAGAGGAAAGAACAAACTAAACATAGATTTTACAAATTCAGAATGTAGTCCTAGCAGTAAGTCTGATCTACTTTTTGCAGGGGTATGTACATTAGGGTGGAGCGTTTGTTTTTTTTTTTAAAATTTATGTGAACGACTAGTGGTCAAAAGTTGTAAGTGGATTCAGAAAGTATGTCTGTAAAGTTTAAAATCAATCGCACAAGGTCTTAGGATTCCATTTTCGTTCGAAAACTGAAAAATACAACATTTAACAATTTACATAAAATAACAGCTTTCAGCTAATCTTAAAAACTCTGACTACCCAGATTTCACCACGTGGAGGTAGCTGTCTTTTGAAATCCATTTTTTTTTAATTTTTTTTTTGTTTTTTTTTTAATTTTTTGTTTTTTTTTTTTGTTTTTTTTTAGTTTTTTTTGTTTTTTTTTTGTTTTTTCTTAATTTTTTTTTATTTTTATTTCATGACTGTAATAAAACCATTTTGTTTAAAATCCATATAAAATTTCATATTTTTCATAAATTGTTTTCATATTTATCTCCATTTTTATTTTTTTTATATATTAAAACGAAAAAAAAAAAATAATTTGTATTTCAAAATTTGACTTTTTAATTTTGTTTAAGACTTTTCTGGTAGTCAGATTTTGTCTCAAATTTAGGAAGCGTTTTTCTTGATGCAGTTCTTACACGAATAAGCCCGTCTCTATTCTCTTCTCCACAGACGAGAGCTGATGCTTCCGTTACGAGTTTAACACAACGTTCTACTGCTTGTGAGTGGCAGGGGAATTTGAAGAGCTCTACTATCTCTGGAGCATTTACATCAAATTCTTTTAAAAATTCATTAGAAAATTTCTTTAAAAGCGGAGGGACATTAATTTTATTTGTTTGCCAGTCAATCATTTCGGTGAAATCTTTGGCAGAAAAGTTTATATTTGGCACTTCGAAAAGTCGAACTGGTGTGTCAGCGGAGTCAACATATGATCTTATTTCTAAAATTCGTCTAATAGCGAGCTCCCGAATATGCTGTCTTTCATCAGAAAGCATGGCAAGCAAAATGTTTTCCGAATGCTCAAAAAAACCATTGCGCTGGATAACGGGGTCTATGATATTTCCTACCGATCTGTCAAAATTTCTAGATTTGCTGATCATGCTCCACAAATGCAAACTTCCATGCTTACATGTAGGATTTCTTTTTATTTCGAACCAAACTGGTGCATACACTTTAACAACAAATTTTGCCAGTGTTTGAAGATTTTTATTTGGTTTTTCCTGGGATGCATACAAACGAAGAATGCGATTAGCGGTTGTTAGCCATCGTGAGTGAACCATTTTGCCAGGATTTCTATGAGCAAGGTCTGGTGTTAAGTTGTTATTAGAAATAGCTGTTGTCATTTGATACAAATATTTCTGATCTGTACTGAGTTCAGAAAAGTCCATGATTGGTAACTCTGAAGCAATTGGTTTGAAATTTGCTGTTGGAAAAGTCTCACAAATCAGAAGTTTTCGCTTTAGGGCCAACAGTTCTGCCATCTAGTTTTAGGAACAAATGTCGTAATGGGAGCTCATTGCAATGTAGAAGGCATATAAACCATTGCAAAGGCTTATGCAGTTCTAATTCTACCAATCTTAACACTCCCCCATTCTTTCCGGTATTCACTGCAGTCCCGTCACATTCGATCGCAACTAAATTTTTTGTATCAAGTTTCTTTCTAGCCAGGTAACCGCAAAGATCAGTTTTTATTGATAGAGCTGTGCTAGAGGAAGGAGTAAAATGACCAATATATTCTGAGCTTGGTTCAGAAACAAGCACAATATGCTCTTCTGAATCGGTTTTTCTTTTTAAATGGTTTCCAGATCTTATTTGGGATATGGTTTAATCTTTTCTTCCATCGAAATAAATGCCATGTAATTCAAGACCTTGCGTTGGTTGAGAGCTTTGAGTATCGGCTCTAGCAGCTTTACGTGCTCTTCGAATTTTATGGCGATCGACGGCCATGCTAGAGTTCTCAGGACCAACCAATCTTAAATCTTTAAGTGTGGAGCTAACCACTATTGCAGCTGCTCGATCCGAAATTCCGTACCTATCGCAAGCTATTGCTACACTGGGAAATTTAACATTATTATTGCGGGATGAGGTGCTTGCACTTTTATTTTCTGTATTTGAAGTAATATGTTGTTGTAAGTAATATATGCTTTGATAATCTGCGGAAATAGATGATTCCAATATTATAGATCGATTTGCGTCTTCAGATTCAGAATCTATATCAGAATCGAAAGATATTGTACGAGTATCTGCTGACCCTGTTGCAGATGTAAGATTTTGGGCATTGTGGAGTCTTGTTTGGTCAGCCATTTTCCTATTTCTTCGTTTTTGAAGCTTATTTGTTGTAACAACGTCCACTACACCAATAACCATCTTTCTACAATTTCTCTGATCCAACAGGAAAGGTCTTTCTAAAATAGGAACTTTTTTTATACACCGGCAAGCAGAAAAATCGACGCACTTGCAAGAACATACATCGAAAAGTTTACCATTGTACTTGGATGTAAAAGCCTTGCATTTTAATATAAAAACTTGTTGTTTATTTGAATATTTTTTAATTTTTTGCATTTGCTCATGAAAATCTTTTATTTTTGTAATGCTTCTTGGCATACTTAAAATTGGTAAAGAGGCTTTTTCCCATATTGATATTATTTTTTTTGACAGTATTATAGAAATTTCCGAAAAACTTTTATGGAAGTTTGAATTTTCTAAACTTTTTTGAATAAATGTGTAGCATTTTGCTACATCAACGTAAGGAGCTTATTTTGATCAAAATCAGAAGCCTGACCAAAAATTGGACAATTAAGGGGGTCCTCTGGTAATCCGAAAATTTTTTCAATTTTTCTATTCATATTTCTATTGCTCAGATACTCAAAAACATTTTCCCAAAAGGATTTTTAAAAATTCGAAATAGTTTAGGAGATACAGGCATTTTTGTGTAGGTATGTTTTCATCAAAATAACGCATCAGCAAAGTTGTTTATTTGCCTGCAGTCATTAGTCGAAAATTCTGTGGAATTCTTCCAAAATATGTATTGATATTACAAAATATACACACACAGTATGTATACATGCAGTATGTATACATGCATGTTTTGATTTAGGGGTTGAAATGATTTTGAGCCCAGGTGTTCACATGAAAGAAGCAAACGAACGAGATTCAGTTTATTTTCGAACGCTGAAAGCTACGCGTGCGCGATAACTGCTGTTGTAAAATAAAAGAAAAATCGTTTTGTGTTTTTTTTTTGCTATGGATAAAAAAAGCCACCCAAACGCGCCGCGTAAGTACGCGTATCGAACAAAAAAGAGGCATTTCCGTGGAAACCAGCACTCCCAAGTAGAGGACACCGACTTTGCCAGCACATCGGCCAAAAAATTGAAGAAAACGCAAGACAATGAAGTCATCATCGAAAACAACCTCCAGTTCTGTTTCTTGGAATTTTTTTCATTTTTCCAAACGCTTGCTGCTCTGGTTATCTGCGCCCAATGTAAACAAAAAATTCGATTTGGAAAAACATGTATGCGTGGAGTCGGCTTCAAAGTGAGTCTGCAGTGCCAATGTAAAGCTACACAGTATATTAATTCTTCGCCGGTGGTCGGTAAATCTTTTGTTGTAAATCGCCGGTTGATATTTGCCATGAGATTGCTTGGAATAGGGAGAGAAGGTATTAATATGTTCTGCGGATTAATGGACATATGCCAAGGATTGTGCCTTGATGCGTACTATGGCACCTTGAAAAACATGCATGTGTCTGCTAAAGCAGTTTACAAGCAGTGCCTGTTGAATGCGGTTAAAGAAGAGCAGGAACAGCAGAAAGAAAAAAATCCTGACTGTGACTCCTCATTGCTGACCGTTTCAGGGGATGGCACCTGGAAAAAACGGGGATTCTCGTCTCTTTTTGGTGTCACTACGCTCGTCGGTAAACATACCAAAAAAGTGGTTGACTCCGTTGTCAAATCAAGCCTTTGCCAGGCATGCAAAATGTGGGGGAAAAAAAATGACTCTGCAGACTTCGAAGAATGGTACGAATCGCACCAGAAAACATGCACAAACAACCACAGTGGGAGTGCGGGCAAGATGGAGGTAGATGCCGTGAAGGAAATGTTTGCCTCATCGATCGAAAAATATGGCATAAAATATGAAAATTATATTGGCGATGGCGACAGCAAAACCTTCAAGGCCATTATAGACCTTGATCCGTATAACGGCGACCCCGTTGTCACAAAAAAGGAGTGCATCGCTCACGTGCAAAAACGCATGGGCACACGGCTGCGCAAGGCCAAAAAAGAAAACAAAGGCATCGGTGGAAAAGGCACTGGCAAACTGACAGACAAAGTCATAAGCGAGCTGACTACTTACTATGGACTTGCTATTCGACGTAATAAGGACTCCCATATACGAAGCGTTATCATCCGACGATCTACTCAACCGATGCACTGGAGGTGAAACGCAAAATTGTAACGAATCGTTCAACTCGCTTTTGTGGACCTTTGCGCCGAAACATATCCACTGTGGTGCTACCACAGTCGAAATCGCAAATTTTCTGGCAACCTGCATTTTCAACGAAGGCTTCACAAGTATTTTAAAAATAATGTCAACAATGGGTATTGTCATCGGCCCACAAGCCGAGATGTATGCTGAATCTCGCGACGGAAAACGACTTCAACGCTCAGAGCTAAAAACGTACGCATCATCGAAAAAGGGTCGCACAGCCCGCAGAGCCCAAAAAGCCATGGAAAACTCGTTTTATGAGATGGAGGAAGGCACACTTTATGGGGCTGGAATTGCCGATTAATATTCGTAAGTATTGTATTAAAAAAATATGTGTTAATGTCATTTGTGTGCCTCAAAATTGAAGTCAAAACTTTAAACGCGTTTTTCTCGAAACCATGTTTTTCAAAACTTTGCGCACGATAACTCGAACAGTTTTTGACCGATTTTGATATATGAGGCGTGAAACGACGCAGAATTTACGCCGCTATAGCCCCTACCAAACTTGCCGAAAAAATAATGTTTACTATTTTTTTTCTACACTAGACTACAAAAAAAAAGGTCGAAATTCGATTTTTCATTTTCAAAGTGGCGGCTCCCCCCTAAAAAAATTTCGATTTTTGTTTCCGAGGTAGGGGCTATAGGGACATTCATTCTAAGTAACTGAATATTTTTTTTTTTTTTTCAGACGATGTCTACACTTGGAATCGTGCGCAATTTGGACCCACCTTTTTTCCGGAGAACCTCGTTACCAGGCCGAGAACTTTCTGAACGGTCCATAAATTCACTTTTTCAAATTTTGTATTTTTTTCAATAAATTAAGCTACTCAAATCAAAAAACGGAACTAAAATATCTTTACTCGTTCTCTTTCCACAATATTTTGATAAAAGGCTAAAATTTGGCATAGATTACCAGAGGACCCCCTTAAAGTAATTGCGCGTATTTGGCATATTGTGCGCAACGCGATAACGTTGAAATTTCCGCGCCTCTGTCCGTACAATTAATGTGTGAGCCGCTAATGAAATAAATTTGAATATTCTGTTATGATGCACAAACAAAGGAAGCGTCGATAAATGTAGTTCGAAGTATTTTACACAACAAAAACTTTTGGTTGTGTGTATGTTGTTGTCATTAAGATGTAGTCGATCGAAGCTAGCCTGGTTTGACTGCAATCGTTGCTTTGTTTAAAAATGTAAGCGAAAAACCAAAGCTTTATTTTCAATTGCAAATTATAAATTTCAATGCCAAATCAAATCAAAAATTAAATTTACCTAAACGCTTAGCTTAAGCTTATACGTCAACACGTCGAAAAAATGTTCTGCTCGAGTTCACACGATCAAGGACTTGAGTCAAAAAGTATCGACCCGTCACGTAAGTAATTAAAGTATTAAATATCATTTAAAAGCTTGAAGTAACCCAAATTTGTATTTTCTACTTTTGCAGATTACATTAAAAATATATAATACTGAACAACATTAATTTGGTTCTAACTATTAAGTTGAATTTTCAAATTAAAAATGGAATCCTTAGACTTTGTCTGATTGACCTGAAACTTTTCAGTAATACTTTTCAAAGCCTCTCACATTTTTTGAGCACTAGTTGTTATCGAAATTCACATTTCTTTTCTTTTTCTTTAGCTCAACGCTCCACCCTAATGTACATCACTCTCGGATATAGGCAAAATTAAAATACTTAGGTTTTTAACACAAAATAATTATTAGGGTACCCAGATTTATATTGAAGAAGGTGAGGTAATTGTTCGATGCAGTGGCAATCCTTTGTTCACATCGCTGACGTTGGAAAAGCTGTCATCAAGAATGTACAATTTGAAAGTAGAAGAACTTGCATTAAGTAAAAACGAATTAAAATAATTGCAATTGAAGATTTTAAAAACATATATAATAAATTGAAAAGAGTTAGAGAAAATTTAAGAATATTAATTTATAAAAATCCGGAAAGAATACTAGATAAAGATATACAGGAGAAAATTATAATAGAATACCATAGTTCGACACATGGAGGTCATATGGGCATTCGGAAAACAATTTTGAAAGTAAAACAAAGGTACATATGGAATAATATGACCAACATGATTAAACAATATATAAATAACTGCGAACAGTGTAAAATTAACAAACAGACAGGAAATACGAAAGAAAAACTTACAGTGACAGACACTCCAGCCCAGTTTTGAAATCTTATTAATAGACACAGTAGGTCCTCTGCGCTATTCAAATAATTACAGATATATACTCACGATTCAATGCGAATTGACAAAATACGTCATTGCATGTCCAATAGAGACGAGAGACGCAAGAACAGTAGCTAAAGCTCTAGTTGAAAACGTTATTTTAGTGTACTTACTTACTTACTTAGGTGATCGTAACAACCCGTGTCCGGGTTTCAACCGACATCATCAGCTCTCGCCAGGCGCCTCTGCTTTGCGCGCGCCTTCTCCAATCGGACACACCAAGTGCGGTTAGGGCTTCCTCAGCCTGGTCCATCCATCGGAGGCATGGTCTCCCTCGTCGTCGTTGACCAGCGACCCTCGCCTCGAGCACCTTTTTCGCTGGAGCTTCGTCGTTCATACGATGGACATGACCCAGCCAGCGTAGTCGCTGCACAGTTATACGCCAAACTACGTCAATGTCATCGTAGAGCTCATACAGCTCGTGGTTCATTCGGATGCGATACTCATCGCCGACTCGAACAGGACCGAAGATTTTGCGAAGAACTTTTCTCTCGAACACCCCCAGAGCGGCTGCGTCAGTTTGCGAAACTACCCATGCCTCAGCGCCATAAAGCAGCACAGGTAGAACGAGCGTCTTGTAGAGTGTTAGTTTTGTCGATCGAGAGAGGGCTCTGGAACTTAGTTGCTTACTGAGCCCGTAGTAGTCTCCAGGCTGATTTCGTTTTTGGTATTAATGGCGGTGCCAAGGTAAACTAACTCCTTGACTACTTCAAAGTTATAGCTGCCGGATGAAACGTGGGAGTCTAAACGCCGAGCTCCCTTGTTTGTAGACAGCATATATTTTGTTTTGCCCTCATTTATCGTCAAACCCACTTTGGCTGATTCCTTTTCGATAGCGGCGAAAGCAGCGGTAACATCTCTCTTGGTTCTGCCGACAATATCAATATCATCAGCGTACGCAAGGAGCTGGACGCCTTTGTAGAAAATGGTGCCATTACGATGCACACCGGCCTTTCGCACGATCCCCTACATGATGATGTTAAAGAGATCGCAAGACAGTGGATCGCCTTGCCTGAAACCTCTTTCGGTATTGAAGGTTTCGGAGAGGTCATTTCCTACCTTGACGGAGCTGCGTGTGTTGCTCAACGTCATTCTGCAAAGTCTAATCAACTTTGCAGGTATACCAAACTCAGACATTGTTGCGTATTGGCAATCCCTTCTCGGGCTATCGAACGCAGCTTTTAAATCGACAAAGAGATGGTGTGTGTCAGTTTGATTTTCGTGGGTTTTCTCCAGGATTTGTCGTAGCGTGAATATCTGGTCTATGGTGGACTTACCAGGTCAAAAGCCACACTGATAAGGTCCAATCAGTGTTTTTGTAATCGGCTTTAATCTTTCACACAGTACGCTTGAGAGAACCTTATATGCGATGGAAATAAGACTGATACCTCCATAACTTGAGCAGATTGTTGGGTCTCCTTTCTTAAGTATAGGCACAGGACGCTGAGGTTCCAATCGTCGGGCATGCTTTCTTCTAGCCATATTTTGCTGATGAGCTGATGCATGCGCCTTATCAATTCATCGCCGCCGGTTTTAAACAATTCAGCTGACAGGCCGTCAGCACCCGCTGCTTTATTGTTTTTGAGTCGTTGGATAGCAACTCGAACCTCTTCATGGCTAGGTGGTGGTACTTCCACTCCGTCATTGTTGATTGGTAGCTCTGAACTACGCTCTCCATGGGCGGCATTGGTGGAATCGTCGCCAGTAAGTAAGTTGGAGAAGTGCGGTCTCCACAATCTCAGCACACACTGGGTATCTTTAGTAACTTTAATAAACTAAAATCGGATAAAGGTACAGAATTCACTAATGAATTATTGTCTGAAGTATGTATCTTCTTGAGCATCAAACAAATTGTTAGTACTCCGTATCATCATGAAACTCTAGGTTCGATTGGAAGAAACCATTGCGTATTAAATTAATTCTTACTAAATTTTACTTCACGTTTGCTTACAATACAATACCTCATGTTGACACAAACTATATTCCTTTCAAGCTTAGTTTTGGCAAATTGGCTAATCTACCAAATTATAGTTGTCCACAGTCAAATTTTTACAATACTGAAAATTATGCTCAAAGATAAAGATATTCCGTACAAAAAGCGAAAGAATTAATAGATAGCGAAAACAAAGAGAGTACAAAATGACACTTTTATAAAAGCATTCAATTTAAATATTGGAGATTCATTTTTAATTAAGAAAATGAATAGAAAGAAAAATCAGCCACCATATCACAGTCCATATACCATAATCGATAAAAATTAAGTAAATTCTATAATTAACGTTACTGGAACAATTAAAGAATTTCATAACAATTTATTAAAAAAATGGAATTAATGAAAATAGTTAATATACATTTTAAAACAAAATAGTTTATTTGAATATACATAGTAAAAACTACTATAATTGAATTGTGTAATTTAAACACAAAAATTATATATATGAATTATAACAATACAACAAAAATCGAATTATATATATAAATAAAAAACCAAAAACATGTTTTCAAATCCAATTATTTTATGTCAAACAATTTTCATCTTAAGGATGGGGGTGTAGTGCACTCCAAAAATAACAATTTATTTAACGCACAAATAAACTTATATTATAAAAGAAACCTTATGCAAAACATCTATTGCTATAACACGCACTTAAGCTACGTTAACACTTGTTTATATATATATTTTACAAGAACATTGAAGTTATGTTATTTTACTATTGTTACAGTCACGCACTATATATATATATATTTTTTTTTCACGCACTATATATGCTTGCATTTTTTTTTACACATTTTGTCACATATTGGCACACATTCTTTTTTTTTTTTTTGTTGCACTTAAACATATGTTAATGTTTATGTCTTGGTTATATGTAAGTCAATTTGTATTAGTTATAAGAATATTTAAATGTTATATTATTAAATAAGCATCGAGGAAAATACTGTTTTAAAATAAAATCACTTAATATTCTAAGCTACAAAAGAAGCTAATAGGGATTTTTATTTAAGCTCTTGCTTTTTAAGCTAAAAAAAAAAAAAATATAAATTTTAAGCCTGTGGCGCTTTGCGCTGGCACTAATTATGCAGGTCCTAAAAAAACAATTTAAAAATAAAAGGGCGACAAGTTTAAGTAAAACCGCGAAACGCGACGAAAAGTTTACGTATAAAAAACCGCGCTTCGATGTAACCCTACAGTCTTTTCATAGCATTGTGCCGTAGTGACAAGTGCTAAACTCGCGTATATTTTCTAAGTCTTTTCATAGTGTTATGCTGTGATGACTAATGCTATACTCGTGAATATTTTTTTCTAAGTCTTTTCATAGCGTTATGCCGTAGTGACTAGCGCTATATTTTCTAAGTCTTTTCGACGTTGTATTTCAGTACGCAGCGTGAAATATTTTCTAGGTCTTTTCATATCCTAGCCGTAGTGACTACGCAGGATAGTGGACGCCGTATAATAAGTTTTTCCTTTGTTTAAATTAATAAAACCGGTCATGAAGACCATAAAATTAGTGTAAGTGTAAATTGAGAAAAAACTGAAATAAAATACATGAACTGAAAAAAAAAATGTCTAACAAAAGGAAAAAAAAACAGTTTACAAAGTCATACTCCGCGTACGGGAAATAAAAATTGACTAAAATGATCAAATAACTCAATGAGTAATTTTTGTATAGGGAAAATTTTTATTATAAGGTCGTGCGCCGCATACGGGAAAAAATGTTAAATCAAAGTGATTCAATAACTCAGGTCTAAAACATTTTGTTTTAAAAAAATTTAAAGTCATACGCCGCGTACGGAAAATAAATCTTAAATAAAAAGTGATTCAATAGCTCAGAACTAAGACTTTTGTCTAACAAAAAAAAAAACAGTTTATAAAGTCATACGCCGCGTACGGGAAATAAAATTTTATTAGTGACTATATCAACTCAGTGACTTACTTTTTGTCTAGGATAAAAGGATCCAAATAATCAATAAAGACATTCGCCGCGCACGGAAAATTTTAGATGTAAAAATTAAGCAGTGCTCTAAAAAAGAAAAAGATTTCCTATCGCGAAGGACGGACTTAAGATTAAATAATAAGCGATTAGTTTTCCTGAAGTTTCAAATTTTAACACATTTTATTAATCAAAATTCGAACAGTTACATAGTAACTTCTTGCTAATTACAGTTAACAATCACATGTTGGTTATTAGTCAGCATATTGCATACTACAGTTTAGTTGAATTGACGTTGAATTTCGGAAATAATATTTTAATTGACATATTAAGAATAGAGCATTGTTCGATGACCGGCAATATGGGTTGCAGTTGCTTAAAATATAATCAATGCAATTTACTGATTACGAAATATATAAAAAAAACCAAAACCATGAATAATATAAAAAAAGCAAGAATGCCACTTGTTGAACTTAAATAAGCATGATATTTTGTTGCTTACGCAAACATATTAAATAACTAGAGCAACGAATATCATAAACAAAGCAAACTGCTAGTCGTTGAACTTAGATACATATAATAAAAAATAAAATAACTAAAACGATTAACACTCTCCCGCGCGTGGAGGCGTTGCTCAACTCTATGTTGATGTAGATCGGGAGCGGTTAGATCAATTAAATTTGTATAGTAAAGGATGATTCGTCGGTGTGCATTCGAGACGGTTTTGGTGGCACATTTACTGATCTGTTGACAGCTCGTCAGTATTTCAGTATCTATAATATACACCTTACAAGGATTATGATGGAGAACAGTAGCGCAGTATAACTCACGCGTGATGATGGCGACTGTTGGCCAACACTATCTCAGGTAACCTTGATAAGTTTTCATTTGCTAACAGGGTTTGTAATGCAGTTAACTGTTCTAGTTGGGTTTCGAATGGAGCAACCGTTGTTTTAGACCTTTGCCTTGATTCGTCTGATGTTGTGGTCCTGCTCATCTCCTTGAACCTGATGTATGACGTATGTATGACGTTGGAAGACTTGTGATGGCCCTGAATGCTGATGCCATCACTCTTTATTGAGCAGTTTGGGCTCATTGTTAACGAACCTGAACCTTAAGAGTTAATTGCGTGGCTTGAATGCCGCACACCACTGGTATTTCGATGTCTGACATTGTTGCAAAGATCCACATGTTCCTGTGCTGTAGTTGCGTCCAAGAAGATGTTCCTTGCAACTGGTCTTGTCTGTATTATGTGGTGGTTTTATTGTTCAACATATAAAAATTCACAAGCATGAACAGATGATTCTCTGCTAAAATTTGGTCTCTTGTTGTCGCATATGTAGAGGTTTCTTTTCATGGTAAAACATGAATTTAGATCTTCAGATCTTAAGTAAATGAATTAGTCTCGATGTGAGTCGACTCTAATAATGTGACCTTAGTTTCTATTGAAATTAGACTTCCATTTCCTTTTGTTGGAATGGGAGTTATGTGTAATAAATCGAAATGTTGATGATCTATGAGAGGCAGCTTTATTTCAAATATCACATCATTTTGATCACTGCTCCTTCTGCCTTCATGATTTTGTAGAGTTGTATAAGATTATCTGAATCAACGGGCAATGATCGAGCTGGAGGAAATGACCACTAATGAAATTGATTACATTTTTTAGTTGTTGGGGCGTAAGTAGTAGTGGACTAATTTCCCGTGGTGTCAGTCAGAACATTGATTACTTCGGAATGAATTTGTTGTAGGTTCGCGGCCATTAACGTGACTTGTGCTGTTAATGATGTAATTATTTGAATGAGTCTGATTTGGTTTGAATCGTCGTCTAACGTGTTCATTAGAAGATCTATTTATTTCTTGTTAATCCGTTATCTTACTCTTTGTGGTGATTTCATCCTGTTTAATTATGTTCAGTGTGGAATCGATGATTGAGGTATGGTTTTGCAGTAACCGTAGAATATGATCTCTATATGCCTTGACCTGACTGATTGTCTTTGACATTTCTTCTGCATAGTCAGAATCCAATACACCAAATAAAGTGCGAGCAACGTTATCAACTATGTTAAGTGCTGCTCTTCTTTTTCGACTAATTGATAGCGTATCCTTATCCTGTAGAAGTTCTTCTCTGGTGTACTCAAAGTTTTTCGCTAATGTGTCCGAGGTAGTTGGCTGATGTGTCTTTGAACATAAGTTTTGAAGTGTTGCTATTCCAGATGAAAATGTTCTGATCTCTGTCCAGAAGGGAGCTAAGTCATAATAGACTAGCAATTTCCATTCTGCTGTTATTATTCTCGTTGTACTGATACTTTCAAAGTATAATCCTGGATCAGAGCCAATTTGCTTAACCTGAATTGTAGTTCCAAGTACTGCAGGGAGAAGTAATAAGGAGATGAGGATTTTTAACAGTAACTCATTGGTTGTTGATTTGAGTCTCCTTGGAGGTGTATATAATTTGAGTGCTCATCAATTGTTGGCCTGTGTCGTAAATTAGCTCGTTGCTTTTGTAATGAAGGATTATCAATGTCTTCCTCTTGATTGGAAAATGGTGCCAATCTTTGGACAGGACGTTTCGAAATACCTGATGCTGTTTTTAAGTAAGCTACTCTGACCTTTCCATCGTTTCCCTTGTAAACCTTTTCGATTTTGCCGAGTGGCCAACGTAAAACAGGCACGTTTTCCTCCTTAATGATAATCAACTGCCTTGCATGGAGGTTTTCTGATCAGTTATTCCACTTATGTCTTCGTTGTAGTAGATTGAGGTATTCTCGGAAGCAGCGATTCCAGAATTCATACTTAAGTTGCGTGACCAATTTCCACCGAGTTGATAAGGTAGCTGTATTATGTGGTGTACTCCTATCGATATGTGCAGTCAAGGGTACGCTAATCAAGAAACTCCCCGTTGTTAATGCTGATAAATCGTTTGGGTCTGATTACAATGGAGTGAGCGGTCGTAAATTTAGAGCTGCTTCTATTCCTATGACGAGCGTTTCAAGCTCCTCATTAGTTATAGATGCTGTGGATACGCTGCGCAGCATCAATTGTTAAGCTGACTTTACTTTGTCTTCCCACAGGCCTCCAAAATGAGGAGCTCTGGGAGAAATGAATTTGAAATTTATTCTGCCATCACTACATGTCCTTATGATCCTTTCTGTTGATGAAGTGGAATAGAATACGTCCTTAAGTTCCTCCAGTTTATTACTCGCCCCGACAAAATTGGTGGCATTGTAACAATATATGGTATCACGCCGAGATACAAATCGCTTGATCCAATAAATGCCTCTGTTGTAAGGTCTGTTACTACCTCCAAATGGACTGCCTTCGTAGCAAAGCAACACTAGACGGCAAAATAAACCTTATAAGGTTTTCTTTCCACGAATCTTATAATGGACCCAAAATGAACCACAAAAGTCCACACCGGTGTGCGAAAATGACTGTTAAGGTATGACTCTGAATGCAGGTAGATTTCCCATCATTTGATCGAAGAGTTTTGGTTTTGCCTTGGTGCAACGGACGCAGTGTTGTACAACACTTCTTGCCATAATTTTTCCCTTGATTATTCAAAATTTTTGTCTTGAAGCTGCTAATAGGTTCTGTGGACCACTGTTCGAGAAGAACCCTAAAACTAATGATAATATATCTTAATATTTAAGTTAAATTCTTTGTACACTGGTCAGTGATTTGAAACATTAATTTCAGATGGCTGTCCAGTCATATTCAAGGCACGTCACACCAAAACTGCAAACTTGCATTTTTTGTTTGTTATATATTCCAACTGCTCGCTTAGCAGCAGACAGTTTTTTGTTTCCATAGCTACAATGTACGCTAAGCTTCTTTGTATTGCGTTGTTTTGTTTGCACTGCATGTACATGACTTTATTCGGTGAATTGGTGGACTCTGCTCCGCTGCTTAGTTTGTCGCTTTTCAATCGTCTTATTTGATGGTCGTGGTTGTGTCTTGAACTTGAAAGATATTTTAAATAAAGTTTGAATAAAGTTTGTAATTTTAATTTTAAATGTTTTGTTTATTCGATTTGTTTGAGCGAACAACCACAGTGAAAATTATCAATATGTAGCCTTACTAATATCAATTTGGCTATTGGATCGTTATATGATAGTAACATGGGGTGTTTGGCGTCAAATGATAATGTTGATTCTGCCAATCGTCCTCAAACTCGAAGAATTTCATTGTCGTCAATAAAGGGTGCTAGGCCTTGAAGTGAACTGGAACTGTCGATTTAATGGTGAACCTTTATTTGTTTGATTTCCTTGCAGAAATCAGAGGATTGTTTAGCTGCTATGGTTACTGTCAATGCAGCATTTAATTCCTCGACGCTGAGTGAAACTTGTGTTGTCCTTGCTCCCGCACTAGTCTTGAGGTTTTGGATGAATCTCAAAATATACGCCACTACCCTTTGTAGTATTTTGAAAGAGTTCCTGTGATTTATGTTGTACACAATATCTTCTAGTCCAGCGGACGTCGTTGCAGCTAGACTCTGAACCTTTGGCTTACTTTCCGGATCCGTTGATATATGATCTTTGTTAAGAAATGGTTTAGGCCAATGTGATGATTTCCGTGTAAAAATAGTGGCCCATAGAACATAAGTTGAACGTCATTAATTTAGTAGGCTGGAGTCCTCGCGAAATAACATCAGCAGGATTTTCAGAGAAGTTCGCAATGATGCAGATGATGAAATTATCCAGGATAACACAATTTCTCAGTCTGACCAAAAACAAGAAATCTCAGCCATTAATTGTAGATCCTTCCATACCCTTGATGTCAATTCCGCCCTAAGCACTGCAGCGCATTACTGTAAACGAGGAAATGCTTTACGTTTGAGAGGTTGCAACCGTGATTTGGCACGTAACAATCTGACAATTTAGCTATTATTTGGTAGTTTTGACCGAAGATAAATTGCAGCGCCATAAGCCTTTTCAGATGCGTCCACGAATGTGTGAATTTGAATCGTACTTGGCCTTTGACAATTGAAGACATGCCTAGGAACGCATGCATGTTTTAAAGTTCTTAACTCATTTCGAAATGTGGACCAAGTTGATTCTTATTCTAATGGTAAAAAATCGTCCCATGATAACTTAAGCTGCCACAATTGTTGAATAAATATTTTTGCAGTGATGACAACTGGACCTGCGAGACCTAATGGATCAAATATTCTTGCTGTATCTGAGATGATTGTGCGTTTTGTTATGCCTGAATTATTTTCTAGATTCGTGGCTACGCAAAAATGATCTGGTTTAGGAATCCAGGTTAATCCCAATGTTTTGGTTGCAGCGTTTTCAAAATCAAGATTAACTTCTTGATTCTGTGGAGGTATTCCTTGCAATAACTTGGGATGGTTTGCACACCATTTCCGAAGTTTAAATCCTGCCTCTTGAAGAAGTATTGTTAGATGTTTTTGGGTTTCTATGGCTTTCATTACACTGTCTAATCCACTCACCGTCATCAACAGAAAAATTGTCGCGTATCACTTGGGTACCTAGTGGAAATCTTTCGATGTTTCTCTCTGCTAACTGTTGTAAGTACGTAGTTGCTAAGTATGGAGCTAAAGATGTTCCGTAAGTTACGGTGTTGAGCTGATAGTGCTTTAGAGGATCGGTTTCATCGATTTCTTCAAGTTTCCAGAACTGTCGGTTGAACATTCTTTATGACTGACTTGACGCTGAATCGTTATTAATTTAACCGCTGATGATTTAACCCAGAAATGTGTTTTGTAAGATTGGTAACTCTGGAGACAGCTCGATTCGACCAGTTGACATTAATCTAACATAAAATTCTGCTCCCAGTAGTACATCAATTTTTCATAAAATGCTGGATCGGCTAGCTGAATGTTTCCAGGAATGGACCATGAGGAGACGTCTAATGGTTGAGCTGGAACAATGTTTGTCAAAACGAATGCTTCTACCCTTGTTGAAAATTTGGTTGTTCTTAATTAAAGTTCGAAATTAATACGTTGTGTTGCATTTTTTGTTCTGTCACCAATGCCTTTAATGCGAAGCGCTGCCTTAGATGGAACAATGTTCAGTCTTTTGATGAGTCGTTCGGTCACAATATTAATCTGAGAGCCGGATTCAGAAGTGCTCTAAATTCACCAGACTGTCCGTTGGTTGCTGTAATTTTGATTTTAGCTGTTGCTAACAGAACATAACTCCTGTGAGACGACATCACTTCGGCTGCGGCTGAAGTTACTGATGCGTTGGGTGAAGTTACTTCTCTGCTGGAATGTTGTTTAGAATTTTTTGGATACCGTTTCTCATTTGGAACCTGGTTTGTGGAATTCAAGTGTAATAGTGAATTACACACTGGTTTTTACTACACTGGCTGCATGATTTGGATTTGCACGTTCTGAGCTGTGATCGTGTTTGAAGCAATTGACACACAGCCTTTGCCTTTGCACCCAGTTCAAACGGTCGGATACAGCTAGCTTCAGGAATTTATTACAATAATATATTGGTTGATCTTCGATGGAACAGTTGCTGCATCCTTTTTCAGAAGAAGTCGCCGATGGATGCTGTTGCTCTTAATGATGTTGGCCTTTCCCTTCTGCCAAGAGCCTCCAATGATTGAAAACGATGTTCGAGAAACAACAGGAATTTCTTAATGATTTGGATTTCCTTGGGATTTTTTAAATGATTGCTCAAACAACATGTGACCTTGTATATCCAACTTCGTTACGAGTATGTGCAAGATTTTTTAAGGCTAAAATAATTTAATGTATCGTAGCATGAAGATTTTTTAATGATGATGACGCATTATCTGCTGCTAGGATCCTATTATTCGTTGTAGTAATGTTGACACTAATACCCTTCTGTTTTGGTATTGGTTTTGAAGTGCCTTCCAGGCTATACTGTAATTGTCCTGGGTCAGTGTTAGATGCCTGATGACTCTTTCGGCTTCACCAGTTAAGTTTGACTTCAACTACCACATTTTTTGTATTGCGGGTATAGAGTTTTATGTACTATTTCTGAAAAAAGGTCTAAAAGTTGTTGCCATTTTAGGCCATCGAATTTTGTAACGGAGATCTTTGGCAGCCTGCAAGATTGCTGAACGTTATCTGCTGAGGAAGTTTACCCTCTGGATTTTGTTGACAGATTAATTATTTGATTGTGTACAAGCACTTTTGTGTCTAAATAAGTGCCGTAGGCATACCCTTGTTCTTCTGGTGATGAGCTTAGTTCTGATATCCTGTAGTTCAATGTCTCGATTTCACTTCATAATTTCCTTAGGCGTGCTATGTTGCCTTCGTAAAATTCTTGCGATTGTTCTACCTTATCTACAATTCGTTGAATGAATGGTTGCCAAGGTCTGCGTGTTGCTAGCTGCAGTTGATTGAGAAGTAGCACTTGCCACTGATCCAAGCTGTTGTACTTGGATTTGAAAAATATTGATTTATTCAGTTTATATTGCTTTGACTTTGTCGTAGTACCCTGATGCAAAGTACTCATGCTCCATTGGTACCTTATGTAAAAACCGTAAAGCTGCATCGTCTTCTTCAAATCGATTCCAGGCTCTATCAAGATTTTGAAGTCGCTCATGAAAGTATGCTGCGGTCTCCTTCCTTTTTGCGACATCCTTCTTGAAATTGGTGATGATCTTTTGTATCTCATCACCCGTACCTTTTAACCTTTCCATAAGTCGAATGTGGACATGTTAATGTGCTCAAAATTGTCGAAATATTCACATAATTTCAGGAATATTATTACTCAGGAATATTGTCCTGACTTATTGTTGTCTTCTATAGAGGTCACTTAATAGTTCACACTGTTGTCAAACGCAATGTGGTTGCTGTGTCCAAGTGATGGATGGTCGAAATTTTATTCGCGACGAACTTTTACACTATCTCGCTAAACGAAATTAAAATTTTACGCGTTTCGTAGAAATTTTCAGAAGTCTGTGCTTCTTTTCTCGGGGTCACCAAACGTTGCGATCGCTGATTACTCAAGGACCAAGGCCTTCAACTTAGGACATGAATTAAGTTGAAATGGTGAACTTGAATTTAATGTTGTTACTCCCAGCACTTGAACTGGTAGCAATGATGTCAACTAAGTTAATATAACAAATGATTAGTTTTCTTGAAGTTTAATTTAAAACTTTAATTTTGATTAATTTTATTAATCAAAATTCGAACACTTACAGATCGATTTTGTCGCGGTAACGTTAATCTTATTACCGAAAAAACTCACCTTTTGGTAGCATTTACATCTTTTTGGTATTCTACAAGCAAGCGTTACCAGTGAATATTGTTACCATCTCCTTAGGTGATAACAAGCAAAACAGCCAGATGCAAGGAAAGAGTGTTATTTGTTCTTAAACGAACTTACGGCTTTTGAAAGCGTTACCGAGTGTACAGAATACCGAATACTAAGACCGGTAACAAATTTCGGTAACAAGATTACTATTACCGGTGTAACGCGCAGAATAGATCTGTTATACAGTTACTTATTGCTAATTCCAGTAAACCATCATACGTTGGTTATAAGTCAGCATATTGTATACTTCAGTTTAGCGGCCGGCAATATACTGACGTTGAATTGCGGAAATAATATTTTAGTTGGCATATTAAAAACAGGCCATAGGCCGATGACCGGCAATATAGGTTGCAGTTACTTAAAATATAAAAAATGCAATTTACTGATAACGAAATATATAAAAAAAAAACCCAAAACCATGAATAATATACATAAATCAAGAATGCTACTCGTTGAACTTAAATGAACATGATATTTTGTTGCTTACGCAAACATATTAAATAACTACAGCAACGAATATCATAAACAAAGCTAGTCGTTGAACTTAGATACATATAATAAAAAATAAAATAAATAAAACAATGAACAGTCATTATATTGATTATATCACTCGTTGATGGTATGTAGCTTAAAATAAAAACTATTTCATTCATAGGATGGAGTCAATCCGCGATAAAAGATACAGCAACAAAAATTTGCTCGATGTGGTCGAAATTTTTAGAAAGTTGAGTTTGTCTGCTTCTTAGTGCAGAATCCACTGCAATTAGAACGCCACCGTCCCTGTGACACCAGGGCGTAAGACCCGGTCTCAAGTTGGAATCCAATAGTTCCGTTGACAAAAACTGAGATGTCAGCTATGTCTCAGTGAGAGCGATAACGTCGAAATCATGCGAGGCAGCGCAAGAGAACAAGATATTGTTCTTCGAGCGCAATCCGTTGGTGTTGTGGAAGTAGAGAGAAAATCAACGTTGCTGTTGATGAGTTGAGGAGTTCGTATTGATAATCGAAGAAGTGTTGACAACAGTGCTGGTATGTGTTGTATTCGTAGGAGTGATATTAATGCAGACGGTTGAAAGTGGGTAAGCAGGATCATGAATTATATCGTCGTTGCTTGAATTGTGGAAGAATAGTTACGATGCCTCTGTCGAAGTTTTTTAGTTTCGTAACAAACCAAACATTTTAAAGGAAAGCGGCCAAGTTCAGTCTGCACATTAAATTTGGACTGATCAGACAAAAGGAGCAGTACCAATAACGCTCTTATTGTTGTTATATTTTCTTCTTCTTGCTCACTCCAACACCATTATTAGAAATGTCGCTTACAACCAGCACTACCAGATGGCCGATGGCATCGTCATTTTGACGATTTAAGAGCACAAATGACTATTTATATATGATTATTTTTTTTTGTGTTGACAACACTTCTTCAATATAAAATTGAAAAAAATGTTGCCTACTTATTACTTACTTACTTAGGTGGCCGTAACAACCCTTGCCCGGTTTTCGGCCGACTTCATCAGCCCTCGCCAGGCGCCTCTGCTTTGCTCGCGCCTTCTCCAATCGGATACACCGGATACAGTGTGGTGAGGGCTTCCTCAGCCTGGTCCATCCATCGGAGGCATGGTCTCCCTTGTCGTCGTTAACCAGCCACCCTCGCCTCGAGCACCTTTTTCGCTGGAGCTTCGTCGTCCATAGGGTGGACATGACCCAGCCAGCGTAGTCGCTGCGCAGTTATACGCCGAACTACGTCAATGTCTTCGAAGAGCTCATACAGCTCGCAGTTCATTCGGAAGCGATAGTCATCGCCGACTCGAACAGGACCGAAGATTTTGCGAAGAACTTTTCTCTCGAACACCCCCAGAGCGGCTGCGTCAGTTTGCAAAACTACCCATGCCTCAGCGCTATAAAGCAGCACAGGTAGAACGAGCGTCTTGTAGGGTGTTAGTTTTGTCGATCGAGAGAGGGCTCTGAAACTTAATTGCTTACTGAGCCCGTAGTAGCACCTATTAGCAATTATTGTTCTTCGCTTTATATCTAGGCTGATTTCGTTGTTGGTATTAATGGCGGTGCCAAGGTATACGAACTCCTTGACTACTTCAAAGTTATAGCTGCCGGATGAAACGTGGGAGTCTAAACGCCGAGCTCCCTTGTTTGTAGACAGCATATACTTTGTTTTACCCTCATTTATCGTCAAACCCACTTTGGCTGATTCCTTTTCGATAGCGAAAGCAGCGGTAACATCTCTCTTGGTTCTGCCGACAATATCAATATCATCAGCGTACGCAAGGAGCTTGACATCTTTATAGAAAATGGTGCCATAACGATGCACACCGGCCTTTCGTACGATCCCTTCCATGATGATGTTGAAGAGATCGCAAGACAGTGGATCACCTTGCCTGAAACCTCTTTTGGTATTGAAGGTTTCGGAGAGGTAATTTCCTACCTTCACGGAGCTGCGTGTGTTGCTCAACGTCATTCTGCAAAGTCTAATCTGCTTTGCAGGTATACCGAACTCAGACATTGTTGCGTATAGGCAATCCCTTCTCGGGCTATCGAACGCAGCTTTAAAATCGACAAAGAAATGGTGTGTGCCAAATTAATTTTCGTGGGTTTTCTCCAGGATTTGACGTAGCGTGAAAATCTGGTCTATGGTGGACTCTCCAGGTCGAAAGCCACACTGATAAGGTCCAATCAGTGTTTTTGTAATCGGCTTTAATCTTTCACACAGTACGCTTGGGAGGACCTTATATGCGATGGAAATAAGACTGATACCTCTATAACTTGCGCAGATTGTTGGGTCTCCTTTCTTAATTATAGGGCACAGTACGCTGAGGTTCCAATCGTCGGGCATGCTTTCTGCTAGCCATATTTTGCTGATGAGGTGATGCATGCGCCTTCTCAATTCATCGCCGCCGGTTTTCAACAATTCAGCTGACAGGCCGTCAGCACCCGCTGCTTTATTGTTTTTGAGTCGTTGGATAGCAACTCGAACCTCTTCATGGCTAGGTGGTGATACTTCCACTCCGTCATCGTTGATTGGTGGCTCTGAACTGCGCTCTCCATGGGCGGCATTGGTGGAATCGCAGCCAGATAGTAAATTGGAGAAGTGCTGTCTCCACAATCTAAGCACACACTGTGTATCCGTATTTAGATCTCCATTTTCGTCTCTACAAGTGGATGCTCCGGGCTTGAAACCTTGGGTTAGACGCTTAACCTGTTGATAGAATTTTCGTGCATCCTTCTTGCCCTGGTATACCTCTAGTTCCTCACGTTCACGCTTTTCCTGCTCTCTTTTCTTGCGTCTGAAAAGGCGCCTCTCTTCCCACCTCTTTTCGGGGTAGTTTTCTCGCACGGGTCGTGTTGCAGCTGACTGGAGCGTTTGTTTATATGCGGCGTTTTTTACTGCTGTCGCGATGCGACACTCCTGATCGTACCATTAGTTCCGAGGTTGCAGGCGCCGGAAACCAATTACTTTTTCGGCGGCAGCGAGCATGGATTGGGATATATGCTCCCAAAGTCCGCCGGCGTCGTCGGGTCCAGAGGTTGGTGTGTTGGGCTTAACCGAGAGTTGAGCGGAGTAGGCTTCGGCAGTCCGTTGTAATTGCAGCTTAGCGACATTTAGCTTTCGTGCATTCCTGTACGTATGTTCTTCGCATTGCATAATCGCATGCGGATCTTGTCTGCAACAAGATAATGGTCGGAGTCAATGTTGACCCCCCGAAATGTACGCACATCTAGAACACTAGAGGCATGCCTTTCGTCGATTATAACATGATCAATTTGGTTTCGCGTTTTTTGATCCGGGGACAGCCAGGTGGCCTTGTGGATGTCGAGGTGCTTAAATCTGGTGCTACTAACTTCCATGTTTCGTGCCGCGACGAAGTCGATCAGTCTTAGACCGTTGTTCGTGGAGGTCTCATGAAGACTGAACTGACCGACAGTGGGGCCAAAGATGCCTTCCATTCCGACTTTCGCATTAAAATCGCCGAGGACTATTTTCACGCCATGGACCGGAAGGTGGTCATATACGTGCTCAAGACTAGCGTAGGAAGCGTCCTTGACGGCTTCGTCCTTTTCCTCCGTCGGGGCGTGCGCGCAAATAAGGCTGATGTAAAAAAGTTTTTCCTTGATGCGGATCGTGGCCAATCTTTCGTTCACAGGTGTGAACCGGGAAACAAGGTGGCGTAGTTTCCAGCTAACGACGAATCCACATCCGAATTCGCGCTTCTCCGCATGGCAGCTGTAGTAGATATCGCAGTGTGCTTGTTTAGAGCAGGCTTGCCCTCTCCATTGAATTTCCTGGATGGCGGTGATGTCAGATTTTATTGTTTTGAGGGCTTCCGCCAGTTGGATAATGGCACTTTTCCTATAAAGGGTCCGGACATTCTAGGTGCATATCCGTAAATCATTGCCCGTTTTTCATTTGCGGTGGTCGTCAACGTAATTGGGGTTCTTATCCGAGGCTGGTTTAGTTTTCATTGGGCAGTAGTAATGTGGCGGGACCCAAACCCTGCGCACATTCCATGTTTAAGGTCTATGGAGCGACCCGCCGTTAAAACTAGCCGTCAAACTGACGGATGCCAGTTTGCCGTTGCCCAGGGAACACCACGTGGAGGTTTGAGTCGACTTGAGACGATTTCGACTGTTGCCTACTTATACTGTTCAATATTTTTTAGTACACTGTAGTTCACTGCTCACAGCAGACGTAGCTAGCTGGTTGGGATTCGAGGCGAATGAGCCCGTTGGTGTAGGGCACAAGTTTACAACAGCAGCGCCAGGCTTAGCTGCTGGAGATAAGATGTTCTCACTTTCAATTTGAATTATATCAGTGACAGAAGAAGAGGAGCCATCAGAGGGAGGGACTCCAGATACAACAATAGAAACAGGAGCATTGAATGCATTGAATTAAGAGTGAATTGTTGATTTCAACTAACGCATATCATTGACCAAGTTTAAGATAAAATTGCTGAAATTATCCAGAACCAAGGAGCAACCGTCACACTTGGAGCCAAACATGCATCTCGAGTCACTTATGCGGGCGGCATTGGGCATTGACTTGTCAACGGAACTATTCTTTTCGACACCACAGTTGAAGTGGGTAGTTTTATTGTTGTTACACTTCGGCAGCTCCGAATTAGGCTGAGAATTATTCTGCAAATTTTGTTGTTAATGCTCATGATGAATCGCTTTGGCGCTGGCAGCCAAAGATGACGAACACATGTGATTGACCTCTGTAATTCTCTTCGGTTCGCTCTTGATATACTTACTACGGGCTTAGCGGTGGCGGCATAAGGTGGGTAGTACTTAAGAGAGGTGCGCCTGATCGAATTGCACGCATCACATATGTATTGCCTTTTGACTTGCACCATAAAATCAATATCAGTTTGATTGATGTTGGCGCACGAAGAATGAAAAAATTCATTAAAATTAACGCACAGGATCTTTTCCTGATTGCGTTCTACTTTAAGCTTGCATGCGTTTATGCATGGCATTTCAAACGTTTTTAATAATAGAAAAGTTGTGAAAAATCAAATCGAGCGAGAGCGCAGTTAAAACACGTCTAAACACTTTCATGACTTCGAACGAATGACTATACCACCTTGTTCAAAAAGAAAGGTTCATTCACACTATGAACCGGACTAAACTGTCCTAGGTTGCCACATGTGTCTATGACAAGACTGCCAAATATCAGCGTCTCTCGTTGACGTTTGGTAAAGTGACAGTGTTTTGTTTACAACAATATTTTTCGTGTCTTCGATTTTTACGATGAAAAAAATGGTCGAAAACGAATCATTTATCAAATCCATCATTACTGGTAATGAGACATGGATATACGAGTATGACACACAAGCCAGGCATCAGATGAGTGAATCAGGCTCAATTTTTTATTCCAAAACACTGTCATTTTACCAAATGTCAACGAGAGACGCTGATATTTGGCAGCCTTGTCATAGACACATGTGTCAACCTAGTAAAAAAAAATTTTCGAATCGGACAGTTAAGTCCGGTGTTGACTTAGCAAAGGTAGTCACGGCCCGTCCCCCATAAGAAAAATAAAACTTTTATTATAAAAATAAGAATTTTAAAACAGTTTTTCTTATAGTTAAAGCTTAATTAATTTTTCATTACAAGCTTAGAGCTAACACATTTATTATTTAGTATAAAAGGTTTGTGAAAAGCTTGAATTCAAATTATTGGTAAGTCTGACATATATGTATATTGCAATCTGTTGCGACATGTTTTAACTCCAATTTCGAAGCAAACATAGAAGCGAAATATTGATGTGGCGGTATGTTACAAAAAACAACAAAATTGTATGAGAAAAAATAAAATTTTTCTCGCAAAGATTACGTAATTTTTTATCCGCAAGAAACAGTGCAGAACTATGAGATAACTGGGTTAAATTGGATAAACCTTGTTTCTATCCTAAAATATGACTAAATTTTACACAATAATAGTAGTCTATAGCTTTTTTATATTCTTGTTTTTATTTTTTAACAACCGCAACAGCGGCCTCGACAAATAGATTGTGATTTAGAAGTTAAAATAATGATTTTTTTAAAAATTTTTTTTTAGGTTGTAAAATGCGACAATCAGGCCCCTGGAATCCACGCCGGAGTGCTCTATATTTGATTCTTCACCACCGTTTTCTGTCACCTCCATACCTAGTCACTCAGATTGATGGGCATCTGACGATCCCAGATCCTGGTGGGCATGACGGAAATCCACGCTCCCTTTATCCGGCGTGGGACTTATTTGCTCCCTTTTTGATTCGCCACTGTTAACCGATCCAACCTTTGCAAGCCTTCGTGGACTCGCCCTATGACCTCTATTACCCCAGTGTACGTAGTGATCTAGAAAAGATGTGCTGCAGTACATGCGGTATTCACTTTTCATCCATCTCAATAGATGCACAGCATCGACTTGCAGTCCACCGTGCACCAGCGCGCAAAGTGCGACCTTCACGGACTATCACACGTTGAGCTGTTGAGCTTCTGTGTGCAAGCGATAACGGTTAAGAGTGGCAAAATCAGAGCAAGGTTGAAGGAGCAGATGATTTTACTGAAAATCACATGGACATATTAGGTTAGGTTAGGTAAGAAGGGTCGTGCACCGTTACCGGCGCTTTCGCGGGGGCCTATAGGTCCATTGCGAATCCCTTTTTTATATTTGTGGTACCAAGTTAAACCATTGTTCCGATTTGTTCCTCAAACCATCCTGTGCTTTTTATGAATCTCCAGATGTCTAGCAGTGGTGTGTTCACCAACTCTTCCAAGTCTTTGAAAAATCTGTTCCCCATGTGTCGGAGTCGACGATTCTGTAGACTTGGACATTCGCATAGTAGGTGAGTTATTGTTTCTATTTCCTCCGGGTCTTTGCAGCTCCGACAGAAGTCTGGCGCTGTTATACCTATTCTATTGGCCATTACCCCAATGGGGCAATGCCCCGTTAGAACTCCAACAAGGATCCGGATTTCCCGTTTGACCAAAAGCAGAAGGCTTCTAGTTCTTTTCTCATTTAGCTCAGGCCAAAGCCTTCGAGATATGTTGCAGTCACCTCTGGAAGCCCAGTTTGTGTTGGCAATATCTCTGGCTTTTAGTTCTATACTCCTTTTGACGACGCCTATTGGAATGTGCACATCTGTGTCAGCTCTGTTTGTACTTGCGGTTACTCCACGCCTTGCCAGTTCATCTGCTGCGTCGTTCCCTTCAATATTGCTATGTCCGGGAACCCAGCAGAGAGTGACGTTGTGGGTATTGCAGATACTGTTCAGTGCAAGTTTACAGTTTTGCACCGTTCGAGCCTTCGTCGTTTTACTGTTCAGTGCTTTGATGGCCGCTTGGCTATCCTCAAAAATTACTACCCTTGTGGGGGTAAGATTTTTCCTGTAAATGGCCTGTGCAGCTTTTTCAATAGCATATATTTCTGCCTGAAAAACGCTACAGTAATCCGGGAGTTTGTAACACTCTTTGATTTGCAGCGTTTCACAGTATACACCCGATCCAGTTCCGTTTTCCATTTTGGAACCATCAGTATATCAATGGAGATTCTGATTGGAGATAAATGGAGATTCTACAGCCGTTTCTTCCCATTCTTGTCTGCTGGGAATGGATGTGGTGTATTCTATACCGAATCTCACACTGGGTATGATATAGTCGGTTGCTCTTTTTGATTCCTCGGTTCCAAAGAGATTTAGAATAGATGCATGTCCGAATGTGCTGCTTTACCAGGCTCGTGATTCGTTGAGGCGAATCGCACTCTTGGTCGCCGAACATTTAAGGAACTCTTCTATGGAAAGAAGATCTAGCATCATATCTAGACCCGCCTGTGGCGTAGATCTCATGGCTCCTGTTATTCCTATGCACGCTAACCTTTGAACTCCTGTTAGGAAGCTAAGGTAGCTTTTTTTATGCGTTATCGTCCACCATACAAGAGAGCCGTAGGCAAGAATGGGTCTCACGATTGCTGTATACATCCAGTGGATTATGTGCGGTCGAAGTCCCCATTTCCTGCCAAATGTCCTCTGACAAGCGTACGAAGCGCACAGTGCTTTTTTCGTTCTTTCCTCTGTGTTGCTTTTTCAGCTCAGCTTGTTATCAAGGATAATTCCAAGGTATTTGGCTTCCGTGGAAAGCTTCAGAGTTACTCCGTTAAGTTTCGGTAATGTGAAACTTTCTATTTTTCTTCTTCTTGTGAACAGAGCGAGTTCGGTCTTTACTGGGTTAACACCAAGCCCATTCGATTCTGCCCACCGCGATAGCTCATTCAATGCCGAAGACATTGCTAATTGTTTGCAGGTATTTCCCGCATATTAGGATGGCAACGTCATCGGCATAGGCTACCACTTTTGTTCCTCCAGTTGTGAGTGTAGTGAGAATTTTGTCAACCACAATCAGCCAGAGAAGGGGGGATATGACTCCTCCTTGCGGTGTGCCTCTTGTGACTTCTTTCTTCACAACGCTCATTCCTATTTATAAGCATATACGTCTGCTATTGAGCATTTTATAAATCCACTGGGTTATTTTACTGTTAACTCCTTTGTCTACTAAAGCATTTCTTATGGGATCTGCATTTACATTGTTAAATGCGCCTTCGATATCTAAAAACGTTGTTAAAGTATATTCCTTGTGATGAAGGGTTCCTTCTATGACCGAAACCACCTCATGCAGTGCCGTTTCTACCGATTTACCCTTAAGGTAGGCATGTTGTACACTACAGAGATTATTATCGTTCACAGATTCTCTTATGTGAAGATCTATTATTCTCTCTAGCGTTTTCATCAAGAACGATGAGAGACTAATAGGCCTATAATCCTTTGGTGCTGAGTGTATCGGTTTCCCAGCTTTAGGAATGAAAACAACTCGCACTTCTCTCTGGAACATTTGGTCTTTTTTTCAAATTTTTGGAACATATCCTGTCTTGAGGCAGCCGGTGAAGATTGCTATAAGCCAGGGCATGATGCTAGGAAGGGCATGTTGCATCATGGCCGGTAGGATACCATCTGGCCCCGCAGATTTGTAGGGCTTGAAGGATCCGATCGACCATTCTACAGTTGACCTTGTAATAATGTTGGGGAGTTCTTGTAAAGGTTCTGGCATTGTTATTTCCAAGTTGTTGTTAGCAGCGTTTTGATACGGTTCTGTACAACCTGGAAAGTGAGTTTCCATGAGTAGCAAAAGCGTTTCTTGGCTGGATTCTGTCCAGGATCCGTCGGATCTCTTAAGGTGTCCCGGGACCGATGGGTCTTTGGATTGCGTTTTTCAAAGTCTGGCGGCTTCACTGGTATCCTCAATGGACTCACAGAAGTTTGTCCAAGATGTTAGCTTAGCTATTCTTACTTCCCTAGTATAGGCATTTAACATGGATCTGTATATTGTCCAGTCTCGCTCTAATTTGCTTGACATGGCCTTCCGGTGAAGTTTCCTAACCTCTAATTGCCTCTTTTTGAGGTCGCTGGTCCACCAACTTGCATTTGTAGGTTTGCGACTTCGAGACTTTGGGCAAAACTTCTTGAAAGCCTGTTATAAACTCAACTGCATTGTCAATGGATGCAGCGTTTGGGAGATATTCTGTGTCTATGTCCGCTAGATTTCTGCTAATCCAAACTGAATACCTTACCCAGTTAGTTTTCAATGGGTTCCTAAATTGTTTCCTTATTTGGGGGTCGTAGTCAATAGTAAAGAGAATCCTAAAGTGGTCGGAAAACGACTCCTTTTGTGACACCTCCCAGTTATCGACTAAAATCTGTTCAGAGTTACTAGCTAAAGTAAGATCAATTACCTCTTCCCTGACTCTATTCTGAAATGTTGGCCTATTGCCCCTATTGCTTAGAATAAGGTCTGTGGTAAGGATAAATTCAAAAATAGACTCACCCCTTTTGTTGATGTCTTTACTGCCCCATTGCGAGTGATAGGCGTTAACATCACAACCGATGACCAGGAATGCCCTGCTTGTGTTAGCATGTTCTGCTAACTCGCGGACTGTTTGCACTGGTGGGTTTGCCTCTTCATAGGGCATGTACGCAGAGCAAAGGATCAGTTTTGCTGACCTTGTTTCTACGCTGGTTGCCACTACGTCTCCGTTGCTGAATCTAGGGAGAAAAACATATTAATGGATTTTTTCTCAAGTATACAGCTCCGTAACTTGCCTTCATTTGTAGAGTGAAACAGGTTGTATTGTTTCGACCCTAGGCCTTGGATCTTGTTGTTGGTGATCTAAGGATCCTGGATGAGGGCCACATCTACATTCTCCTCGGACATGCACAGCATCAAGTTGTCGGTCGCTGCCTTACAGTGATGCAGGTTGATTTGCATCACTTGCAGCTTTCTCCTCCTCTCAGCTATTGTTGGTTCAGCCTCTTCACCTTAATGGATCCGAGGCCGAATTTGAGCATGTCCGACTGCTCCTTAAGCCAGCCCGTGGAAGCAGCGTCTACAGAAAAGAGAAGAATTTTCCCTTCGCTGCCGTGACTCTTCTGCGACCTGACCAGCTTCCACTCCTGAATTTTGGCGTCTTTATTCTGCGCCGCCAAAAGCCTCTGAATAGACTCATCCTCGTGCAAAGCAGGAGCAGGAATCCATACAGATACCTTGTGGCGAAGCGGAAGCGTGGACTTTGAGATCACCTTTAGTGAAGCTCCCTTCCAAATTTCACCAATGCTGGCGATAGTTTTGGTCAGAAACTCCAGGGATTTCTTCGATCCACATCCGACGACTTTGACTCCTTGTTGCCAACCAGCACCGTTGAACTTGTAATCGTCGGGATCACCGTGTTCGACGCTAGCCATCATAGCTTTAAAAATCTCATTTTCTACAAGCAGCCATTTTTCCCCCGTCATAGAGCCGTCTGGATCAGTTGCGTATATAATGGCTACTTGTAGATCCTCTGGTCAGCTTTCGAAGCTCCCCCTGCTTTACTTCGCTTCGAACAACTCGCAGCGACCTCATCCGCAGATCTTTGCCGTTTGGCCGTGGAACCAGATGTACAGGGAGGTTCTCCTTTCGAAACCGTGGTCAACCCCTGGTTGGTCCCTGTTTGAGGTAACCTTGGGTTGACCTTGTCTCGCTTTACCTTCTCCCTGGTTCCGCCTTTTCCACACTCCTGTTTGCCGCTTTTGACGACATTGGAGTAGGAAGGGCCTGCCTTAACCGTCGTTGCCCCTCCTTCCACTCCCTTGCTTCCACCTATACCGCAATCCCGTTTGTCACCTATAGCAACCTTGTATTGGGACGGTTCAGCTCTATTCCCTCTATTCTTCCTGCCTCTTTTCCTCCTCTTTCTATCTCCCATTTCCCTCTCCCGTTTGTCGCTTTTCCCGTCATTGGAGTTGGATGGACCTGCCTTGCTAAGCCCCTCATCCGTTGAAGCAGGCTGAATTGTGGCAACTTCGTTCGTCGATGCCTTGGGGGCATAGTGACGTTCAAAAGTTTTCACTCTCTTCGTGTGCTTCCTGATGAGAGCCTTGTTCCTGGAAGTAAGAGTAGTCGGGTCTGCAGTTTTCATTTTCAGCAGATAGTTCTTAGCAGTCCTGTAGAACTTTCGTTGGATCGCTTCTTTCGAAGCAGATCTACTGAGGACTGCTGCACTACCCGCCTCAATGACCGTCGCGTCGGAGTCGGAGTTGAGAAGCTTGTCTTCAGTCTCTGAGCCAGAAACATTGTGTAGGACTTGAGGGATGCTTGATTCCTCCGTGTCACTTCCAATGCTCAACCTACCCAGAATCCTCAGAGTCGCTGAGTCCAAGTCCCCACCCGCGTCGGTGTTGTCCTGTTTGGTCAGAGTAGGTCGCCCTATGCTAGACCTGCCAGTTTCCGTCGCAGTTGCCGTTTCATCTGTAGTAGTTGTTGTCGTTGTCGTCTCTGTACGTTCTTCCTTTTTATTTTTATTAGTCTTGTTCATTTTTGGTCCCACGAGTAGCTAGGGAAAGTAAGTCATCCATGACAGAGCCCCGCATACCATGGAAAGGCCACAATTACTCACTGAGGTGGCCAGGTATCAGTGAGGTCTCCGTTCCCATACAGCCGGTATTACCCCCTGGCTGCAAACCATCCAATAGGCACGGTGCAACATAACACCCTGGATTAGGGAGGGGATAGCTCTTTGTTCATCGCTCTACAATGGCCTATACGACATGGGTGACCCTACCAGGAGCTTGCGCTTCCGTCATCATAGCCCGTTGTTTCATTGCAACCTAAGCCTCTACACCACGAGAAGGTGGCTATCCTTCGTAAAGGACATGGACATATTGGTTCCAGTAGTCACTCTTGATACCGCACATGAGTCCTGACGGACTGAATAAGAATAAATATTGTTTCACCATTCTTAGAAGTTCCTATTTAAGTATTTTATTGTTCGGTTTTTTCATTGCTATTTTAGACTACGATCTCAGAAGTCTTAAATACTAGTCTCAACCAGTCCTAAGTACAAATAATTAAATAAATTAGAGTTTTTTTTTTTTAATAAATCTAATACAATTTACACTGAAAACACGCATTTTGAACAATTTGACGTGAGATTAGAGGAGGGGGAAGGAGGTCGGTCCAAATCTCATGATATGTCACTAGGGGAGGGAGGGGTCAAAAAATCGCAAAAAACACCTAACGTAATTGATGGATGCCCCCGAACACGAAGCAGAACTTTGGTACAAGCTTTAGAAAGAGAAACGAATCAGCAAGCAAATGTCTATGGAGTTGTCGCTTTGCAAAGTTTTTAAAAAGGCTAATACTTTTTCCAAAGGTAAAAAATGCTCTGTCTATTACTCTCGCCCAGCCATGCACGACGGTGACAATTGCAATGTCTTTCAGTGCATTGCGAAGACTTGCTTGCATTTGACTATGATTGTAAGCCAGCTAAGTTCTAAAATACTTAAACTATTTATATTAATAATGCGTGAAACTTTAAAGTGCACTGAAATTTGGTGCAAAAGAAAAAAGAGTAGCTGAATAGTGGAATTTCTGTCTAGTCTAGTGTTATCTAGTCTTGTCTAATCTGCTCTGTAATTACTACTCTATACAAGGGCTGTTGTTGTTGGTTGTTTTCTTTTTTTTACTCATTGAAAAAAAAGCAGCTGAATAGTGAGATTTCTATTTTTATCTTATCTAGTCTAGTCTAATCTGCTGTGTAAATACTACTCTACACAAGGGCTGTTGTTGTTGGTTGTTTTCGTCAGAACCTTGAGCTCGAAAATATAACTCTTAATTAAAAATTGAAAAATTATTATAGTTAAAAAACCACACAACAATAAAATTGTGATAGAGGTCGAAATTGATTTACAAAAAGAAATTTTGTTCACATTAGATTGGAACACAATGTGTTTGTTATGTCTCGTTGAAAGTCGAACCAAGAAGAAGGACTTTTTTACATCCTCGTTCAACGGAAGCTAGTTAACCGAGAGTTGATATAGTCTGTTTTTGTATGTTAAGGAATAACATTAGGTTTCAATGTTGCTGCTAATAGTATATGAGAAGAAAATGTAATAGCACGAAATGAAGTATTCCAGTGCTTTTTAAGATAATTTATGTTAATGGTGTTTGGCTTAAACATTGCCGCCCACCTTGCAGTACAAGTACTGCAGACTAAGATCTATATAAATACAAGAATTAAATATGCTTAAAATAAGGAAATAAGCATAGCTTCCATGCATCAATATGTTATACTGAGCTTCAATATTCATTTTCAGGTATAATAAATCAAAATTATAAAAACAACTTCAAATATATATAAAAAAAAAAACGAAATGGCCATTTCAGCCCTTAAAAGGACTTTGACCGAGCTTTTTATGATCAATTGTGTTGTGTGTGTTGTGAAATGTTTGAACACAAATGATCGAGAACTGGACTTACATGTTTTATGCCGACTCCGAACGGCTTATGTTCTCAAGAAGCTTTTCATGGCAGTTTTTACTCTCTGAGTCTTGCCATTGTTTGCAGAGAAGAGACGCCGAACAGAAAAATGAATTCAATTGAAAAACTTTCCGTGCCAGGTGCGATTCGAACCTGGGTTCGCTGGGGTGTGGGCCACACACTCTACCCACTGCGCCACGACCGCCACGATTCAAATATACCATATAAGTGTATATAAAAAAAGTATATATTAAAAAGAAAATTATGGTTGACTCACTTATAGCATGGACCTGAGAGAATCTATCCAAAGATAGTGTTTTGTGATAGAGGGAGCCCAGGGTTTATTATCAGACCAGGCCGAACCAGTTTTGGATACACATCAGATCCAAGAATCAGTGATACAGCCGAGGAAATATAGAATTTCGAATCTGCTAATCGGATATTTTCGAATTGCACCTTAAGGCCTACGTCGACATTTTCCGAGGGTGTTTTGAAGAAAAAAGTTGGACACAGCTTGGCATGAATATGTACTTGCTGAGAACGATCATGTGGCGATTGAAGAGAAAGAAGACAGATTTTGTTTCTGTCAACATTACTGGTAGGAATACCCAGCTGAGAAACCAAGATCTCTGAAACTCTGCTGACGTCAGAGCAAGGATTGATTAGCGCGCTAGCCAAATATAAATTTTGATGAAAACGTTTTTCACTTAGTGGGTGACAATGAAGTAACGCGCTGTAGTGAAGAAAGAGCTCCTCGTTGTGGACTCGTTCTTGCACTTGAATCCGATAATATTCTCAGTTTAACATCATTTAAATTTTCGTGATATAATATAGCTGAGCGATTATCAAATTCCAGAAACAAACACTTGTAAGTCTCAAGGTCATATGAGTCTAGGCTACAGACTCTTTACAGATTTCTTCCATGCCCTATTCCTCTTGTTGCGAAGAGTTTTTAAATTCTTAGTGTACGAGGGGTACGCAGAATTTTTCGCAAATTTGAGGCTATATGGTACAGACTGAGAAAACATAGCAAAAAGTTCCATATAAAAGAAATTAATGGAATTATAAAGACTATTTTCATTTAAGTATTCTAAAATTATATTAATCTTATAATGAATTAAATGATTCAACTTCAAAAAGTCAGTATTTTTAAAAATGAATTTATAAAGCTTATCAACTGAATTTGAATTTACTATATTTGCTCTGTCGTATTTGTACCAAATACTCAATGGTGGATGGAATTCATAAGCAGTAGTTTGAACATGAAAGGCCCTCTTAACAACTACATTGTTACTATCTGTAGTTAAGACCATGTCAAGAAGTCTATTAAGACTATTATAGATACGACTCAATTGTTGTAAGTCAGAACATATATTGTCAACAAATATATGTTCTTGGCGTGCCTTCGAATTACTTGCACAAAAATATGTAACATCGTCTGAAGGATGCCATTTTAAGTCAGGGAGATTGAAATCGTCCAAAAATAAAATGTCGTCATTTGCGTCAAGTAAATTTATAACATATTCTATGCGATCAGCAAGATTTGCATAGACCTCTGCACTACTTTCTGGCGGAATATATGCATTAATAACATATACATTAGAGCTACAATATATAACTTTATCGAATATGAGTTCGATATTAGCAGGGAATATCAATAAAGGAACTTACAAAAGAGTTCCTTACAACTAATAGGACTCCACCACCAAACAGCTCTAAGTCAGTAATGCTTCCATTTTCAGTTAACCAAGTTTCAGTTAACGCGATAACATCCTCAGAGAAGTTCTGAATTGACCAAAATATGTCTCTCGACTTTGAGTGTAATCCCCTTACATGTTGATAGTAAAGGGATAGCCTATTTAGTTTTTTTGGGCCTGAAAGGTGGCTTGAGTTGTCCTTCGAGACCTGTCCTTAGGCTTAAACTCAGAAACGAGAATATTATCGGCCCACAAATTAGAGTTAAGAACAGTTGCAAACTCTTCAGCTGCAACTGTGAGAATAAAGGAAGCGTGGGAGGGGTTGTTACCTATTTTCTTGCATGAACAGAATGCATTTTAACTTAGTAAATTATTATGTTTGACAAACGTCAGTACGTTTTCAGTCGTTGTGTCGGGCTGAAGACGTGAAATAAACAAGTTTTTTCTCCTATACACTGCCCTTAAATTTAAATTCAATTGGTTATTGGGATCAGTTGATCTCAATATTTCACTATTAGTCAAGGGAGGAGTAGTAGATGGAGGTGAAGAGATCCCTCTACTATGTACTTCCAGGGGTATGACAGGGCTGATCAGCCTGAGAAGTAGTTTGAGTTGTCTTGCGGTGCTTAGTATTTTTATTCTTATTCCTATTCATATTTTTCCTCTTCTTTCTTAAACTATGATGGTATTTTTTGATGGGTTAAGAGTTTCAGTCCCGGTAGAAACAGTCTGAGACATAGAAGACGTCATATTTTTCGGTATGTTGTGAACTTGTATCAACTAGTTCCAACAAATAAAACAAGACTTAAATCAATGCATATTTATTCGCACTACCTCTGGTATCCTACAAGAATAATTAATAATTATCAGTTCATAATTCATTTAATAAATTCAAAGTCAATGCCACGTTCAAGTGCATGAAAAATTCAGCGTCAGCAATAAGGCGTAAAACAATTTAAGCTCGTCGCGTGCTACCAGCTGGTACCCAGCGACCAGCTTAAATAACAAGCCGTAGCGCCAGTGTGTTGTTGTTGTCTCAACGTGAGAAATAAACTGACACCGCTTTGCCTTCTGCATTGGGCACAAAATGCATTGACAGCATTTTTAATTAATAATATTTTATTTTTGTAATTCCATGCATTTATGGTATTTTATTTACTGTAGCTTGAACTGGGACAATATTAAGCGTAACAAGAGTTCCGCCTTTGGAAATAAAAATATGACTAATAAAATACAACTTGAGCATTTTTACATATGTTCAACACGAATGTTTCCGCATAACTTAGAACTCAGCCAAGTTATGGGGAAATACCTTGTAGATTAAATAAGTGTTACAATTAGCCAATTAGTAAGTAAGTCAAATTTAAGTATGTGACAAAAAACTGTCAACTGTCAAAACTGTAAGTAATTAAGTAAGAATGTAAAGATTGAGGCAGCCAGATATTCATTATAAATATCGGTGCTTTTAAGTTGTAGATAGAGAAGAAATAAACAGTCTGAAGACGCAGCAATAGTATTTTCTTTCCTTTGGATAGTGCACATTAAAGTAAGTATGCAATTGTCTGGTGAGCCATTACAATACACACCCAAAACCTTTTGGCAACCTCACGGCTGCATATTCATTTGGCAGCTACCCTGCCGGTTAAACATAAGGTAACCTTTTTTTTTTAAATAAGGAAATTGTAAGCTAATGCGTTCTTCACGACTGGGGAGAAGACGCCTCACCTTTTAATTCAGGTAGTAGTTTTTGGTCACAACGAAGGACCTACGGGTATCCTCATAGGGAGGATACCAACATTTTTGGCGCAGCCGGTAAGATCCTTTCTGTTCAGGGGAACAGCAAGGATGTTTTGAAGAAGGATAATTTTGAAGTTATGGATCCTGTCTGTTTATGGAACAGCAAGGATATGTTAAAGAAAAGGATAATGTTGAATTAACTAGTAGGATCCTTTGTTGTTCAGGGGAACATCAAGGATATTGCGAAAAAAAATAATAATTTTTTTTTTTTAATAAAAAATGAAAAATAAATTGAGAATATTTTTGAAGGAAAAAGTTTTTAAGGATAAAGAAAAAATAAATTGAAATTAGAATATTTGGGAAAAAGGAGAAATTTTTAAGGATAATATTTTTGAAAAAAAAAATTTTTTTTTCAAGGATTAATGGTAGCAGTTGTCAAAAGTTATATTTCCGTGAAGTTTTGAAAGGTTCTTGGGAGAAAAAAAAAATTAAAAAACTTTTTGAGTTGAATTAGATGTTTTCCGCGAAGTTAGTGTTGTGATCAAAGTCCGATCGCGACCAGTGAAAGTAGTGAAGGTGATCTTCAGAGGATAAAAAAGTTTATAAATGAAGAAGAAAAAAAAGAGAAATATTCTTTTTAGAGCTAAACCCAATGATAAAGATGAACCAGGAACCAAATGGACCAACCAAGGACCAATCACTAAGGATGGACGCAGGCGAAATGATGAAGCAGTTGAAGTATAAATAAAAGATTAAGGAATTGTGCATTGTATATATAAATGATTAATAAAAGAAAATAAAGAACAGAACATATAAAATTAGCTGGTTTTATTGGAAGAAAATGAAATAAGTACGTAATACGTCGGGTTTAATAAATCACAGCGAAATAAGAGAAGACAAAATGACGATAAGGGAAATAGCAAAGACTGTGAATAATCTGGTCCCTTTATTTTCAGGAACCGATTCACAAACAGAAGTTTATAGGTTCATTCAAGGGTGCGTTCTCGCAATTAGAGCGTTCGGTGCTGTGGAGTTACAAAACATTATAGACTGTGTTAAGTTAAGATTACACGGGGATGCCTTCGAATTATGTAGGACAAGAAAGTTTGCCACTATTGAAGAATTTTATGTATTAATTAAATCAAATTATCTGAGGGACACCACGTATACGTCAATAATAATAGAATTGTCAAAATGCGTTCAAGAGCCAGGGGAGAACCTGCGAACATTTGCAAGAAGATTAAACACAATAGAATCCAGAGGGAAAGATTGCGTAGGAGAAGAGAAAGGACTGTTGAATGAATTGAACAAGGCAGTAGTGACGGCATTCAAGGTAGGGTTGAGTGACCCAAGTGTTAGGGCCGTGGTGCTAGCAATGGAAGGAAAAAACTTAGATGAGCTAGTGACAAAGGCTTCGGAAATAGATTATATGTTGAGGAATAGTAATAAGTCGGACTCCAGTGTATCACAGCAGAGGCAGGTGTATGTAGTGGTAGAAGAGAGTAGTGAGGGGATCAAACAGAGTAGATACCAAAATAATAGAAGCTTACCAGGGAAGGATGCTAGGGCCAGTATCAAATTCTCGTTCTGTGGGAAATTCGGACACACAAGAGATGAGTGTTTAATCAGGAAGAATACTCCATATTGCGAGAAATGCCAGGAATACGGTCATGAAACTGGGTGGAACTGTGCCCAAGAGTTCAGGCCTAGAAGCGATCACATGCAGGAAAAGAATTATGAGAGAGAATGAAAAGGGGGAACGTTCTGGTGTCTCCAAAGTAAATGATGTGGTTGTAGAAATTCCTCGCAAGAATGCTACTGACGATCGACTCATTTTACTTGTAGAACCCGAAGCATACACAAGCTTATGGGAACAGACAGCGCCAATCCCAACTGAAAGGATAAGAAAGAATAATAACTATAGAATTTTGAGCGGAGTAACGAAATTGGAAGAAATAATAGGTAAAAGAGAGGAAAATAATGAAATAAATTTGAAGGAAGAGAATTATGAAAAAAGAATAAGTAAAGGAAAGAATAATAATAAAATAAATATAAAGGAAGAAAATAATTGTGAAGAAATAATAAGTAAAAGAAAGAAAGATAATCAGGGTTACGGACAGGGAAACTTCCAGGGGCCCAGCAAAGGCCATTAAGCTGGGAACCCCGAAATCAACGCGAAATAAGGCCGATATAGATAGTAACAGAGAGTTCGACGTCTGAAAAGATTGTGAATATCTGTACATCTAAGCCAATAGAGAGTGTAATAACAGAGAATTTGAAGTCCGAAGAGATATCTGTACACCTTAGCCAGTTGAAGTGGAGGAAGAGTTAACCCCCTAAAGAAATCGTAAATGTCTGTACATCTCAGCCAAGCTGTTGGCACCAGCATCTGACAGTGCAGGAGAGTAGGAGGGGTAAATGTTTCGGCGTCTATAAAGTGAATGATGTGTTTGTAGAAATCCCTTGTGAGAATGCTATAAATGATCGACTCATTCTACTTGTAGATTCCGGAGCAGACACGAGCTTGGTGAAGCAAAATGCATTAACAAAAATTGAGATTGGAACAAAGAATAATAATAAAATTAACTTAAGCGAAGAGAATACTAGTGATGAAAGTATAAGTAAAAAAAAAAAATAGAAATAAAATAAATTTGAACGAAGAGAGTAATTGTGAAGGAATAATAAATAAAAGAAAGAAAATTAATGAAATAAATTTGAAGGAAGAAAATTATGAAAACAGAATAAGTAAAAGAAAGAATAATAAGGAAATAGATAGGAAGGAAGAGAATAATTGTGAAGAAATAATAAGTAAAAGGAAGATAAAATAATGAATTGAATTTGAAGGAAGATAATTATGAAGAAAGAATAAGTAAACGAAAGAATAATGGTGAAATAAAAAGAAATAAACAAAAAATTAATGAGGAGATAAACTTGAATGAACGGACGATTCAGGAAATAAATATACCGCAGCAAGGTAACGTTATAAGCGTAAGTGAAACAGGGTTCAAGACAAAGGGCGAGAAACACGAAAGGGAAGATAAAGAGAATTTAGGAAAAATTGAATTAATATTTCTACCAGACCAAGAAGAAATCGGGGTATTAGAAAATTATGAAGTAAAAGGTAACAAATGTCAGATAAATAATATTTCTAAACTAGGGCACATGCAAAATAATCTAATAAATTACAAGAAGAGAAAAAAATGATTTCTTTTAAAAAGAATGAAAAGAAACCAACTTAAGAAAAAGTTAATTTCAAAACCAATTTAAATTGTGCTTACATAGAGAAGCAGAAAATTAAAAACAAGAATAGAAATAGTAAATGGAGAAATAGTAAATAGAATAGTAAATGAAATAGTTCATTCAGAGGAAAAAAGAAATAGTAACTGAAATAGTTCATTCAGAGGAAAAAGGAAATATAAGAGAGAACACAAAGTGTTAAACAAATTAAAATAATTAATTAAAGTCGGAACAAATATACGTTCCGAAAATGTTTGAGAAGAAAAACAAATAAATCAATGAAGTTAAAATTAATTGGAAGGGAAATTAAAATGAAAAATAAATAAAAAAAAAAATCGAATTTTCAAAAATACATTAAAGTAAGACAATTTACTTAGTCATCGTAGTAATTCATGAATTGAGTTCGGGAAAACATAAATAAAAAGAAAGAAAAGAAAAACGAATAAATATTGCCAGATACTAAATTAATATCCGAGTAAAGAAAAGTATGTATATATCGGTAACAGTAATATTAAAAATCTAAGATAATATACGACTTCCTCGTAAATTCTAAAGTAATTCTTAAGTAAGAAACGGTATCATATTTAAGTCGTTTCATTTTGAAAAAAAAAATACAAGAAGTTTCACGTATTAGAAAACGCAGTATTACAGATGAAAGAACCAGCATTGAATTGTCGAAGAGGTTAATAAACAATGTTTGTTCTTTTCCTATTCATTATGATGAAAATGAAATTAAACAAAACAAAAAATTAATCCTCTAATAAAATTTAAGATACGTAACATGTAAGAAGGTCGATTGAATTTTAAAGTGGAGCATATTTGTAATTACAAAAAAAAATGTAGCACTTAAAGAATTTGATATAAGGATTTATATAAAAATTTATGAATAAATTAATTAAAAACAAAATATCAAAGAAAATATAATTCGAAGGGCAAGGTAGCGAGCGACAGACTTCAACATCGTGGGATATCCAATCCTGATAAAGAGATGCTGATTCACTGGTGGCAACATAGTTGAAGTAATAAAAGTATTGCTTAAGGGGGTCTTCTCATTGAGCAACTTTTTTTTCGACATTTTGCATTTATTTATTGCTTGGGTAGTTGTGAATATGCCCCTAAAAGGATTTTTAGAAATTCGAAATACTTTAGAAGATACAGCCTTTTTTGTGAAGCAAGGTCTTCGTCAAAATGAGCTATTTTTTTCGACTCATTTTCGAACGAAGCGGGATAAAGTAACCACCGAATTCCGTTGAAAATGTTTATTGTTAGGTAAAAACGTATTTGCACCCATATTCATACAAACATACGAATACACATTTCTGCTTATTTTAGGGGTTGAAGCATTTTTTGAGTCCAGGTGTTCAACTGAAAGCATCATTTAGTTCAGTTTGTATCGAGTTGAGCAACAGACGCGTGCGCTTCAGTGAACGGAAAAGTAAATTTTTCAAAAATTTATTGTGATTTTTGTAAAATGGATCGGAAAAATAATAAAAAAAAAAAGAAACGCCCAAGTGAGCGTCAGAATCGTGCTAAAAAACGCGGGTTTAGTGGAAATCAGCATCTTAGACCAGAGGATTCTGAATATACCAGTACATCGGCCAAGAAATTCAAGAATAACGAAGACGACGAAGTATCAATCAAAAACAATTTGAACTATTGCATTCTCGAGTTCTGTTCTGTGTTTACCACGTTGTCAGCGTTGGTAATTTGTGCCTCATGCAAAAAATTGAGTTCTCAGAAGCCTCACCAAATGGAGTTGGATTTAAAATCGCTTTGAACTGCGCCTGCCCACGCACAACATATATTCCTTCGTCACCTATGATCGGAAAATCATATGAAATTAATCGACGCTTGGTTCTTGCCATGCGGCTTTTAGGGATTGGGCCAAAAGGTATAACCATGTTTTGTGGCCTCATGGACCTCGGACAAAGTTTGTCCAACAATCTGTACTATACTATCCTACAAAATTTGTACGTTGCTGGAAAAGCCATGTACGAACATGTCATTTCAAAAGCTATTGGAGAAGAAAAAGAGGCTATGATCGAAGCGAATCCAGAGTGCGATCCCACTTTATTTACTGTGTCGGGGGATGGGACTTGGAAGAAGCGTGGCTTTGCTTCCCTTTATGGTGTCACAACTTTGATTGCCAAGCATACCAAAAAAATTGTTGACACTGTCGTAAAATCTCGTCTGTGTAACAGCTGCAAATATTGGGAAGCCAAGAAGGAAGAAGAGCCAGAGGCTTACCAAATTTGGCTTGATACTCATGACGAAGAATGCACCATAAACCATGAAGGAAGCTCTGGGAAAATGGAGGTGGACGCTGTAATAGAGATGTTCTCCAGGTCGTTTGAAACACACGGCATAAAATATGTAAAGTATATCGGCGATGGTGATTCGCAGACCTTCAAAGGTGTATTAGATGTCGACCCCTATGACGGTGACCCTATAGTGGAAAAGAAAGAATGCATTGGGCATGTGCAGAAGCGAATGGGCACGCGACTTCGAAAAATAAAAAAAGAAAATAAGAGCATTGGAGGCAAAGGTGCGGGCAAGCTCACCGACAAATTAATATCCGAGTTGACCACATATTATGGCCTTGCGATCCGCCGTCATCCTGACTCCGTGGAGGATATGAAAAAGGAAATTCGGGCCACTTTTCACCATAAGTGCTCCACCGATGATAAACCGCAACACCAAAATTGCCCCACCGGTGCGTCAAGCTGGTGCGCATGGCAGAAAGCAGCTGCTGAAGGTACGTTAGATAGCTTTCACCACACGTATGCACCTCTCGACAAGAAGGTGATGGAGGTAATAAAACCAGCTTACGAAGCGCTGTCGGCAGATAATTTGCTTGAAAGATGCCTTGGATCTGAAACTCAGAATTCCAATGAGTCCTACAATTCTGTTCTTTGGTCACTTTCGCCCAAACACATCAACTCAGGCGCACGCACCATCGAAGTGGCCAATTTCATTGCAACGTGCCTCTTCAACGACGGTTTTATACCCATACTTAAAATTATGGGTTTGATGGGTATTGCGATTGGCAAAAACGCATACGAATACGCACTATCTCGCAATGAAGACAGATTGAACCGATCAGAGACTCGAGCTGCGGCATCATCAAAAGCTGGCAGAACGGCTCGCAGAGCAGAGAGGGCAGCAGAAAGCAGTTTCTAGGAAAAAGAGGAAGGTGGCCTGTATGGAGCTGGCATCGCCGACTAATATTTGTAAGTAAAAATTGTCAGCTCTTTAAAACTGCATTTAAACATTTTTGATTTTTTTTTTTTTTCCCCAAAAAAATTACTTCAAACTTTAAACGCGTTTATCTCGAACCCACGTTTTTCGAATTGGCGGCCATGATATCTCCAGTTCAACTGAACCGATTTTCATGAAACAAAATGGAATCGACGCAGAATTGTCACCATTCTCGGGTGAACCTCGACCATAATTTTAAAAAATTTTTTACTATTTTTTTTTACACTAAACTACAAAAAAAAACCCGAAATTGAAACTTTTTTTTTGAATGGCCGCCATTTTGTCAAAAAAAATCACAAAATTAAGCTTGAGGTTCACCCGAGAATTACATCTATACTGATTATAACCCCGTTTTTTTTCATTTCAGACGCTCCGGAGACCCAGAATCGTGGCCGCCGTGACGACACCTTTTTTTTCACCACCAACTTTGAAGTCTCATTACTTTTTGAACAGCCCACGTATCGAGGCAAAAAAAATTTTTTTATTTACTTTGAACCTTTTGTAATACAATAAATAAAAAAAGTTTTCAATTATTCTTTGCGTTTTCAAATAAGAATTTTTTAAAAAGGGTCAAAAAAACGGGTTTTGAATGAGAAGACCGCCTTAATACATTAAGCAGGAGTAAGACGTCCATCAGAAAGTTTCAAATCATCTAAATAAAATTTGGAAGCTTCAGTGACCGGATAAAATTTGTGAGATCTGGATTATATTGCAGATCAATATAGGGCTGTGGTTACCTCTACCCTTTTTTGACAGAAATCTAAAAGAGGTATATCGCTGTTATGATAAAACTGAGAAATTCTCCTGTTAAGAACATGATGAACAAATAAAAGCTGCTGACTTCTTCTTTAAATGCCTGTTAAATAGTAAGACTGTTGTTTAGCGAAAGTAAGCAATCCGTAAGAAACTATTGAAACTAAGAAAAATACTCTTTGATGTGAACCCTTAACATAAGGAATCTTAAAAAAATAAAAAAATGGTTTGCTTCTCTTGTATATTTTCAAGAAAAAAAAAAAAAAAAAATTATTATTATTATTATTATACGGAGAACAATGAGTGAACTAACGCCTTAAACAATATTCGGTTTAAGTAAGTTATACGCTCCTGTCATCAACAGGCTGCACACCAAGAACAACTACTAAGTTACAGTTAAAACCAAAAAAAAGAAAAATCCAACCAACTCGAAAGCAGTTAAAATATTCAACACTGTACCCAAACGTCACAACTTTTGGCGCATCATAACCTAGACGACCAAAATGATCTAATGATGGTAACAATTCATAATCACCATCACCGCCGGGTGCAAATTTTACACCACGCTCCAAATAATCATCATATCCGCCGGTTATAAGACAAGTTGCTGAAGAACGGGGTAGCTGCTCAACATTCGGTCGCTTACCTTAATGATTTGTTTATATGTTATTTATTTGAAATATTGTGAGAGAAGATATGTCGATCATTATTTAAAAAGATAAAAAAAAACAAAGGAAAATTTTAAAATTATTACTTAAAGAACGTATATCGACCTTCCAGTAAAGATTAACGACCCTATGTATATATATGAAAAAGAATAGAAGGAAAAATGAGGTTAGCAGCACAACTAATTGCCTAGAATAAGAGAAAAAATAATATATAAGAATTGTGAATTTAGAAGTTAGAATATACAGAATATATAAAGAATAACTGCAATTAAACTATTAAAATTTTAGTTGAAAGAAACAAAGAATCATTTAAAGAAAATAAACTTATTTAAGATATATATGAAAATTAAGAAACTATGATTGTAAGCTTAGAATGAAACACGTTCAAGCAGTACAAAAGAAATATTGATCACAAACCGAAAAGTTAACCAAGAATATGTAATTCAAAAGAAATAAGGAAATAATTACAATATATTTCATGTTGTGCAGGGTAATAAAATCCAAGACAAACATACATATATAGTTTAAACACAATACAAAATAGACAGTAAACAGCTAAGCAACGAAAAAATTATTGTTAGGTCTTTAACAATAATTTTTTCTTTTCCAAAGGGCGGAGGAATGTTGTGAACTAGTATCAACTAGTTCCAACAAATAAAACAAGACTTAAATCAATGCATATTTATAGGCACTACCTCTGGTAGCCTACAAGAATAATTAATAATTATCAGTTCATAATTCACTTAATAAATTCAAAGTCAATGCCACGTTCAAGTGCATGAAAAATTCAGCGTCAGCAATAAGGCGTAAAACAATTTAAGCTCGTCGCATGCTACGAGCTGGTACCCAGCGACCAGCTTAAATAACAAACCGTAGCGCCAGTGTGTTGTTGTTGTCTCAACGTGAGAAATAAACTGACACCGCTTTGCCTTCTGCATTGGGCACAAAATGCATTGACAGCATTTTTAATTAATAATATTTTATTGTTGTAATTCCATGCATTTATGGTATTTTATTTACTGTAGCTTGAACTGGGACAATATTAAGCGTAACAAGAGTTCCGTCTTTGGAAATAAAAATATGACTAATAAAATACAACTTGAGCATTTTTACATATGTTCAACACGAATGTTTCCGCATAACTTGGAACTCAGCCAAGTTATGGGGAAATACCTTGTAGATTAAATAAGTGTTACAATTAGCCAATTAGTAAGTAAGTCAAATTTAAGTATGTGACAAAAAACTGTCAACTGTCAAAACTGTAAGTAATTAAGTAGGAATGTAAAGATTGAGGCAGCCAGATATTCGTTATAAATATCGGTGCTTTTAAGTTGTAGATAGAGAAACAATAAAGAGTCTGAAGACGCAGCAACAGTATTTTCTTTCCTTTGGATAGTGCACATTAAAGTAAGTATGCAAATGGACTGGAGAGCCATTACAATACACACCCAAAACCTTTTGGCAACCTCACGGCTGCCTATTCATTTGGCAGCTACCCTGCCGGTTAAACATAAGGTAACCTTTTTTTTTTAAATAAGGAAATTGTAAGCTAATGAGTTCTTCTCGACTGGGGAGAAGACGCCTCACGTGTTAATTCAGGTAGTATTTTTAGATCACAACGAAGGACCTATGGGTATCATCATAGGGAGGATACCAACAGGTATTGAACTTCCGCAGTATCAGCGAAGACCTGATCGTATAGACAATAAGTCGTCCAAGCACGATTTGGATATACCTGCACAAGATGCATGAAACATTTGCTCACATGGACCAGAACAACTAAACATGGGATTCAGAATGTTCTGGCTTCTGCATAGCTCGTTCAAGGAACAAGCGGCGATATTTTCTGCAGGAAAATACTCCATATTATTTACAAAAAAAATTACAAAAAAAAAAAAATTTAGCTTAGCAATCTGCTTTCTGGCACGTTTGATGTTGGATCTTGTGCTACTGTGTATGAGCGTAGTATGCCCCTGTATACAATATTGACGGCTCGATTTACTTCTGCAGTTTTTGGCAGTATGGGATTGAGCAACACATCTCGAACAATTGCCATGAAGTAATAACGCTCGCAGACGCTTCTCCAAATTCATGGCTAATAAAATCTTACAAAAGCGAAGCTGATGGGATCGCTTGCATATTTTGCATGTAGTGTAGTCATACTTAGGTTTTCCCCTGGTTTGGTCCATGATGAACTGGATGTAGATGTAATGGGAGAAAAATACAAAGGGTTAATACACAAGTATAGCAAAAAGGCAAGGTTAAACAAGTGAATAGATTTTCAATTATGGTAAAACTATAAGTTTTACCAAAGGACGCGTGATAATATCACGTTCGGTTCTAATATCGGCAACTCTGACGCGCTTGTCACTTTCAACATATATTTTGACAACTCTTCCTAAGCGCCATTCGGTAGAAGGTAAATTTTCTTGATGTACTACGACTAAATCATCTAAAGACAAGTTTATTGTTAGAAATTTCCATTTCTACCGTTTGTGAAGCTCCTTCAAACTTTCCTCTTTCGATTTTAAACAAAATTCCTGACTTATCGCTTTTAATTTTTGCCATCTGTTAATAACGCTTGGCTCCACTAGAGCTAATACAAGGCACCCAATTAAAAAATGTCCAGATGCTAAGGCGGATGCTTCAGAAGAATTTTCAGATATGGGACTAATAGGTCGAGAGATGAGACAAGCTCCGATAAGTGGAAGTAAAGTGGAAAGCTCTTCGAATGTATATTTATAAGGAATCGCTTACTTTTTAAAATTAAGTTTAAAACTTTTAACTCCAGCTTTCCGTAGACCTCCCATGTGAGGAGCTCCAGCCGGTATAAAGTGCCAAGCTAGATCTTGATGATGAGAAGACTGGCAAATCGTATCACGAGATTTGCGAATGCAATCAGAAAAATCTTTTTTTAGTTTTTTCGCTGCATTAACAAATGTTGTTCCATTGTCGGAAAATACTTTTGCAGGGCACCCTCTTCTCGACGCAAATAAAGTAAAGGCTGCTAAAAAGGCAGCTGTTGACAAGTCGCTGGTTGCCTCTAAATGTATTGCTTTGGTAGAGAAGCAAATAAAAGCGCAGACGTATCCTTTAGTTATAAGGCGCGCTCGTCCTGTATAATTTTTGACGTCAAAAGGTTTAGCGAAATTAACTCCGCTATTTTGAAAAGGCTGTTCAAGAATGGTACGTTCTGGCGGTAAAGCAGCCATGATTTGAGTAAGCTCTTGTTTCTTGTTAAGTAAACAAACCTTACAGTTATGAATAGTTATTTTAATTAAATTTTTTAGTTTTGGTACCCAATAAGTCTGTCTGACTAATCTCAACATTAATTAGTTGCATCCATAAGGGTATTTTGGTGATGGAACTGCACTAAGAGCTCGGAAAGTTTACAATTATACGGAAGAAGTATAGGATGTCGTTCCGAAAAAGATAAGGTAAAGAGAATGGGCAAGAAGAGATAAAGAGAATGGGCAAGACGACCGTTTATTCGCATAACGTTGCTACGGTCTGAGTAGGGATTAAGTGTTAATATGATACTTTTAGAGTTCAAAGTACGTTTTTGCATGAGGTTTTGGTAATCATCTGCAAAATGTGCTCTTTGACATAAAATATACAAACAATCTTTCACTTTATTGACTTTTACGTTGGTAACCAAATGCTTTTCGAACTTGTCCTGAGATCGTAAAATTCGATTATAAAATCGAAGCATGTAAGCAATAACTCTCAGTGCCCGTGGCAGCGAAGAAAATCGTTCAAGACTATCTTCACACCCAGTGATAGAAGCTGCATGTGCTTTTATAGGCTTAAGTTCAAGAGAGGTGCTAAAATTGTTGAAGTTAGAACTGGTCCATATGGTCATTTCAAATTAATGCATGAGTCCTAAGCTAACCTAACCAATTTTGAACAAGAATGGGCATGACAAACTTATTTATTGGCAGTTAAGGAACATTTATTGTGTTATTAGGTATCATTGCATAACTTGAATGATATCTACATAAATGTTTCTTAACGATTCATGCACTTGATGTAGACTCCATTACAATGTAAAAGGAAAATTGTATCTTAATATAATATACCCAGTGGTAATTTGGATTATTCTATAAATTGTATTGTGAAAATTCATGGAAAACTAATTTGACTGCGGGTGTTATTATACATTTTATTGTCTGATATCTCTTGTCTTTTTGTATATGAACACATGCAGATTGTGTGCTTAAGGCTGTGATTCTGCCAAACATTTGCAGTTCTAAGTTATCTGAATTGTTAATGTTTTGGTATTAGTCAGTGTGTAGGTAAGTTTTTTAGAATATATTAAATATTTTATATTATAAGTTGATTTTGCATTAGGGTTACGTATATGCATGTGTGTGTGTGTATGCATGTATGTATGTGTATATATGTATACATATATATGTGTATGTATATGCATGTGTGTGTCTATATGCATATATTCGTGCACCGAAAACTCTGTGTATTGTTAGATATGTATATGCAGTTTTTTGGTACAAGTTTTTGCACGTCTAGTTAATTAAGTAATTGTTATGCACATTTTCTTGTTAGTTAGTCTGACGAAATAATAGATAGACTTTAGGATTTCTATATGAGATAAGGGGTGGAAAGGGGATTATGTGACAGTGTAGGCATTTATGGGCAACAGTACTTTTTTGACAAAAACTGATTTGTAACGTACGCCTACAACGATAACTTGATGTGGATGGGTTTGTGAATATTATTGCCTCTTTCCCATTAATTTTTCATGGAAAAGGGTCAGTGTATTCAGTATACTTTTCTGCACAACACTAACGGTACTGATTACAGAACGGAGGCCATCAGGCAGGTATTCAAGTAATGTCGCCTAAAGTAGGTTAGATAAGTATAAGATTTTCATTGTGGGTTTGAAGGGCTATCAGCTGGTATGTCCTGACTTGCAATAATCTTGTGTATAATCTTTTTTGGTGGTTGTTATATCATAAGATTTAAGCAAGGTTGAAGGCCATACAATAGGATAGTTTCTGACTCACAATAGTCTTTTATGCGTTAAGGATTTTGTGTGGGGATTTTTGGATTCAATTGCTGGGGTAGTGATTGACTGCTTGATGGACTCTACAGTATGACCGAGTATGTATTAAGGAATATTTTGATAAGCCATCATTCAAGTTATGTAATGGTGCCTTTGACATATGTTAAAGATTCTTTAATACAGGTTTTGTAAAGTAATTGTGTCTTTCTCTACAAAATCGGTTGATTGGACTCTAATTATGTGCTGCACAGTTTGAAGTTTTGACGTTCTTCGGCTGAAAATTTTGGCGAGAGGTTAACTATGTTTGTGGGATAATTTTGTCATAGTTCCTGTTTGGTTACATCGCCAAGGAAAGCAACTAAATAACGTTTTAGAGCCTATGTTTCCAGACTCTTAGTATGATAACATCTTAGCTAATGTATATTATTCATAGTGAGGATTTATTGTATTTGAGAGCATAAGCCAGAACTAGGCAATTATTTTCATAGGGATGGTTGTCCTTGGTGCCTAATTTTTGTGATGTTAACCGTGTTATGGAGTACTCGGTTATAGTTCCGTTTTGGCTACATCGCCAAGGAAAGCAACTAAATAACGTTTCAGAGCCTATGTTTCCAAGCTCTTAATGTGTAAAGGATTAAGGGAGTGAGTGTTGCATACACAGCTGGATTCTTTATGCATTTGAGAGCATAAGCCAGAACTAAATTTGTGTCTTCACTGGATGGTTGCTCCTCACAATTAGTGATTTTTGAACCGAAGATGAAGTAAAGGGTTGATAATCGTACTTTTTCGTAACATAATCTTTGCGATACATGGACGTTCTACATTATAATAATCGTACTATTTCGCAATATGATCTATGCGAAATATGTATGCTCTACATTATAATAATTGGTACTATTTTTCGTAATATGATCTATGCGATATATGTATGCTCTTCATTTTATAATCATACTATTTTCGTAATATGATCTATGCGATACACGTATGTTCTACATTATAACAATCGTACTATTGTCGTTTAGTATCTATGCGATACACGTATGTTTTTCCATTATAATAATCGTACTATTTCATAATTTGATTTGTGCGATATATGTATGTTCTACATTAACAAGATTACTTTCTATTGAAAATTCATATATTTTTGTCTTCATCAAAGCCTTTGATGAAAACGAACATGTTTGATGCAAGTGACTCATTTAAGGTGACTGTCCCTTATTCAAAAGCTGTCTATTCAAAAGGCTGTTGTGGCGGTTAGAGTCTATGATAATTTGATTGAAATCGTCCCAAGTCGACTCAAACCTCCACGTGGTGTTCCCTGGGCAACGGCAAACTGGCATCCGTCAGTTTGACGGCTAATTTGAGCTGCGGGTCTCCTAGCCTTAAATAGGTTGTGCGTCGGGTTTGAAGCCTACCACGTAAAAAAACCATTTCAATGAAAAGTTATAAATGAAATATGAGAAAAATGATCCCCAAATCTGATGACGACCACCGCAAACGAAAAACTGATAATGATTTACGGGTATGCACCTGGAATGTTCGAACTCTTAATTGGGAAGGTGCCTCTATCCAACTGATTGATATCTTGGAAAGATACAAAGCTGATATAACTGCAATCCAAGAAATGCGATGGAAACGACATGGTTGCTCTCGGCAAGCATCCTGTGATATCTACTACAGCGGCCATGCGGAGAAGCACGAGTTTGGGTGCGGATTTGTAGTTGGCAAGAGATTACGGAATCACGTTCTGCGATTCACTCCTGTGAACGAAGGACTTGCTATAATCCGCATCAATGCTAAATTTTTTCATATAAGCCTAATATGTGCGCATGCTCCGACAGAGGACAAGGACGATGAGATCAAAGATACTTTCTACGAGCGCCTTGAAGACGCTTACGAGCGCTGCCCCCGTCAAGACATAAAAGTTGTGCTTGGTGACTTCAACGCCAAGGTGGGTAAGGAAAACATCTTTGGTCCAACAGTCGGAAATTTCAGCCTCCACGACAACACATCCGATAACGGAATGAGGCTGATTGACTTCGCCGCAGCACGAAACATGGTTATAAGTAGCACTAGATTCAAGCATCTCAATATTCATAAGGCCACCTGGTTGTCCCCTGACCAAAAAACGCGCAACCAAATTGATCACGTTTTGATTGACGGAAGGCACTCTTCCATTGTATTAGATGTACGCACGATCCGTGGTGCTAACATAGACTCGGATCATTATCTTGTCGTAGCTAAGATTCCTACACGTCTGTGCGCTATAAAGAATACGCGCAATCCTACACAGAGAAAGCTAGACGTCGACAAGCTGCAATCAAAACGGACAGCCGAAGCCTTTGCCACTCGACTCTCACTCCTGCTTCAAGAAAGCACTCCTTCGATCGACGATATATGCGCGCAGTGGGCACACATCTCCCACTCTCTGCGTACGGCTGCCGAAGAGGTTATTGGCTACCACCGTCCCCGCCGAAACCAGTGCCACGACCAAGAGTGTCGCGACGCCACTGCAGAGAATAACGCCGCCTACAAAGCCACCCTGCAGTCGGTTGTAACGCGTGCTGCTAAGGAGCGATACAGAGAGAAGAGGAGGGACGAGAAACGTCTTTTCAGGCGGAAAAAACGAGAGGCAGAAAAGCGTGAGTAGGAGAAGATTGAGATGCATGGTGACATGAACGATGCCCGAAAATTCTTCGAAAAGATAAGACGCCTGGCCGATGGCTCTAAAACCAAGGCCTCTTTCTGCAAGGATGAAAACGGGAATCTAGTGACAGATATCCAGAGTACACTGACGTTATGGAGGGAACACTTCTCTAGTCTTCTGAATGGCGATGACGACAACAATCCCGCCAATAGAGATGATATCCCGGAAACCCCAGTTATGGATGACAGCGTTGAAGTTCCGCTGCCCGACTATAATGAAGTCTTGACAGCAATAACACGGCTTAAGAACAACAAAGCCGCGGGAGCCGATGGTCTACCCGCTGAGCTGTTTAAGAACGGTGGCAAAGCTTTGTTTAAGTGCATTCACGAGCTTCTATGCAGAATATGGTCGAAAGAATGCATTCCAAACGATTGTAACCTCAGTGTACTCTGCCCAATCCACAAGAAAGGCGATCCCACCATTTGTGCCAATTACCATTGGATAAGCCTCCTAAACATCGCATGTAAGGTCCTGTCGAGCGGATTATGTGAAAGACTGAAGCCCATCGTAAACCATCTGATTGGGCCTTATCAGTGCGGCTTCAGACCTTGAAAATTTACCACCGACCAGATATTCACGCTACGACAAATCTTGGAAAATACCATAGAGAAACAAATCGACACCCATCATCTTTTTTTCGATTACAAAGCCGCTTTCGACAGTCCAATAAGGAATCTCCCATATTCCACCATGTCTGAATTTGGTATATCTGCAAAATTTATCCATCTATGCAGGCTGACACTGAGCAACACCACCAGCGCAGTTAAAATCGGGAAGGACCTCTTCTCCCCCCGCCCCCATTTGTTACCAAACGAGGTTTCAGACAAGGTGATTCCTTATTGTGTGACATTTTTAACCTAATTATGGAGAAGATCATTCGAGCTGCTGATCTAAGACAAAGCGGCACAATATTCTATAAGAAAGTTATGCTGCTAGCATATGCTGATGATATTGATATCATTGGCCATAACACACGCTAAGTCAGTGCAGCATTCTCCAAATAAGAAAAAGAGTCGAGTCGAATGGGTCTTGCAGTAAACGCAGATAAGACGAAATATCTGGTGTCAACAAACAAACAGTCCCAGCGTATTGGCACCCACGTCATTGTTGACAACACCTCCTTCGAGGCTGTGAAGGATTTTGTCTACCTCGGATCCAGCATTAACTTCACCAACGATATCAATATAGAGAGGGATAACTCTTGCCAACTTTGTTACTTTGAGCTCAGTAGACAATTGAGAAGCAGAACCCTCTCTCGACGAACAAAAGTCACGCTCTATAAGTCACTAAACATGCCCGTCCTGTTAAATGCTGCTCAAACCTGGACGTTAAGAGAAAGGTCCTTTGTAAAATCTATGGACCAATCTGCGTCAGTAGCGAGTACCGAATACGATGGAATGATGAGCTGTATGAGCTATACGCCGGCATAGTAAAGCGCATAAAAATCGAGCGGTTTCGCTGGTTAGGTCGTGTTGAGCGGATGGAAGACAACACTCCAGCGAAGTAAATATAAGATTCGTTTCCCAGCGGCGGAAAACGCAGATGAGGACGACCGCATCTCCGTAAGAAGGACCAAGTAGAGGACAACCTGACGAAACTTGGAGCTTCCAACTAGCGCCAGCAAGCGCAAAACAGAAATGGATGGCGTAATTTGTTTCACCAGGCGAAAACCAACTTACGGTTGTAGGCGCCATATAAGCAAGTAAGTAAGTTAATTTACATAAAACGGCGTTTCTCTTCAATGAACCTCGAATTTCCCCAATTTCTATAACTATATAAGCTAAATAGTTAACCGAAAAATGAATAGCTTATAACTTTTACGATTTTATCAAAAACTTCACGAAACTTTTTTTTGTTTTTGTTTCTTTAATCAAATTTTTTTTTTCTTATGACTGCACAGATTTTTTTATTAATAACTAATATATTAAAATAAGGAAATTGCACTTTTAATATGTTTTCTTAACGGAAGTTATGTAAAATTTTTATTCATTTTACTAAAAACGAGCTAAGCCTGGTCACTTAAAACGAGTTAAGAGGTGTTGACAAGTTTTTCTTAGGAATATTTTTAGAACAAGCTTTAAAAGCGTTTTTATATTTTGTCGAACATTGAACAACAATTTAATGTAGTAAGCCTTGTTAAACCTTTAGACCACTGAAAAATCGTATACATACAAGCCGATCTCAAACAACAAAATGTAAAAAAAAACTAAAAACAACCGTGGCTTCGGGTTATGCTGATGGACAGACCACCACTCAGTCAAGACTTGAGATACAAATCAAAAAAGGGTAGTTTCTAAGCAAAAACTACTAAGATTATCGCAGTCTTATCCTGTAAAACCCCCATGTCTCCTTGACCACCGGAAAGTCATATAAGACCTAAGGACGAGGTTGCTATCGAGGTTGAACATAAAAATCCGATACTAAGTTAAGAGAATTAAAACATTAAAAGTAATGGTCGAACCCCGGCGGTCTAAAGGTTAAATTATATTTTAAATAAAATAAATAATTTCTTCATTATACCAATCATCTTGAAACGATCAATTAACATTTGTATTTTAATATATATTTTCAGAACTAGGAATGAAGGCCCTACACGTACATATTCGATAAGTAATCGCCCTGATCATAATAAAGCACAAATGGCTTGCTTAAGTTTTTCAAACACTGATAGTTCCACATCAAGAGTAAGAGCTTTTTCGGTTGGATCAAAAACAAAAATTCCTCGTTCTGATATACAACGCGATATTCTTAATTATAGATCGTCAATCAAACGCTATTCTAATTGCTGTTATAATAAGTCTGATTTAAACGAAGTAACAACAAACTATCAATTAATAAATTTTAGCTCATATAATGATAAAAAATCAACAAGTGCTCCAGTCTTAAATCAAAAAAGCCAAAATTCTTTCGATCGAATGAGTGATTTGATGGAAATAGATTTTTCAAAAAGTCAAAAAGAAATTACAGCGTCACTAGCTCGGCCTTATCATTCGTGTATTAAAACATCATATACGCAAAAAGTATTAAAGTCAAACAACACTCCTAAAATACAAAATATGAATTGTTTGTCTGCATCCCAAGTTTCCGAAAACAATGGTTATTTGGAAATGAAACCCGTTTCTTCTAATCTTGATTTAAATGCCATAGAAACGAAAGATGACTTAAGAGTATATCAATTTAAATTGCCAGAAAATCAAAATGATAGCATAAGACTTTTCTGTGAAATTAAGGATGAGCACATTTTTAAAACCCTACAATCTTCCAAAGATATGAGTAAGTTTGAGAACAAAAAAAAATCGGATGTAATCAACAATGGGTTGATGAGTAATGCCATAGAATATAAAAATCAAATATTAGAATCTCTTGCAAATGACCAGAATGATTTAAAATTGAAAAATGTTGATAAAAATAGACAAAACTGCAATGAAGTGGTAAAGGAATACTCTATAAAAAATACTAAGACAGAAACTCTTAACAATTTTCAGTTTTCTTGTTTTAAGGATCATTCATTTAATGAACAACGTAGTGAAATTGTCTTTGATGCAAAAAATATTGATGCGTGTAATGAAGACGTGTACAATATGTTATCTAAGCATAGCGAAATGTCTAGAAATTTATCCCGCATTTTTTTTAAATACAAAATGTATGGAAATGAGTCAGGTTATGATAAACTTCATATGAAAAGTGAGAGCTCACTGCAGCCAAAAATAATTTATCAATTGCCTAGATCCGGTAAATTGGATTTACGTTCATCCCAGATAGATGTTATCGGAAAAAATTCAATGAAGAAGGGCTACTTACCTTTTTTCAAATCTTCACATAAATCATCTATAGCTTCTACTGCAATATCTTGTGATAGAAATAAAAATTCATCTTTAATCTATCGTCCTCTATCAATAGAAAATTCTCTTGATTGTTTTGAGCTAAAATCTGTCAATAATATTATGCCAGAGCAACGAACTAGTAGCATATTGAAACCCCAGTCAGAGAGTTCTGATATTGAACTGTGTTATGCAAGTCTGGACTTACCACAGTATCAATTCGAAACAAATTATACTGTTTGTTCAGCAAAAACTAGTCTTCCTTCAACAGAAAATGTTTTTGACTCTACTTTAAGAACTGGCTCTCCGTCGAATTTTCCATATGCAAAAATTAATTTTCACCATGGTGATAGTAATGTTTAAAAAAATGTATTAAAACTCATTACTTTATGAAACCGCTTGCATGAGAAATGCATGCATAAATTTAATTTTGTTAATAAGTTTAAATTAATAATATTTTATGACCATTTAAATTATATTTGTTGTTTGTGTAAAATGTAAACTTTTTTAAATAAAAACTGAATGATGTGGTTATTTATCAAAAATGTATTTACTTGTGTTGTTTAATTTTTTTTTTTTTTTATGAAATATATAAAGACCTGAAATTATTGAGAAGTAATCAACACCTTCTGAAAACCTTTTGAAGAATATAATAAAAAAAGAATTTTTTAAACAATTTACCAATCAAATAATATATTGACTTAGAATTACGTCTTACAGTGCGGTTTGTATGGGGGTCACTTACAATTATTATTCATCGTGCACAGATAAAATATATACCAAAATATCCACCCTTATTCTGGTTGTCACGTGAGGTGACCTGCGTCACGGCGGTTAAAATTCGTATTGTTGTAGACTGGTAAGTAATGCAGTTGTGCAGAAGTACTGAAATTAGTATTAGGAAGAAACTATCGCACAACAAAAAAGAACTGAACTCTTCCGGTGGTGGTCCTTTTCGTTAGCTTACCTAAACACCCTAGAAGAGCAAGCCTCTAATCTTTTGACAATACATAAAGTTGCGCTCAGCGATGCGCCAACTTTATCAACAGACATCGCCCGAGCCATAACGCAAGAGAAAGAGACAAGCCCAACAGGAAGAATACAAAAAAGGGATGCTTGATGAGCAAACAAAAGCGATGTGAGAAATACCAAAGTTGCTGGACAAAACAAACAAATACTTAAAGGCCATATCCAGTACTTTGGAAAAAAGTATGAGTTGTATAAAAAAATGCAAAGGAAGAAGGAAGCGGAAAAACAACTGAGGATGGAGGTAATAGATTTAAAAAAAAAAGTGAATTTGTAACTAGAAGTATCAAAAATTTAAATGTATTTGAGTTTTAAGGTGTACTGTAGCTTATTTTTTGTTTTTCTCAGCAACTTTCTCGCATTTATTCTATAAGTGCTTAGGCCTGCTATCTTCAATCTAGTCGACTTCTTTCAAATTCCTGTTCCTGTATGAGGAAGAGCTTATTGTTAATATCATTTAATCATAATAATATCATAATTTTATAAGAATCATATTAGATTTGGTACTTGGTGTTCAATTAACGAAAAAGGGTCAACACCTGTGTAACTTATCTGTTTTTTGTTGTGCCTAAAGTTTTTCGTTATATTTAGCTTGTAATCATTCCATACCTGAAACAGATCAAATTTTAAATCTTTAAACCCTAATGCGAAGTCAGCTCACCACATTTCATCAAAGGCCCTTTTGTCTATATAGCAGTTTAACGCATATTTAAGGCTTTTAGTGGTGGATGCATTACGCGGTGTGACAGTCAAAAAAAATTCTGGGATGCGACATAGTGTAGGTTGTAGATATAGTTAAATGTAACATTGTGTCATACCACAGATTTTTCGTACATATCAAAATTTTGAACAACGGCTAAAAAACCGTCTTTTCGACGGAGATGGGGTTAAAAATCATACGCCTTAAACAATGCATTCTACAACAGTTTATAATACGTCTTTGGAAAGAAAAAAGTAACACCTTTCTAACGGTGTATTACATAACAATATATATATAAAAATTGATAAAAATTAAGGGAGCTACATGTAAAATCATATCGTTTTTTTTCTGTAACTGTACTTTAAACAAAAATTAATAAGTCATATTCATATAAAACTATTTACTTTTGGTATGCAGTTTTAAAACACATTTAATTTTGCGTCTTTTGCGCCTTAGTTTATTCAAATCGAGTAATATTTGATTGAGCTATTCAACTTTTTAGGAAAAAATTTATTTGCAGATATTTTAGATTCATGATGTGTATTAACCTCCGAGTAAGTTTAATCTGGTAGTTTTGTTTGAATTTTTTACCAACAATTGGAACACGATTGGAATGAGAACGGTTTCACCCAGAAATAGCTACTATAGAAAAGCGCTTTGATGGTAACAATAAAATCAAAATGATGACAAATTGCTGCTGGTCACTTTAACGAGAAACCGATGATGATCAGTTAAAAAGAAAAAGATCGAATTTTACATTTTTGAGTAGAATTTCTAACTAAAAGTTCAACAAATTCTCGTCTGAGAAATTAAGTGTCGTATGTGGCTTTCGATAGTTTTGAGTAAATTGAATTCAAAGTTTGAGGGCTAATAACTTTGTTTATAGCAGACCGATTTTTTTATACAGGATACGCACGTGGGTTTTGACTGTATAATTTTGAGATCGTACCTTATTTCGGGAAGGACTTAATGTGAAATTTGTTTAGAATTGGTTTGTCGTATGTGGCAATTTCACACTTCTCAAACTTGCCTGGAAACATACGACATACATTTTTTGAAAACCTATGGAGAGACTTTTACATGCGACATTTAATTTCTAAATTTGATAATAAGTTACCACATACGACAAAATAATGCTTCTGAATCTCGGTAACGACATAAGATATCAAAAAACTGACCAAGCCAAACGAAAGAGACACCTTCAATACATAAGGAACATATTCTAACTCAAAACCTATAAAATGGCACATACGAAACTTAACTTCTCAGGCGACGAAATGCCTATAAACTGCCACAAAACATGCTTAAAAAATATAAATAAATTGAAGTAGCTTGATTTGTTTTATTTTAATTTGCCAAATTCTTTAAAAATTTACTATAAAGTGCTCAACAGTATTATACATATGTTATATTATATACTAGCAAGACCCAGTGGTCCGTGGCTTCGACACGGACGTTCCAATAACCATATTCTTTTGTTTGTGGGCGGTTAAAGGGGGTTTGGCAACCATTTTATCCCGCAAATCATCTTGTGCTCGAAAACAATATACTGCCAAAATGTCAGCGCAATCGGCACAGAAGTTTTGGAGTCTTAATGATTTCTTAAAAGTAGGCGTAATTATAGTGCCACCATGCCAATATTTAGTACAGCTGCCGATGGTAAACACACAAACTAATTTACCAAATTCCAGTCTTATACGACCAAAACCGTCTGGCCGTTATACGTTAGCATTTCCATAGATTTTTGGACTGTGAAAGGGCGTGGAAACACATTTTTTGGTACAATTGTCGAAAGTAACCATACAAACTAAATTACAAAAGTTTAGTTTCATACAATCGAATCTGTATTAAATATCGAATTTTTATTGATTTGTGGGTGGTAAAAGGAGGCGTGGTTAAAACTAAGTATGTGAAAACCTTACATAGGTCGCACGCAAGTAATACGTTTTTGGTTTGAGTGAAATCCGTTCCACCGTTTAGATTTGTATAAAAGTCAAACAAACAAATGAACAAATAAACAGAAAATTATTTTTATTAATATAGATTATATCTATCTATTCTACTTCTATATATATAAAAATGAACGTATGTATGTTGGTATGTGTGTATATCACGTATAGACTCCAAAACCACCGAACCAATCTTTATGCAATTAGAGATACGGTAGCAACATACTGAGAGTGTTCCTGTGAAGTTTGGTGTTGATTGGACAAGGTGGCGTGGTACCTCCCATGTAACCCAAATTGGCTCTATCGCCCACAAACCAAAAAAACTGCTATATATCAGACGGTTTTAATCGTATAAAACTAAAATTTGGTAATTTTGTTCAGAAGGTTACTTTCGGTGACTGTACAAAAAAATGGGTGTGGTCACACTATATCTACGCCCACTTTTCAGAAATCATTGTAATTCCTGAGATGTTCAAGTTTTGGCAGTGAATCTTGGTATGCAGGTGCTATGGATCCAAATGACAGTCACTATGCATATATAAATGTTGTCACGCCCACTTTTACCGCCCACAAATCAGTAAAAATGCTTTATATCAGACGCCTTTCGCCGTAGAAGACTAAGATTTGGTAATTTAGTTTATATGTTTACTGTCGGCCAATGTACAAAAAATGGGCATGGCCGCAGTAATCTACGCCCACTTTATCGAAATCATGCTTATTCCTGAGTTGTACACGTTTTGATAGTGAATGTTGGTATGCAGGTGCTATGGGTCCAAGTGGCAGTCAGTATGTATATATAAATGTTATCACGCCCACTTTTACCGCCGACAAATCAGTAAAAATGCTTTATATCAGACGGCTTTCGCCGTAGAAGACTAAAATTTGGTAATTTAGTTTATATGATTACTATCGGCCAATGTACAACAAATGGGCATGGTCGCACTATATCTACGCCCACTTTATCAAAATCATGCTTATTCCTGAATTGTACACGCTTTGATACTGAATATTAGTATGCAGGTGCTATGGATCCAAGTGGCAGTCACTATGTATGTATAAATGTTGTCACGTTCACTTTTTCTGCCCACAAATCAGTAAAAATGCTTTATATCAGACGACTTTTACCGTAGAAGACTAAGATTTGGTAATTTAGTTCATATAGTCACTGTCGGAAACTGTTAAAAAAGGGGCGTGGTCGCACCATACCTACGCCCACTTTTTCCAAATCGTCTATTCCTCAGTTGTACACGATTTGATAGTGAATCTTAGTATGCAGGTGCTCTAAGTGGCAGTCAATATATATATACAGGGTGTCCCGCAATTGACTGCAACTATTTACGGAGCTGAAAGGTTATGTCGAGCTGAGCAAAAAATCGTATGGGAGGGGAGGGGGGGGGGCGGGTGGGTCTATTTCTATATACTTAGGAGCTACATGGTTAATTAAAATTTCACGACTTTGGCTTACGTTATTTTTTCTAGCAGAAAAAAACTTACATAAAACTTATTTTGATAGTTCATTATAAAGGCAATAAAATCACCCCTCTAACGGCATATCAACAAACCCCACCAACTTAACCGTTACCGAACTGGGCTCGTGTGAAGATGAAATCAATCAATTGAAACTACCAAATTTAAATTTTGAGTGCAAATTTCTCAGAATTTCGTGTAATAAATGAGTTTTCTTTTAGGATCAATTTTGTAATTTATTCAATTTTCTTTTAAACGACTTCGAAAACATAAACATATCTTAAAAAATAAAAAAAAGCTGTACTTAAAAAATTATACTTATTAGAAAACAATGATATTATCTACTGCATAACTTATTGTAATGTCATTATTCATCATTATTTTCAAATAATTATAATTTTTTTAGTACAGCCAACTCTCTTATTTTTAAAGATATGTTCATATTTTTCGTGTCATTGAAAAGGAAGGAAATTGATGTTTTGATTGGAAAGTGATTTTATTGCCTTTAAAATCAGCTATCAAAATAAGTTTTATGTAAGTTAGTTTTTCTGCTAGAAACAATGTCGTGAATCAAAGTCGTGAAATATTAATTAACCGTGTAGCTCTTAAGAGTGTGAAAATAGACCCCCCTCCCCTCCCATACGATTTTTTTCTCAGCTCGACATAACCTTTCAGCTCCGTAAATAGTTGCACTCAATTGCGGGATACCCTGTGTATAAAATTTGCCACGCCCACTTGTACCACCCGCAAATAAAAAAAAACAAAACGAAATGGCTAATTTCAGCCCTTGAAAGAACTTTGACCAAGCTTCTTATGATCAATTGTGTTGTGCGTGTTCTGGAATCTTTGAGCACAAATGATCGAGAACTTGTCTGAAGAGAGGTGACGGCCGAACAGAAAAATTAATTCAATTGAAAAACTTTCTGTGTCAGGTTGGGATTCGAACCAGGGTTTTCTCCCGTATGGGCCACACAATCTACCGTCTAAGCCACGGCCACCACGTTTTTTTAACCACAAATCAACAGAACTTCTATAAATCAGACGATGCTCATCGTTAAATACTAAAATTTGGTTCGGTAACTCTGTATAGCTTTGCAAAAAATGTGCATGGTAGCAATATATCTGTGCCCACTCTTCAGAAATAATTTTATTTAATTTATTTCTTTATTTATTAATGTATTATAGTTAATTACAATTTAAAAATTATAGCTAAGTAAGCACTAAGATAGCTGCCAGGGCTATCGGTTAGAAATAATTAAAATTCCTGTGATGTGAATGTTTTGAAAGTCAAACTTGGTATGTAGGTGCTAAAGTGGCGGTCACTTTATATATAAATTTTGCCACGCCCACTTTTAACGTCCACATATCCGTAAAAAGGATATATATCAGAATTTTTTACAGTAAAAGAATAAAATTTGGTAGATTAGTTCATATGGTTACTGCCAGAACCCTTAAAAAAATGTTCGTGTTGCACTTTATCTACGGCGATTTTTCGGAAACCATTGTAATTTCTGAGCTGTACATGTTTTGATAGTGAAACTTGGTATGTAGGTGCAATGGGACCAAGTCGCAGTCACTATATGTATAAATGTTGCCATGCCTACTTTTTCTGCTCATCTATCTATCTGTAAAAAATGTAAGTATGTATACTAGGGCTCCTCACAAAAAAAAGGTGTTCGGGTCGGGTCCTCAAAATAACGGGTTATGCTATGATGACTCCACAAATATTTCGACAGTAGCGATAGCCATCCGTGAGCTGGAATAGTTTGAAATAAAAAAAAACAAAAACGAAATGGCCATTTCATTTCCTTGAAAAGACTTTGACCGATCTTCTTATGATCAATTGTGTTGTACGTGTTGTGAAATGTTTGAACATAAATGATCGAAAACTGGACCTACAAGTTTTATGCCGACTCCGAACGGCTTACGTTCTCAAGAAGCTTTTCATGTCAGTTTTTACTCTCTGAGTTTTGCCATTGTCTGCATAGATATGACGGCCGAACAGAAAAATTAATTCAATTGAAAAAACTTTGAGTCAGATGGAATTCGAACATGGGTTCTATGGCATACAAGACACGCACCTCAACCAGTATGCCACGGAATGGTTTGAAATATGCTCTAAAAATCGAGTTTTTTGTAAAAATATTTAATGGTGTGGTAGTTAAAAATATCACCCGGTCAGAAATAATAGCAATGAAAAAGTTCTTCAAATTTACACATTTCTTACATTTTACAATTAATTTGACTAAAAGTAGTATGGGAAAAAATTCATTTGAATTTTACTGAAAATAATATGAATAAAGTTAAAACAATCCATAAAGATCCGCATTATCTTGTAACGAGTTTTATATAGCTCAGCCGCTCCAGGGTCCGTCCAAGGGATCTCGCAACACCTGGGCAGAGCAGTCTCAAGAACGAAAAAAACAATAAATAGTTTTATGAATCGCAGAATTTGTCACGGTTGAGCTCAGAGTAAAATAATATGAGCCCTAAGCTAACCTAACCAATTTTGAACAAAAATGGGTATTATAAACTCATTCATTAGCAGTAAAGGAACCTTCATTGTTTTAGTAGGTATCATCGCATAACTTGAATGATATCTACATAAATGTTTCTCAATGATTCATGCACTTGATATAGACTCCATTACACATATTACTTTTCAATAACATATAACTTTCCGAACTTATGCATCAAATTGTCACAGACTCTAGCCACCACTACAACCATTCGAATAGGCAGTTTTTGAAGAATAACTATTCTGTGAAGACATTAACTAGTTCTGTCTTATACTCACAAATACGCATTATAACTAACCTAACGTATTAAAATACAAATTGCAAAGTCTATCATCCGTATTAAGAGTTTGGAAACATAGGCTGTGAAACGTTATTTAGTTGCTTTCCTTGGCGATGTAGCCAAAACGGAACTAGCAAAATCACCCACAAAAGCTGACTTCATTTTCTTCGGTTGAAAAAATAATAATTGTGAGGAGCAAACATCCAGTGAAGACACAAATTTAGTTCTGGCTTATGCTCTCAACTGCATAAAAAATCCAGCTGTGTATGTAAACATTCACTCCCATAATCCTTTACACATTAAGAGTTTGGAAACATAGGCTCTGAAACGTTATTTAGTTGCTTTCCTTGGCGATGTAGCCAAAACGGAACTATAACCGAGTACTCCATAACACGGTTAACATCACAAAAATTAGGCACCAAGGACAACCATCCCTATGGAAATAATGGCCTAGTTCTAGCTTATGCTCTCAAATACAATAAGCCAACACTATGCATAATATACTATGCATAAATATCAGCTAAGGTCTTGTCATACTAAGAGCCTGGAAACATAGGCTCTAAAACGTTATCTAGTGGCTTTCCTTGGCGATGTTACCAAAACGGAACTATGAAGAAAATTATCCCACAAACACAGTTAACCTCTCGCCAAAATTTTCGGCCGAAGACCGTCAAAACTAAAAACTATCTAAAGCGATCACAAAATCTAACGGGTGGTTAAATTTTAAGGGCCGATGTTGATTTTAATTAAAACACAAATTATTTAAGAAATTATTGTCATTTCTTTTTATTATGATAATATTGCTATGGTTTAATTATGTATGGAACAAAATATCGGCAAAATGGCCGCCGCGACCTCGCCGATGGCCCAAATTTTCAATGACGCTGAGGCATAAGTGTGGTTCTGTGCCTTTAGCTCTTGAATTATTGCTGGCTTATCGACGTACACCTTTTCTTTCAATTAACCCCAAAGAAAGAAGTCCACGTGAGATAACACGGCCATTGAATTTGTCTCGCAAAAGAGCCATTGTTTCGTTAGCTGTGTGGCAAGTGGCACCGTCCTGTTGAAACCACATATCGTCCACATTCATATCTTCCAATTCGGGCCATAAAAAGTTCGTTATAGTCTCACGATAGCCAACACCATTCACATTAACTGCCTGACCGGCCTCATTTTGGAAAAAATACGGCCCGATGATGCCGCCAGCCCATAAACCGCAGTACGAGCTGTACGAGCATGCACTGGTGTTTTCACGTCTCCTACAGGCCCGGTTTGCTCAAATTTTTGCACGATTTTTCCGATTGTTCGCACATTTGGACGATTAAATTGACCGAAAAATCACGAAGTGCATGATATGCATTCTGATTTGAACGCACATTTTCATAATAAGCATGAATATCATTAACGCGTTGCTCGATTGTGTATCTTTCCATGGTTCAAATTGAGTTAGCCTGAAATTGAGAAATATCAAATGAAATGCAGAAAAACACTTGATGTTTAGGTGTGGTTCACATTCAACATCGGCCCTTCAAATTTAACCACCCTTTATTTATGTTTATTTTTAATATTTGCGTTTTGTATTTTTGTTTCTTTATTAGTTTTTTGTTGAATTGTAACAAATATTAGCTTAACAATAGCTCCTACGGTTAACCATCTAATTATACAGGCGGATCAAGCGGCAAAGTGCCGATGCCAGAAGGCCTTACAATATGATACTTAAGAAGCGGCTTGGCCGAAGCCGAAAAGCTTACGCTTGAGTTTGGACGAAGCCGAAAATCTGGCGCTTGTGTTTGGCCGAAGCTGAAAAGCCGGAGCTTGGGGTTTTTTTGTTGGTGATTAAGTGGAGTGATCACACTCCATCCGCGCTGCCGCTGAAGAAGTCATTGGTTTCCGGCGCCGGCAACCTCGGAACCAATGGTATGATCAGGAGTGTCGCATCGTGACAGCAATAAAAAACGCCGCATATAAAAAAACTCTGCAGTCGGCTGCAACACGAGCCGTGCGAGAAAACTACCGCGAAAAGAGGAAGGAAGAGAGGCGCCTTTTCAGACGCAAGAAAAGAGAGCAGGAAAAGCGTGAACGTGAGGAACTAGAGGTATACCAGGGCAAGAAGGATGCACGAAAATTCTATCAACAGGTTAAGCGTCTAACCCAAGGTTTCAAGCCCGGAGCATCCACTTGTAGAGACGAAAATGGAGATCTAAATACGGATACACAGTGTGTGCTTAGATTGTGGAGACAGCACTTCTCCAATTTACTTACTGGCGACGATTCCACCAATGCCGCCCATGGAGAGCGCAGTTCAGTGCCACCAATCGACGATGACGGAGTGGAAGTATCACCACCTAGCCATGAAGAGGTTTGAGTTGCTATCCAACGACTCAAAAACAATAAAGCAGCGGGTGCTGACGGCCTGTCAGCTGAATTGTTTAAAACCGGCGGCGATGAATTGATAAGGCATCAGCTCATGCATCAGCTCATCAGCAAAATATGGCTAGCAGAAAGCATGCTCGATGATTGGAACCTCAGTGTACTGTGCACTATACTTAAGAAAGGAGACCCAACAATCCTGGAGATTGCTACGACAAATCTTGGAGAAAACCCACGAAAATCAAACTGACACACATAATCTCTTTGTCGATTTTAAAGCTGCGTTCGATAGCCCGAGAAGGGATTGCCTATACGCAACAATGTCTGAGTTCAGTATACCTGCAAAGCTGATTAGACTTTGTAGAATGACGTTGCGCAACACACGCAGCTTCGTCAAGGTCGGAAATGACCTCTCCGAAACCTTCAATAACGAAAGAGGTTTCAGGCAAGGCGATCCACTGTCTTGCGAACTCTGCAACATCATCATGGAGGAGATCGTATGAAAGGCCGGTGTGCATCGTAATGGCACCATTTTCTATAAAGGTGTCCAGCTCCTTGCGTACTCTGATGATATTGATATTGTCGGCAGAGCCAAGAGAGATGTTACCGCTATCGAAAAGGAATCAGCCAAAGTGGGTTTGACGATAAATGAGGGTAAAACAAAGTATATGCTGTCTACAAACAAGGGAGCTCGGCGTTTAGACTCCCACGTTTCATCCGGCAGCTTAAACTTTGAAGTAGTCAAGGAGTTCGTTTACCTTGGCACCGCCATTAATACCAACAACGAAATCATTCTGGAGCTAAAGTGAAGAACAATAATTGCTAATAGGTGCTACTACGGACTCAGTAAGCAACTAAGTTCCAGAGCCCTCTCTCGATCGACAAAACTAACACTCTACAAGACGCTCGTTCTACCTGTGCTGCTTTATGGCGCTGAGGCATGGGTAGTTTCGCAAACTGACGCAGCCGCTCTGGGGTTGTTCGAGAGAAAAGTTTTTCGCAAAATCTTCGGTCCTGTTCGAGTCGGCGATGACTATCGCATCCGAATGGAACACTAGCTGTATGAGCTCTACGAAGACATTGACGTAGTTCAGCGTATAACTGTGCAGCGTCTACGCTGGCCGGGTCATGTCCATCGTATGGACGACGAAGCTCCAGCGAAAAAGGTGCTCGAGGCGAGGGTAGCTGGTCAAGGACGACGAGGGAGACCATGCCTCCGATGGATGGACAAGGCTGAGGAAGCTCTAACCGCACTTGGTGTATCCGATTGGAGAAGACGCGCGCAAAGCAGAGACGCCTGGCGAGAGCTGATGAGGTCGGTCGAAACCCGGACTCGGGTTGTTACGGCCACCTAAATAAGTAAGTAAGATTAAGTGGCTAGATCTTGCCACCAAGACTGCCTTTTAATTTTAAGTTTTCTAAAATTATTATTCTAAATCACCAGAAAGCCATTTACCTACTGAAAGGCTGAATTTTTGGTCTAACCACTTGATTACTTTATGATGCCATTTTGTTTTTTATTTGTTCATATGTTAATATGAACAACATCTGAATTACACACATTCGCTGGTGGGGCAAAATCGAATCCCAGCTGGGGCAAAAAATATAATTTTTTTTTTTCATTATTTTTAAATATTTCAAGTAATTTGATATATTGTTTATATATATTTAAAGCCTTCGTTAAGGTTTTATTTCATTTTTAATTTTGAGAAAACGCAAGTTACTGTGGCTGACGGACGTGTTGGTTTCTTATTTGATCATGTGAGCGCAGTTTCCTTAGGTTTAAAGTCTATATGTTTAAACAAAAAAAAATTCATATTTGTTTTCTTTTATATTTAAGGTGTTTGTAACGATCTGATCTTTACATTCTTCTCTTCCGACAAAAAAAGAGGGAAGGAAAAAAGAGGAAAATGTGAGAAATGTGAGAAAAGTGAAAAATATAAAATAAAAGTAACATATAAAAAAAAATAAGTATATATATTTTTTTTTTGCCGCCGAATTAGACACGGTTGGCGCGGGGCCCACACCATCACTAAACCCTAGGGTTGTAGCTCATAAGGCGTGCAATATATATATATATATATATTCTTATTTTTTTTTATATATATCTTAAACTTAATTAATCAGGCGATTAATTCGATTCGATTAACTCAGGCGATAAATAATAATATACAAAAATAAAATTTTTCTTTTTAATTCAAAGTTTTCTTATTACTACTGAGATAATTCTTTAAAAACTCATACTAATGTGATACCTAATTTTTTTTTTAATTTTTTTAATTTTTTCTTTCCCTATCCGCTATACCCTACCCAACGGCTGCGAGAACACTTTTAGGTCCTGGAGGTGAACACGGGATATTTTACCTGGCTGTCGTGGATCGCTGATCTGGATAATGTTGGGGGTTGGTATGGATTCCACTCTGTATGGTCCAATGTATTTTGAAGCTAGTTTCTCTGTGAAGTTTTTAATTGCTGACGACAGTACGTGGTTTTTTTTCATGACCAGGCTACCTATGGTCGGTTTCCACGGTCTTCGACGTAAATTGTATAATTTCCGCTGGTGGTGTGTAGCGTTCTGATTCGCTTCGTATGCTTTTTGATAAAGGGCTGAAAAATCGACCGTGTTGCTTGGGTTGTTTTCTAAGAAGTTCTGTTGAGGCGCTAAGATTTTCGGTGGTACTGGATTGCGTTCGAAATTTAAGATCGCCGGTGAGAGTTTCGTGGATTCGTGTACAGCTGTGTTGACCGCAAAAACCATTTCTAGGAGGTTGGTATCCCAGTTGCGGTGATCTTCCTTGGTGTAAATATCCATCATGATTTTTAGAACGCGATTGACCCGCTCAGTGGGATTTTCTTAGGGTTTGTAATTATCAATTTGAAAAAATTCAGCTGAGTGCAATTCCAAATGCAAACTTAAATTTTTTGTGTAAAACTATTTACTCTTTTAAAAATGGTGAATAGTGGATGGATATGAATTTTTATTTTACTCTTTAGTGTAGACGAACTTTATAAAAATTTTATGTAAAATTCTTAACAATTTTCATTATAGCCTTGCATTTATTTTCTGCCTCGCTGTTGATTTCACGTTCAATGACTTCAAAAACGTCGGTATCCTCCAATTCGTTTTTTAAATCAATATAAATTTCGTTCTTTATGTTGGAAGCTATAATCATATTATAAAGTATTGAACAAGTTATTATCCATTTACACACAAACTTTAAGGAATTTTCATTGTGAACAGGTATTTTGAACTCTTTGAGACTGCTGAAATGTTCCTTTAAGAGTCCAAAACAGTGCTCTACTCTTATTTTGTATTTGCTTAAATACCGACTAAAAACATGTCTCGCGGAATTGGTACATCCTGTGGTATTAGACCGAAAAGACGTAACATGAAACAACATGTAACATGATTCCTATTAAGGTTACTCGTCGGTATTTCGGACAGTTTTACCTCCGTGTCATCAACATAACCTACGCAATATGGCAATTCGGCACAGGTTTCTGCAATGATATCTTCACTTTCTGCAGCATTTGGACAAAATAATTATTTATCTTTGAGTTTCAGTACTGCTGTGAAAACTCTTTTTGTCAAAATTTGTATGGTACCACCATCACCAAGTCTAAAAAAAGCAGCAATTTTAGCTTAACAGCAACCCAAACAATGAGCCTAATGAATAAAAAGTAAGCAATTGCTTTTCCTTGAAATTTCTAAGTAATAGCTTATATGGCATGAATAAAAACTCAAGCAATACCTTTTCCTTTAAGCAATTCCTAATTTCCCTAGGAAAGGGAATTTTTTTATCCTTTCCTAATTTTTAAAAAATATTCCTTTAATGCTAATGAATAAAGCAAGGAATTGCTTTTCCAGTTAAAGAATTGCTTGGGTTTTTTCAAGCTGCTGTACCCTATCTTGAATTTGTTGAAGTTAGTTTTAATTCAAGAATTGATGCATTCAAAAGTGATAATTGCGCATTTTTTTAATATTCGAAAAAAAAAATTTATCATGAGCGTAAAGAATCTAGAAATTAAGACTTTCGAAAACTTTATCTTTTTAATCGCGAAAACGTTGAATGGTTGCCAAAATATTTTTTAGTGGATGTTAGTGAAAAACAAAGAGGAAATCCATTTGTTATGGATCAAATTTTAAAGTAGGTGTATTTGGGGGTAATGATTGAAGCTAAAAATTTATGCAAGAAAAAATACAGTTTTCCAGAATTTGCCGGTGTTATAGACTGTACTCATGTACGAATCCTTAAGTCGAATGCATTTGTTGATGAGTACATAAATAGAAAAGGGTATACGTATATAAACGTGCAAGCTAAATGCAACGAAGTGGAGTTTTTTACAAGCATAGATTGCCAGTGGCCAGGCTCTATTTATGACAGCAGGATTTTTAAAAATTCTGGCATTTAGCAAGTGCTTAAAAATTCAAAAAAGCTCATTTTGTTCCTCGGAGATGAAAGCTATTCTATATTGCCATTCCTGATGACGCCTTGGAAGAATCCAGTAACACCTCAAGAACAACATTTTAATTAAATATTTTGCAGAGATCGAGTTGTCATTGAAAGATATTTTGGTCAATTTAAAGCAAGATTTTCCATTTTTAAATATAAAGTTCGCAATAAAATTGAAAAAATTCCATCAACCATTACTTGCTGCGTTGTTCTTGTTCAAGTTCTTGAAAGATGACAGCCGGAATAGACAACTTACTTTGAGCAGTTTATACAAAACGAGATTTCTAATTTAAGTTTGACAAGCCGTTTAGGGCATCAAAAAAAAAAGGGCAAATTAAAGAACAACTTTTTAATCAAATTAAGAACACGGTGCTACAAAAAAAAAAAACTCATGTACTTCTAAAGTGAGGTTGTAGATCTGGTCGAGGACAACACGACCTCATATTTAGAATTGTCAATAAACCCCCAAAATGTCATTTTACCGTTAAAAAACTGATTTTTAGGTACTTGACGCACTTAACAGTCAACTACTCAGCCATTTTTAAACCGATTTTTTAATTATAAATGGTTTTGAAAAGACTAAGAGGATGAAAAGATGAGGCTTTCCAAATATATATATATCTTTAATACTTGGATAAAAAGTTTTTAAGTTATAATCGACCAAACTTTGTATTTTTACCTTTTTTTCAAAGTTTTTCAACTTTGACGATTATTTACTGCCAAATTTTTCATAAAGACTACTATAAAGATAATAATTTTCTAAAAGAACAAATAATTACAAATAAAATAAATGTTTATTTATAAAAATCGTATACAAATTGACGAAGTAATTGAATTTTTTCATAAATAAGAAATTACGAAAAAATTAAGTAAAAGGCAGAAAATTTATTTTAATTTGAAATGATGCAGTACAACACTTTTAGTTACCTACAATAGTGGACTTAAGTGTGGACACTTTTTGAAATTTCTTGCATTTCATAGTTTAAGTGACAAAAATAGTACTTTTTTAATGTAGAACCTTACGAAGTTAATTTTTTCTTGTTCTCTATGCTATGGTTTATTATTAAACTGCCATTATATCATTAAAAAATTTTAATACCATTCAATATCAATAAAAAAAAATGCCTTGCGAACTATGACATTTCGGTAATATTTTCTTTCGAGTTGTGGCAACACTGAACTACCACGTGTTCAGTCTAAACCAATCACAGAGAGCGTGGGATGATCACATGATCCAATCAGGTTACTTTAAAATGTAACATGGCACATGTTTGGCAATTTGTGTTAGTCATCCACTGCTCATTGTCAACTGAGGTTGTTTTTAAGCAATTTTGAAGTAAAATTAGTGTTTTTTTAACGAAAATGGCTCCAACGACGACCAAACGTGCCGATTGGTCACCCGGAAAGAGATCTAGAGCTGTTACACTTCGTGAAGAAGGCTACACGTATGAAGACATAGCAAAACGATTGGGTGGAGGAGCTACCAAGTCTGGGGTAAGAAAGGTGTGCCAACGCTACAAGGAGACAAAATCAACCAAAACTGCCCCAAAATGTGGCCGAAAGCCAAAAGTTACGCCACAGGATGAAAGGAGGATATGTCGACTTGCGCTGCAGGATCGGCGTCAAACATCCAAAGATATTAATAAGGTCCTTAAAGCTACCGGACTTGATATAACCGATAGAACAGTTAGGAAGAAATTGTGCAAGAATGGATTACGAGCAAGAATACCTCGAAAAAAGCCTTACCTCAATATTGCTGCAATATTGCTGGAATGGGCTGCAGCACACAAGGGGTGGACCTCTGAAGACTGGGCAAAAGTGGTATGGAGTGATGAGACCAAAATTTCGATTTTCGGGAGTGATGGGATCAGATTCGTTCGTCGTCGTAAAGGCGAGGACATGCTACCGGAATGCACAACCGCCACAATGAAGCATCCTGTCAGTGTAATGGTGTGGGGTTGCATGACTAGAGATGGTGTTGGGCGACTGGCAGTAGTAGACGGCACAATCACGGCTAAAAGGTACCAAGATGTTATTCTGGAGCCAAAATTATTGCCTAGTATCCAGGATTTGTTCGAAGGTGACCGTAGTAGATGCATCTTTCAGCAGGATGGGGCTCCATGCCACACAGCCAAAACCAGCATGAAATGGTTACAGTATCACCACATTGAAGTTCTGCCTTGGCCAGGGAATAGCCCGGACCTGAATCCTATTGAAAATCTCTGGTCAAGGCTGAAAGTACTGGTTTCTCGACGCAATCCAAGCAACAAAAGAGAATTAATCGAAGCGATTCTTCAAGCATGGTTCCATGTAATCACAGCTGAAGATTTGCGACGTCTGGTTGATTCCATGCCTCGAAGGATTGAGCAAGTAATCAAACTCAAAGGATTTCCGACGAAATATTAATTTTTATTATTAATTTTTAAAGTCTTTGTAGAGAATAAACTCTTTGCTTTTTTGCCATTTTGATGTTTTATTCGGAATTTGTTTTTTTTTTTATGAAAATAGTTCAAAAGTACTATAATATAATAGTAAAATACATTCCCGAAATCATTACATAGCAAAATAACAATAAAGACTAATATAATTATAAAATTGATTAATGAATATAACATACGAGCAATTTTATTAAAAGTGTCCACACTTAAGTCCACTACTGTAAATACGTTTTTATTTTAACAACAGTTCTTAAAGACTTATTTCGTTACTCTCAGAAATGCTTACAGGACCTTTTCCGTTTGTAGGAAACATCTTCAGATTCACGTTGAAGCGACCAGCAGTAATCAACAAACATTCTTATTTGGCTTTTACCTTGAAAGCGATTTTCAATTGATAGCATCTCTTGATGAAATCGTTCACCCTGTTCGTCGCTCAATTGACCAAGATTCTTAGGAAAAAAGTTCAAATGAGAATGCAGAAAATGAATTTTAATGGACATTCTGCATCCCATTTCTCCGTACGCATTTAAGAATTCGTTGACAACGTCAACGTAATCGGCACTCTTGTTGTTACCCAAAAAATTTTCACATAAAGAAATAAAACTTCTCCAGCTCTCCCTTCAACTTCATTCAATTTTCTTGGAAAATTTGCATCTTGCATAATTTTCCGAATTTGCGGAATTTTGAGTGAAAATATTCATTTCCGAGTAGAAAAGGCAAGTACCTTCTTTGATTTTGGCGTCACTTAGCCTAGGAAACACCGTTTTCAAATATAAAAAAAAAAAGCATCACATTCTGTGTTGAGTCGTTTTACAAACTGCTTCATGTAACCCAATTTTAGATGCAAGGGCGGCAAAATGATTTTTTCAGCTTGCACGAGTGGAATGTTGATAACATTATTTTCCCCAATCATGTACGATTTTCGCGGTGGCCACTCACTGCGTTTGTAGTGATCCTTCGCACGACTGTCCCTCTCACAGAGTTAGCAGGGATTCTTCGTATAACTTCCTTGCAGTCCAAGTAGTATGGTGAGAACTTTCAAATCAGAGACAATAAGCCATTGATGTTTTGTGTAATCAATTACTCTCAGAATCGTTGACATAGTTGCGTACGTTTCTTTCATTAGAGTAGCATATGCTATGGGAACGGATGGCAATTGATTCTCGTTGTGTAACAGTACCACTTTTAAACCTACAAAATTTATAAATCAAAAGTATATTATACCATCATGAATGAGTCTATACTTACTTTTAGAAGATCCATCAATAAATAACCGCCAATCTTTTGGTTGGTGCTCGCAATCCAGGCAAGAGAAAAGCTCATTTATATCGGTGCAATATACGAGATGTTTGTCTACATCGTCCAGTCTAAAAAGTTGTTCGAAACCAGTTCGGTCCTTAACCCTTCCCAAAGTTACTTTGAAGTCCTTTTCAACAATATTCCACTGTTTCAGTCGAGATGCCAATATCTCCGCTTGCCTCCATGATAGTTCTAAATCACGTATGAGATCCTTATAATCTTCATTCGACACTAAATGCCGTTCTGACGATGTAGATCCAGATGGCAGAAATAGTTTATCGTTTGCTATTCCATCTGAACTTCACAATTAGAAATTTTTTTTTTTATTTTCTGTTACAACTTACCTAAACATTCACTATTAGGTGTAGAACAGTATTTTGGGGTTTCTGTTTCAGCTTGCTCATCTTCTTCTCTTGAGACGGGCTTAGAAACTGTGGAGACATTAGCATATTGTATGCGGTCGCGCGTTTTATAATGATGACCTACGATGTCCGTTTGGCAGAAGTAGCAATCCTCCGGCTTGTGAATTATTTGTCGATGCCAAACCATTGGGATTGAAAACGGTAACCGACGCTTATCACTGTTTCCAGATTTCCATAGCTTTAGTGTCACAGAACAAACTGAACAAACATATTCTGGTACATACCAGGAACTTTCAACGTACACACGTTCAAAGAAATTGTTAAACGCTTCAACCACAGCTTTATTCTTTTTAAATTCAAACCGATGTTGCCGGTCAACAAATAAGCCACAAATATAACAAAAATTATTGCGGTTATCACACATTTTATTAAATTTTTTCGATAGCAGCTGTTGTCAAAGAACAAAAGAACAAAGAATTGCTTAAAACTGAATTGTTTTGTTTTAAACTAAATTAATCGCAGCGATATGTATTAGAGAGAGATAATCGCGCCTAAAAATTGCATTTTTGATGCACGCACTTTCCTATGCTGTCTCAATTAGCGGCCGAAGATGTTTGTTGTTGTTCGGCTAATGCGAGCAACCTCGTGACAAAGAGTAGGTGCGTTTTAGTGGTACAACTATTGTTGTTGTTAAAAAAATAACAACTCTTATAAAAATTGGTCGAATATGTTTGCTGTTGTTGGATTAATTTTGGCGAGCAAAGTGTTGACGAAGAGTAGGTTAAAATAAATAATAACAGCTCTTATAAAAATTGCGAGTGCTTTATAAAGTCGAACAAACACTAAATCACAAAATAAACCGCGTATTTTTTATGAAAAAAAAACAACAGATAAAACAGATAAAGGTCCTGTAAGCATTTCTGAGAGTAACGAAATAAGTCTTTAAGAACTGTTGTTAAAAAAAAAACGTATTTAGGTAACTAAAAGTGTTGTACTGCATCATTTCAAATTAAAATAAATGTTCTGCCTTTTACTTCATTTTTTCGTAATTTCTTATTTATGAAAAAATTCAATTACTTCGCCAATTTTTATACGATTTTTATAAGTAAACATTTATTTTATTTGTAATTATTTGTTCTTTTAGAAAATTATTATCTTTATAGAAGTCTTTATGAAAAATTTGGCAGTAAATAATCGTCAAAGTTGAAAAACTTTGAAAAAAAGGTAAAAATACAAAGTTTGGTCGATTATAACTTAAAAACTTTTTATCCAAGTATTAAAGATATATATATATTTGGAAAGCCTCATCTATAGTCTTTTCAAAACCATTTATAATTCAAAAATCGGTTTAAAAATGGCTGAGTAGTTGACTGTTAAGTGCGTCAAGTACCTAAAAAATCGGGTTTTTAACGGTAAAATGACATTTTGGGGGTGTATTGACAATTCTAAATATGAGGTCGTGTTGTCCTCGACCAGATCTACAACCTGGGTTATGTCACTTTAGAAGTACATTTTTTGTGTAGCACCGTGGAATTAATGTTTAAAAATACAACAAACATACAAATACATCCGCCAATTATCGGCCAATTGTGGAGGTCACCACCTGGGATTTTTTTGTAACCTTCCTAATTAGAAGGCAATGCTGAAAAATATGTTTAAAAAAATTGTTTTTTCTTACCGTTACTATTTCAGCTACAATCAATTATGGTATTTCTCTAATAAAATGTTTTAGCCATGATTTATTTTAATTTTATAGTATGTTGTTGGACTAAAAAAGTCTATAAAGTATATAAAAAAACCATGACCTTTTCGAAAAAAAGCCTCTGAAAATTTTTGAAGAAATGTTATTGTGTGTGTAATAACTTACATTTTTTAAATTCAAGGGTTACCTTTTCCTTAAGCCGCCCAGCAAAAGCAGCAATAGCTTAAAATTTTATTCATATGAGAATAACCAGGTTTTTTTTTTTTGTTAAGCGATTACTTATTAACCAATACCTTAATCTTATAAGGAATTGCTTATAAGGAGTTGCTTATTTTTTTTCATTAGCCTCAATAAAGCGTAATAAGAAGCTGAACTTCAATATTAATTTGCTTCCAAGAATTTGCTCTATTAAAAACTGGATCGTTTTTGATTTTATTTAATATAGATGAGACGGCTTCCGAATCCATCCTTGCAACAGATGAGAAAAAATATCGCCTAAATAGTTGCGCATCTTTAGCACAGAACCTCTAATAAAGGGGACTCCGTATCGAAACGATTCCATGACTGCAACGCTATACAACACTTCGTCAGCAATATCATCGTCGTCCTAACTATCTGCAGGAGAATAAAACATCGTTGTGTGAATTATGAATTGGACGAAGCCTCTGCCTTCGCTGGCTCTGCTACTGCAAAACTATATTTTGTTTATGTTTGGCACGGACTTCGGTGTGAATTGACCTAAGACGCTGCTAACTTGCTCAGGACGTAGCAAAGGCTTTGTTGTGAATTGAACAAAGCCTCCGCTTCTGCTAATACATTTCGTGTTGTGGCATAGCACTGACTTCAGTGGGAATTGACTGAAGTCTCTGCTATTTTATTCATGTGCCTCTAATTGATTGTAGTTTGCTACCGCTTGGCTCTAGCTTTGGTGTGAATTGAAGATTCATGTGCATCGAACCGATTTCATTGTGAATCGAAGGAAGTCGCTGCTACCGTCAGCTTATATTAATAATATTAATGAGCTTTCCTTCTTAGTTTTCTTTCTTAGGGTTGAGCTGCATACTTGGCGAGATACTAGCACCGATACCGACTCTACCAGAAAACCGGTACCGAATAACCGATTTGCCCGTTACCCGTCGCAAAGATTCAACCACCAGCACCCACTATACATCCGACTGCCAACCGCTGACACTCACTCCCAGACTTAAACCTACCCACTCACCACTGTTGCAAGACTGGGTATTGCGCTGCATAATTAGTATCATACTAAGTATTATTCTACTACTAAACTAAATATTATTAAAAAAACTTAAGTGATTTTAAATTGAAACCAAAAAAAAACCGAAATGGCCATTTCAGCCCTTGAAAGGACTTTGACCGAGCTTCTTGTGATGAATTGTGTTGTGCGTGTTGTGAAATGTTTGGACACAAATGATCGAGAACTGGACCTACCAGCTTTATGCCGACTCCGAACGGCTTATGTTCTCAAGAAGCTTTTCATGGCAGTTTTTTATTCTCTGAGGTTTGCCATTGCCTGCAGAGAGATGACGACCGAACAGAAAAATTAATTCAATTCAAAAAAACTTCTGTCAGATGTGGGATTCAAAACTGGGTTCTCTGGCGTATGAGCCATACACTACCCACTACGCCACGGCCGCCGCAATTAAAACCAACTGCGTCTTCTTATTTAATGAAGGCTAGTGGATCCTTTGTTTGATCCTGGGACGGCTGAGTAACCTCAGCCTTTGAATAAAACCACGTCACAAAATAAAATGAGTGTTAAAAACTTTTTGTGTGTTTCAGGTACGAAAGATTTTAGCTTTGGTGCCGAAGGACCTTCAACCTCTGCAGACAATGTCATTTATTTTATTTTTCGATGAAATAGAACAAAAATCAATATAAAATGAAAGTGCTGGCTTTGAAAGTGAATAACTCCGACATGTTACAAAGGATTGAATTAATTTTTTTTTGCTTAAAATTTTGATTTATTGTCCGTCCAATCGTGTTTCAATATTTTCTATTTTCATTTCCCTTCTAAGTTTAATAATTTTCCAAAAAAACCTTAACGAATTTCTTTATTTCGCAAAAAAGTTTGGTACAAATATTTAAGCAAGCAAAAAATTAAGCCTAACAACTATCATAAAAATTCAAGTTTTTTTTTCTTGTTTATTTTTATTCATTTTGTATTTTTGTAATTTTGTTTGCATAAAAAGTAATGGTGAAGTGAAAGAATCATGCTAACATATACTTTCAAATACTTCTTTAAGAACTGGCACAACAACAACAGCGCCACCTAGCGGGTCTAACTTTAGACCTAAGTCATCTACAGACCCAGCCGAATACACACACCAAATTTGATCGAAATCGATCCAGCAATTTAGGAGGAGTTCAATGACAAGGCCATGGACAGAAGAATTTTATATATAAAGATATGGAATTTTCGGTATAAAAGTAAGAAATCTTTTGTAGGTATTTTTTAAGAAATTCGTTAAAAAAGCAATCGTCGGTATCCCAAGATTGTTGAGCTTTAATTTTGTGTGAGCTTTAAGAATTAATGTATTATAACGATACTATGTTCAAAAGGTGGAAAATTTACGAACATTACAAAAAAAGTGACAAATAACTTCAGTCTAAAAAAATTTCATAAAAACAGTCCAAAAAAGGGACTCCACAAGAAAGACCCATTCAAGTCTCTAATATATATTCAAGTTTTTTTTTTTTTTTGTACGACTTACGGGTTTGAAGCTACAGTTGATTGAATACATCCACTAAATGTATTTTTGGAGATATTTTCCAATTTTTAACAGTGTATAACTAAAAAAAAGAAACTGTTTTCGCAAAAAAAAACAACACAGCTTAAGTTATTTTCAGGAGCACTACAAACCTACAAAGTTTAAAAAAAATCAGAATCACAAAGGTCAGATTTTGCTCAAAAATAGTCGAATTGTTATGGAATCATCGATATACGGGTTATAACTTACGAGGTGGCATGAATCACATTAATGTTAACAATTCAATTTGTTTAATGAAAAATTTCAACAATTTAAAAGGTATTTTCAGTTTTCAAATTTAATTATTGCTTAATATACACTAGCAGCCTTATTCATAAACTCATTTTAGAGGCTGCTTAACTTTAAATCGGCTTTAAACAACACATCGTTGTTCATAAATGTTTTCCGGCTTGTTTAAGATCTGCGTAACTTAAACACCAAAATTTGCGTTTAAAGGCTGCGTAAATTTAACCTATAATTTTTGCCATCTTTTCGAATACGGTTAATGTTTTTGATAATTTATCATAGAGATGGCTCAAATCCGGCCTTTGTAGTACTTCTATCTTCATTTAGGTAAAAAGTTTTCGATTGTTTAGACTAGGGTGGGCATAGTTACTCGTACGTGCAATTCGCCCGTAAGTGTACCTTGGTTCCACGCTGCTTGCTTCACGGGCATTTGCTTTATAAATTCGATAGTAAAGGAAACGAGGGACATGAACAAATATAATGAGATAGAGCGTAAGCTAGAGCGTAATATAGGTCGTGATATCTACATGATTGCCATTTGTTAAATACTTATGTATTTATCAATATTTTTGCAAAATTGCTTAGTATTGACAAGTAATGTGTAAGCTCAAATTGAATTTTATATTTTTGTGGTTTCAATATTTTTTTTTAAACTACTGTTACTCTTTTAATTTCCTGCCTTTTACTTAAAATAAAACCACGATTCCACAATAAATGTGTGGAAAAACTCAGCTAATTACAGTTACAGTAAGACTGTCTTTAATCAAGCTTGTTGTAACATAAATGTTAATAACAAATCCTTTATGCAATGGTTTATATTTCCGCACCGTGTAACAAAAACATGAGTTTCACAAACAGGAATATTAATTTAATTTTTTTTTTAACAATAAGTTGTTTTTATAAGAAAATGTTTGATACATTTCATATATGATCTTAATTTAATGAAAAATTGCGTACAATTCTGCTTCATACATTAATACTTATATATTAAAATCGTTAATTAAAAATATAAAATTTGTTTTAAAAAACAAAAATTCGTGGCTTGGCAATCCTAGTTTCTAAGTCTGCATTGCAAAAATCGTAATTACGCTCATTCCGCTCAGAGCACTACAAATCAATGTTGCATCCCACTGATATAAAAAAGGCGTTTTTTAATGTTACTATTTAATATTTTGCATTTAATCATGTTGATATATCGCTTCCATTATCTGAGACTTCTTCTATCGGCACTAAAACAATTTCATCTCAGGATGACCAGGGAAATTTTAAGTTAAAGAGAAAAAATAAGAATAAGTAAAATAAACGTCGCAAGGCGTCTTTAAGCTCTCTCAGGCTAAACACCCCTCTGCTATATCAACCGAAAAAAATAGTTCTGTTAATTCTACATCACCCTCTACTCTATTCCTCAATTGGCAAATAACAATTAAAAAAACGCAGTTTCAAAAATTTTTTTTTTAATACAAGTTATTATTTTTTTCAAATCTATACATAAAAAGTACTTTATAAAAATATTTCTTTTTTTAATAATTTTCAGGCTTTTATAAAGAGGGCGCTGAAAGTGATATAAAAAAAAAGACACCCAAAACTGTTCGATGGATATCGCCTTTCCCATGTATATTATATTAATTAACAAAATTAACAAAAAAATCAAATGTCATTTTAAAGTGCAGACCACTAATTTGACATTCTCACTACGCACGACCCCCGGAGGGTTTTTAAAAATTATGGCGAAAGTTAAAGTAAAAAATTAAAAGAAGATATAGATTTTCGCGCGCTTTTTGTCTATAAAAAAAAAAAAGTAGGTACTTGAATTTACCGGGGGATGCTTAAAGGACAAAATTACAAGCAAATTGCAAAAAGATTCATTGAAATTGAACCAATAGATTTTGAGTTATCTATCGAACCGTTTTAAAAAAACTAGTAGTTTCGAGGAAATTGCGTTTAAAGCTTTTGTTTTTCGAAACTTTGCATATATTTTTAAAATTATCGGTTGATAAACTTACTATTATTTAATCTGCAATGCCAGGTATCGTTTTTAAAACATGTATGTATGATCTAGAAACTATGAAAAATATATTAAACAAAAAAAAATTTTTTTTTTAATTTATACTTATATTAAACCTTAAATGAAAAAAGTCTTGATACATTAGTTTTTTTACATGGAACTTTTTGCTATGATTTCTCAGTGTGTACCACATAGCCTCAAATTTGCGAAAAATTCTGCGTACCCCTTACAAAGGATTTAAAATCTCTTCGCAACAACAGGAATAGGGCATGGCAGAAATGCGTCTGTAGCCTAAACTCAAATGACCTAGAGACTTACAAGTGTTTGCTTCTGGAATTTAAAAATCGCTCAGCAGCTATATTATATCACGAATATTCAAATGAATGATATATTAAGAGAATATTGTCTGATCCAAGAAAATTTTGGGGATTCATAAACACAAAGAAAAATCCAATGGATTTCCTTCTTCGTTCAGAACTTTTAAGTGATTTACTGATGATCCCGTCGTAATTTGTGGCCTGTTTGCAACCTTTTTAAAGAGTCTTTCTGTTCAGATTCTTTTAATACTGATGGAGAGTACTTTGAATATATGAATTCCCTACCAAGAGTTTCTTTGTATTCTATATCCTTCACTTTGGAGGATATTTTAAAGTATATTGCATCGATCGAGGAGGACTCTGGACAGGAGCGCTGGACCCGACGGAATTCCTGCTGCAGTGTTAACAAAATGCGGTCCTATTTTGAGTCAACCACTTTCTGTATTATTCAATAAATCAATTAACGAAAGTTATTTTCCACTTTTTTGGCAAAAATCATTTATAAGTCCTATTTATAAAAAAGGTTGCAGGAATGATGTCGATAACTATAGGCCTATCGCTAAGCTTTCATTGATTCCTAAACTTTTTGAGCGGATCGTGTACGATCGGCTAAAAATTCATTGTGGTGAAGTCATAACAACTCGTCAGCACGGTTTTGTTAATGGCAGATCAACTGTGTCAAATCTTCTCGATTTTACAGCATTCTGCTTAAATTCGATTTACGCTGGTTACCAGGTCGACTGCGTTTACACTGATTGTAGTAAAGCTTTTGATAAGTTACCACACAACCTCATATTATTTAAGCTCAAGTGAATGGGATTTCCGCAATATTTTGTTAACTGGATTAAATCGTATTTGGTGGAGCGGTCTTATCAAACACGTTTCCGAGGCGTATTTTCTAGTGAATTTATTGCTGAATCAGGTGTTCCTCAGGATAGCCACCTTGGTCCACTTCTGTTTATTTTAGCAATAAATGATATAACTCACATCAAAGAACACTCTCATCTGCTTATCTATATCGATGATATGAAAATATACAGAACGGTAAATTCTAAGGACAATTCAGATCTACTCGTCTGATCTGAAATACTTTGAAGTTTGGTGTTCTAAAAATAATATGTTTCTAAAACCAGATAAATGCATAATTTAATTTTTGATTATAACATAAAATATACTGCTTTAAGTCGTGCATGTACCGTAAAAGACCTTGGTGTATGCATAAATTCTAAGCTATCGTTTAGCATTCACATTGATTATATTTGTAAAAAATCATCTTCAATGCTTAGCATGATTACAACTACAACGTTGTATTATGCAATTGTGCGTCTTCACTTAGAGTATGCAAGTCAAGTTTGGTCCCCAAGTTACAATATGCATGTGCATGTTGATCGAATAGAAAGAATCCAAAAACGTTTTGTTCGGTTTGCTCTAATGGGCTTAAGTGGAATGGACATATTAGACCTTCCTCCTTATGAGGAGCGTTTAAGATTATGAAAAAGGCAGTCCTTAAGTGAGCAAAGGAAGTCTGCAGATATCGTATATTTACACCAACTCATAACAGGTGTATTCGATTCTCCAGAACTTCTCTCTCATATCAACACTAAACGTAGAAGCAGTAGAAACGCTAACAAATTAATTTATTTACCACTTAGTAGAACAAATTATATGGTTACTGCTCTTTTAAACCACATGAGTAGCTTTGTTAACAATTGTAGTGTTTTTGATGTTAACTTGTCAAAAGGTCAACTCAAAAGTAGATTAAAAACAATTGTGTAATTTGACTTATATATGCATAGTTAGTTGTTATGTCTTGTGTTGTCCCTGAGCCCAACCCATTCACTGGTGGGTTAATTGTTCCCACAGTAACTTCTGGGTCGTGGCTTTAAATGGGTTAATGCTGAGAAAGTGCGAAAAAGCTGTAGTAGCTGAACTCTATTGTTATTACATATAAAATAACTTCTTGTGTGCAACACTTACTTTTAAACAGTTATGCGTAAAGTAAAAGTATACATATCTTATTGTGATTAATTTCTAAAAACATATTAGTTAAGAATATGTTAGAAGGCAGATGTGGAATTATAGTAGTGGCATGGTCTTGCGAAACCCTTATAACTATGTTGTTTTTGCAAATCGATTTTATAGCTGCTGGTACTAATATTGTTGCGTGAATAAATAGAATTAAATTAGTTTTGCGGCTAACTACCGCGTTCATTGATTATTTTCTTGAGACTGACTTATTTTTGTAGATATTAAAACATATATCTATTTGTCAAGCGATCGAGCAGCCTGAGGGAGTATTTAACACTGCTCAGTCGCTTGGCAAGCGATGTTGACGGACAAGAGCTTTGACCACTCGAGAGCGGCTTACACGCTGAACGAAAGGGAGTAGTAAAAGAGTGCAACACGCGCAAAGTTTATGCTGACTTGCATTATCGGAATTGCATTGAAAACATGCATTGTTAAAGAGCGTAACACGCGCAGGGTTTTATGGTAACTTTCAATGTGCATCATCAGCGCATTGCGTTTGTCAATGAACTCTTGTCCGTGATACCCCAAACCTCCCCTTTCTTTTTTTGAAAAGTCTTTAGATTATATGCGCATACTAAAATAAAGATTTTTCATTTGATAAATTTATTAATCTATAATTTTAGCATATTATTAATAACTAGCTTATACCCGGCATGCTTCGCTGCGCTCAGTGTGTTATCCCCTAAAAGAGGGTGTAGCTTTAGTGAGGCAATGCTTTTATAGTAAGTTCGTACCGAGCTTCATTGAAGTGTGACTTATTTCGAAAGCTATACCGACAATTTAGGCTGCTGAAAAAGTACCACGCCCCTCGTCCAACGCCCCTAAAATATTACCAGTGAAACGGCATGTGTATATTGAGATCGAATACTGTATTCCGAGGCTGGGCAACCTCTAATTGCAAAACTGATCGATATCGAAAAATTGAGGTGTATTTAAGGTGCCTTTTACGATCGGCACCAGGCTTCACAGGACCACTCTCAAAGCTTTGGCTTAAAAATTGGCTTAGCGGTTTCGGAGCCTTAACGTGATACACACATACACCCACATACGTAATTATATACATTAAGTCGCCTCACGCTCTGTAGAAAAAAAAAGTTGTTCGGTCCGGTTCTTCAAAATAATCTATGGCTTATGTTATGATGACCCCAAATAGTTCAACTAAAAATATTGGCTGGTAATGAAAAAGCACCAAAAAATTTTAAATTACTCTAGGCGCCAAAATCCAAAAAAATTTCTGTGATCCACATGCCACTAATTTTTTTTTATGAACTTTGGCCTTCTAAACACGAATATCACAATAAAAAAAAATTTTCTATGGATAGGTTTTTGGGATATTATTTTTTCTGCATCAAAAAAAATCTTAAATTATTACCGTTGGATCAAAGATTATGTGGATTTTTTTGGATTGTTTTAACTTTTTTCATATTATTTTCACTGAAATGCAATTAATTTTTTTCACACTACTTTTTGTCAATGAATTGTAAAATATAAACTGCAAGAAATGTGTAAAATTTTTTGTAATATCTTCCAATTTAATTCTTCTCTTTTCACTGTATAATTCAATAGATACTTTATTTGACTAAAAGTAACATGGCAAAACAAAAAAAAGTTTTAATGTGAATTTTAGTGAAAATAATATAAAAAAAGTTGAAAAATTGATGAAAGTCCGCATTACCTCTGGTCCGAATGCAAAAATTTAAAAATGTATTGGTGCAGATTGGAATTTTTTATTACTATTATTTCTGACCGTTTGTTTTTGTTGGCCAGTAAATATTTTAACAAAAAACTCAATTATTAGAGTATATTTCAAACAATTCTGTGGCATACTGGTTGAGGTGCGTAGCTTGTATGCGGTAGAACCCAGGTTCGATTCCCATTTGACACAGAAAGCTTTTTCAATTAAATTCATTTTTCTGTTCAGCCGTCATCTATCTGCAGACAATGGGAAACCTCAGAGAGTAAAAACTGCCATGAAAGTGTTCTTGCGAACATAAGCCATTCGATGTCGGCATAAAACTTGTAGGTCCAGTTCTCGATCATTTGTGTCCAAACATTTCACAACACGCACAACACAATTGATGATAAGATGCTTGGTCTAAGTATTTCAAGGGCTTAAATGGCCATTTCGTTTCTGTTTTTTTTTTTTTATTTCAAACCATTCCAGCTCACAGATGGCTATCGCTAGAGTCGAAATATTTGGGGAAGCATCATTACATAAAGCAAGCATTCTAAAGAGGATTCTAAAGAGGAACCGACCCGAACAACTTTTTTTCGTGAAAGCCTTAGTAAAAATACATACAGTTTTTACAGGCGTGGCAACATTTATTTATATATATATGTAGTGACCGCCACTTGGTCCCATTGCACCTACATACCAAATTTCAGTATTAAAACGTGTACAGCTCGAAAATTACAATTATTTCTGAAAAGTCAGTGTAGATAAAGTGCCACACGCCCATTTTTATAAAGGTTCTGGCAGTAACCATATGACCTCATGTACCAAATTTTAGTCTTCTACTATAAAAAAGTCTCATATATAACATTTTACAGATTCTGGGAGGTAAAAGTGGGAGTGGAAACATTCATATATAAAGTGATCGCCACTTGGACCATAGCACCACATACCAAGTTTGACTATCAAAACGTTCACATCTCAGGAATTAAAATTATTTCTAACCGACAGCTCTGGCAGCTAGTTCTTATTTAGTTATAATTTTTAAATTGTAATTGACTACCATACATAAAAAAATTCATTAAAATTATGTCTGAAGAGTAGGCACAGATATAGTGCTTTTATGTCCATTTTTTGCAAAGCTGCCGAGAGTGAGCGCATGAACTTAATTACCAAATTTTAGTATTTAGCGATGAAAATCGTCTGATTTATAGAAGTTCCATTGATTTGTGGGTGGTACAAGTGGGGGTGGCAAACTTTACATATATATATTGACCGCCCCTTAGAGCACCTGCATATTAAGTGTTACTATCAAAACGTGTACAACTCAGGAATAAGCATGATTTCAAAAAAATGGGCGTATAAATGATAAGACCACGCCCATTTTTTGAACAGTTGCCGACAGTAGCCATAAGAAGTAAATTACCAAATCTTAGTTTTCTACGGTTATATACAGAACGGTTGATTCTAAAGACAATTCAGATCTACTCCAGTATGATCTGAAATACTTTGAAGTTTGGTGTTCTAAAAATAAAATGTTTCTAAAACCAGATAAATGACAAACTATGACCTTTTCGCGAAAAAATAATAATTTTATTTTTGATTATAAGATCAAAGATACTGCCTTAAGTCGTGAAGATACCGTCAAGGACCTAGATATATTCATGGATTCTAAGCTATCGTTTAACATTCACATTGATTATATTTGTAAAAAAGCATCTTCAATGCTTGGATTTATAAAACGCTGGGCCAAAGAAGTTAATAGCATGATTACAACTACAACGCTGTATTTTGCAATCGTGCGTCCTCACTTAAAGTATGCAAGTCAAGTTTGGTCCCCAAGTTACAATGTGCATGTTGATCGAATAGAAAGAATCTAAAAACGTTTTGTTCGGTTTGCTCTAAGGGGGCTTAACTGGAACGGACATATTAGACCTTTCGTCTTATGAGGATCATTTGAAACTGTTTAAAATGCAGTCTTTAAGTGATCGAAGGAAATCTGCAGATATCGTATATTTACAGGTGTATTCGACTCTCCAGAACTTCTCCGTAGAAGCAGTAGAAACGCTAACAACTTAATTTATTTGCCATTTGGTAGAACAAATTATATGGCTACTGCTCCTTTAAGTTGCATGAGTTCCTTTGTTAACAATTGTAGTGTTTTTGATGTTAATTTGTCAAAAGGTCAACTCAATATTATATTATACATTAGATCTATGTATACGCATGGTTAGTTGTTACGTCTTGTGTTGTCCCCGAGCCCAACCCATTTATTGGTGGTTAAATTTTTCCCACATTAACTTCTTTGTGGTCACTGGTATCCAAAACATTGATATTTTTCAAGTGGCTTTATGATTGAGTCGTGGCTTTAGATGGGTTAATGCTAAGGAAGTGCGATAAAGCTGTAGTAGCTGAACTCTATTGGTATTGCATGGTAAAAGCCGTCTGATATAAAGCAGTTTTACTGATTTGTGGGCGGTAAAAGTAGGCGTGACAGCATTTATATATACGTAGTGACTGCCACTTGGACCCATAGCACCTGCATACCAGAATTCACTATCAAAACGTGTACAACTCAGGAATAAGCATAATTTCGATAAAGTGGGCGTAGATATGGTGCGACCATGCCCATTTTTTGTATATTGACCGACAGTAACCATAAACTTAATTACCAAATCTTGGTCTTTTACGGCAAAAGTCGTCTGATATAAAGCATTTTTACTGATTTGTGGGCAGTAAAAGTGGGCTTGACAACATTTTTATATACATAGTGACTGCCACTTTGATCCATAGCACCTGCATACAAAGATTCACTATCAAAACTTGAACATCTCAGGAATTAAAATTACTTCTTAAAAGTAGGCGTAGACATAGTGTGACCACACCCATATTTTGTACAGTCACCGACAGTAACCATCTGAACAAAACTACCAAATTTTAGTTTTATACGATTAAACCAGTTTGATATAGAGCTTTTTTTTTGTTTGTGGGCGATAGAGCTAATTTGAGTTGCATGGGAGGTACCACGCCCCCTTGTTCAATCAACACCAAACTTCACAGAAACGCTCTCGAAATGTTGTTTCAGCCTCCCAAAAAAATTTTTATAAAGATTGGTTCGGCGGTTTTGGAGTCTATAAGTGATATACACACATACCCACATACATACATCCAGTTTTATATACTATACTATATATAGTATACTATATAGTATATATACTATAACCTTTCGAAAGTGGTAACGGACCGACCAGATCAATGTGTACATGTTCGAAACGACCTTGTAGAATTTTAATTTTATGTGTCTGTGTACTTTTGAACGTTGACATCTAACACATTCTTGAGACCACTTATTAATTTCTGTGCTCATTTTTGGCCAGAAGTAGCTCTGTGTTATTAGTCGTCGTGATGCTCGTGTTCCTGGATGTGAAATATTATGTAGTTGTTCAAAAAATTGTTTTCGTAGTGTTTGTTAAATGTATGGACGTGTTACTGAATTTGTTTGCTCGCACCAAATATTAATGTTAAAAAATGGGATGTGTATCTGTTCTAAATTGTATGTGTGTTTGTCCAGTATTTCCTGTAGTTCTGTATCAGTAGTCTGTTCTTTGTACAATATTTTAAAGTTAATGTCTATAAAAGAGAAAGCGTCAATTTCGGTTCGTGAAAGTGCGTCTGCTACAACATTGTCTGTACCTTTAATATGTCTTATGTCATTGGTAAACTGTGATATGTATTCTAAATGTCTAATTTGTCTGGGACTACGTTCTGTTTTCGAATGAAGAATAACGGTTAGTTAACGGTTTATGATCAGTGTAGATCGTGAAATTGTTACCTTCAAGGTGATGTCTAAAATGATTAATTGTCAAGTATATCGCAAGCAATTCGCGATCGAATGTGCTGTACTTAGTTTCCGCTTGGGAAAGTTTCTTTGAGAAAAACGCTAATGGTTCAAGTAAACTGTTCTTTTGTTGTTGTAAAACGCCACCGATTGCGGTGTTCCATGCATCTACAGCAATTGATAGTTTTGTATTACTACCAATATGATTGAGTAGTGTTTGCTTTTCAAAACTATCTTTAATTGCTGTGAAGGTGTGTAGTGTAGTGCCAGTCCAGAGTAAGTGTTTGTTTTTTGTTTTTGATGCTACGGTGACCATGTCATAAATTGGACCTAGCATGTGTGCAAGTTTTGGAATACATCTGTGGTAGTAGTTTGTCATTTGCATTTGGTTTACTGTAACTGGTTGTAACAGAAATGTTATAACTGAGGAAATTTATGTCTGTTGCTCCGAAAATACATTTGTTAGGTTTTACGTTTAAACCGTAGTCTGAAAGTCTCTGAAAAACTTGTTTTAAATGTTCGAAATGTTCCGTCTCAGTCTCGCTAGCAATAAGAATGTCGTGTATGAACCGTTAAAATGTTTGAGCTGGGTTCCTCAAACCAAATGGCATACGGAGGAACTCAAACATTCCAAACGGTGTCGTGATTGCTGTTTTGTGTATGTCCTTAGGAGCCATTGGTATTTGATGGTAGGCTCTGACTACCCTGTAGGAAAATCAACTAATTTAAAAGTAGTTTTTTGTCAACCACAACTAGTTGAAATTCTGACTTTTTTCCATAGAACGAACTAACTTATTTTGTATGGTGATGTCCGCTAAATAAGTCAATTGACTTTCGTCTGCATATATTTTCAACTACTTGTTAAATTAGTTACATTTAAATTATTTTTTTAATTGCTTTTAAATAACCAATTGAAAACTATTACTGATGGCCTGAAGTTAATAATATTTGATGAAACAACATGGTTAAATATATATAAACTTGTAATCTAATAAAAATTTGCAATTAAAACATGTCAACATCAGAGTAGTTGCCGCCTTAATATAATTAAAAGTAGTTAATATACTGGTTTATTTTAAATTAGTTTTTTAATTAGTTGTTTTTAAAAACAAGTTAGTTTGTTCCTATAGGGTATGTCTAACTTTGAGTATATGTTAGTGTTGTGTAAGTTAATAGAAAAATCGTGTATATGTGGTATTGGGTAACGGTCAGGTATGGTGATGGCGTTCAGTCGTCTGTAGTCACCGCATGGTGTCCAGTAATTTGCTTCACGTTTGGCAACGAGGTGCAATGGAGAAGAAGATTTCGAATCTGATGGTTTACAACTACCTGACTTTATTAAGAATCGAATTCTTGTTTTGCTATTTTAATTTTTGAAACATCCAAACGTCTCGGTCTCGTGAAAGGTAATTGTCCTTCAGTTGTAATGTAGTGTTGAGTCTTGTGTTTGACGGGTGTAGTGTAATCTGGTTCAATGAGGAGAGAGGGGAACTGTTTGAGTAATTGTGTGTATTTATTGTCGAGTGTGAATAACTTCGGTAATGATGTTCCGGATAACGCAGAGATTGTATTGACTGATGACTTAGTCAAAGGGTCAATCAGTTTTTTGTGTTTTAAGTCTATTAATAATCCGTATTTAGTGAGAAAGTCTGCACCAATTATAGGTCTTGTGATGTTTGCCAAAATGAAAGTAAATGGAAAATCTCTTCTTAGTTTTAAATTTATGTTAAGTAATTTTGTTCCGTAAGTTGAAATTGTACTGCCATTAGCTGCAGTTAAAATAAGGTCTGACTTTTTATTTTGACTTTTGAATTTGGAAAAAGGAAGTACTGAAACTTCTGCACCACTGTCAATCAAAAAGTTCATGCGATTGTCCTTATCGTAGATGAATAAACGGCGAGTGTGTTGGAGCTCGTATCATTTGCCGTTGCAATAATGGAGTTTTTTAGTTTTTTGAATTTTGTGTGTTTTATTGGTCGTTTTGTCTGTATGAACATGGTTGTTCACATTTTCTGGCCGCGCTACCCAATTGACCGGTCGTTGACTTTACCCATTCCGAGAGAATGATCTACGTCTTGAGGAACTTCGGAAGTTCGAATTCCTAGACAGTGATCGATTTCGATGTTCATTTCTGAGTTCCTGAACTTCGATGGATATTTTATTGAAACTTTCCATGATTTTGTTGGTTGTTTGAGCAAAATGTTGCTTCATCGCCATTAGGTCTTCAGCTTTCATGGCTTGGTTGGGTTTATTGCTTACGACGGAGAGTTGACCTCCAGCAATAACTTCCCACAAATTGTCAGCGAGACCAAGAAGTATATTTAGTTCTGTGTGACCTGACCCGGTCAAAGCGATGTTTAGACTTTTCGGTAATTTTCGAAGCCAGAGTTTATTAGCGAATAAAAGGAGTGTCCGATAAAACTGAGATGGTTTCCGGCCACCCATCTCAGATTCCGAAAGGATTTTGTCCAAGCGTTTGCTTTCGCTCATTGACAGTCTATCCATTAAGGTCTTTTTTAATCCCTCATATAAATTTGTTGACGGAGGATTCTGAATGAAGTCTAGTACCGTTACTATGACTTCTTGTGGAAGAGCAGTAACTAGGTATTCGTATTTAGTTCTGTCCACAGCAATAGATTTAGATTGGAACTGAATCTCGGTATGCGCGAACCATGTATCTGGACAATTTGTTCAGAATGTAGGTAGCTTGATAGCTGTCGCATGTATTTCTGGATGAGAATCGAAATGATTTACCTGGAAACCTATTAAGGGTGTGTCATCCCCTGCACCCATAAGTGAAGCACGTGGAGGTGTATGTTGTATTTTAAAAACAAGTATAATTAAAATATGTGTACCTAACTGAATTACCTAGTGCAGTGTTGTGCCTGAAGATTATAACGATTGACACTTTCTGTCCCAATCGTTATAATACTCCGTAAAAGCTATGGTGTATGTGTGTCTGTATTAAGTTATTACAATTTAAAATTGATAATAAATTCTATAATTTTTAATATTTTAATTTAATTTATTAACAAAAAAAAATTTTGTCGATTTTGACTGCAACGCTGACTTTGACTGCGACGTTGGCTGTATCGCTGACTGCGCTGTCGACGTTGGCTGTGCTGTTGATGTTGTTGTTTATGTTAACACTGTCACTGAAGCGGATTGGAAAAACGTTGATGGTTGGTATCTTCACGTGGCGTTGATACTGGAGCAGATTGGAAAAACGTTATTGATGGCTGGACTCTTAATGCAGAAGGCAACAATGTATGATGGGGTAGCGTGGTAAATAGCGTCGTATTGAATGTGCTGTTGATTAGTATTGGCAACGAAAATATTGTGACGGCGACTGAGGTTGTTACTGATAATGATGCAAAAGTTGCTACAATTGTTGTTGCTGATGAGGGTAAAATTGCTACTGCTGATGCTGGATGCTTCGTCGGCTGAAGTGCAATTATCCCTTTGAAATGACGCTGGTCAATGTGTGCTGATCCTTTTTTTTTGTTTTTTTTTTTTAAGCAGTGACCGTGTCTACTGCGTAGACAAACAATATATTTTTGATACGTTTTATTTTTTATCATAGTTTTATACAATATTTTTTATTTGAACATTTATTTTTGAACATTTTTTCACAACTGACTTTTATATAAAATATTTTTGAAAATTTCAATTATATGAACTTAATTTGAATAATATTTTATAACTCAGTGTTTTTATGAAAAGTGTTTCTAATGTTAAAAATGTGTGTGTATCAAGATGTGGTATTCAGTTACCACATATATAAATATAGTGACCGCCACTTGGTCCCATTGCACCTACATACCAAATTTCAGCATTAAAACGTGTACAGATCAGAAATTACAATGATTTCTGAAAAGTCAGTGTAGATAAAATGCGACACGCCCATTTATAAAAAGGTTCTGGCAGTAACCATATGAACTTATGTACCAAATATTAGTCTTCTACTGTGAAAAAGTCTCATATATATCCTTTTTACAGATTTCTGGGAGGTAAAAGTGGGCGTGGAAACATTTATATATAAAGTGATCGCCACTTGGCCCATAGCACCACATACCAAGTTTGACTATCAAAACGTTCACATCTCAGGAATTAAAATTATTTCTAACCGATAGCTCTGGCAGCTAGTTCTTAGTTATAATTTTTAAATTGTAACTAACTACCATACATAAATAAATAAAATAAAATTATTTCTGAAGAGTAGGCACAGATATAGTGCTACTATGTCCATTTTTTGCAAAGCTGCCGAGAGTGGGCGCATGAACTTAATTACCAAATCTTAGTATTTAGCGATGAAAATCATCTGATTTATAGAAGTTCTATTGATTTGTGGGTAGTACAATTGGGGGTGGCAAACTTTATATGTGAGCTATTCTACCAATTCGAGACGACGTTTTGGAAAACGCATCATGGATTTTTTTCAAATTTTTCCAGGATGTGGTCCTCGATATTTATTATGTATTTGCATTTTTTTTTTTTTTTGGTCCGTTATTTTAGCTGTAATTACGGGGTGCATTTCATCAAAAAAAATTTTTTCGTTTTTTTCAATATAATTTGTTAGTACTTTATAGCAAAATAAAAATTTAGTTAAAAATCTATTTTTATATGAAATTTTCTCAGCTTTTCGAAAAAAATATTTATTCTCTTCTCGAAATTGCCGAAAGCTATAAAAATTTAGGGTAAAAGTGGAAAAGCTGTTTTTATGGCATTGCGCATGGATTCACATTTTTTTTAATATTTTATTCAGAAAGCTGAGAAAATTTTATTAAACTTATCTAAAATTCAGAATGGGATCTCCGTAAAACGGTGAGAATCAATTTAAATGAAAAATTTGTTAAATGCGTGAGCTTTCTTACATACGTGTGCTCTGTTGCACCAGGTGCTTTGGAGCACTTTTCGGTGATTTAAATTATCGCACTTGAACACATTATTTTACATGTAGATTGTGCACTTGTCAACCGTCAAACAAGTCGTTGTAATCTGAGAAAATTTCAATAAACATATCTTAAATTCAGATTGAGATCTGTGAGAAAGGCTAGAATTAATAAAAATGCAAAAATTTAATTTATTTTTGTGTTTATTTGAAAATTAAAAAATAATTGTTATCAGATACTGAACAATGAAGTAAAAAATAAGACTTCAATACTTTCTGACATATCTATTTAATCAATTTTTAAATTTCGCACTAATAAAAGTGATTTTCATTTACATCTTGAAAACTTGCACGATTGAAAAAACCGTAACAGATCCTAGGTTGTTAGGTAGTGGTGAAACATAATGCAGTGATTGAGTTCCTTTGATTGTTTTTGAGCAAGATGCTCGTTCCTTTAATGAAGGTTTTGCTTTCAAATAATCCTCATTTTCGATAAATACAAAATCGATATTTGGCAGACTTTGAGTTGCCCATTTGAACAAGCCATACAGTGTAATCATTTGTTCTGTCGTGCCCATTTGCAACGACTTTTTTCTCGCACATCGTTTGATTATCCCCGCCAAACCATCACACGGTCCTTTATCATGAGAAGTGGCAAAAAAGTTCCAATCAGCTACAATATTAAAGTTATCTTCATGGTAGCACAAATTCGTGAATGCGTTTTTATTTTTAAACTGCTGAGGCGTTCCATCACTAAAGTAATGAATCTTTCTGACAGAAAGATAGATTCATCCCTGCTGTAACTACATCAATAATTATGCAATGATCAGTCGAGGTCCATTGTTTGTATTTAATTTGATCAATGCTATGATCGTCGAACAATTTTTCAAAAAATTTAACTATATCATAACTTCCAGGGCATTCTGTGCAAGATCTGTTGTGACACAATTCTGTTGGCTTTCTCCACTGTAGTTCTTTAACAAGTTTTTATATATGGAATCAGACTTCTCAATCCACTTATTATCTTGTATTAGTAACGAAAACTTGCATCCTAATAGCAAATATACGAATGGGTATTCAAGAAACTCTGGAACCTCAACATCAATGTAGAGGACAAGAAGCGAAGTTACCTTCCAGCATCAATTTGACATTTTGCTGAATAGAAAAAACACACACAGTATGCGTACCACTGTTTTCAGAAATTACACAATGCTGAGGGCGTAATCTTGCAAATTTTGCAAATTTGATTGCAGCATCTGGATGTTCAAGTTTGGAACAAGTGTATAATTCATGCAAGTCTCTTCTAAATATTTACTCGTGAGCCATCACTCTTCTTGACTGACTTAACATCTCTAATTCCCGCTAATTGCCTGGAGTTTGTATCATCTTCGTAAAAATTTGTCACCAGTCTTATCAATTCTGAATCTAATGGCTGACGCCCTGCCTTTCGAGAACTGTTCTGATCACATTTAGCATAATTTAATGATCTTTCGGTGAGCTGTTTTGCAGCTAAAACAGTAGACCTTGAACAATGAAATTTAGACTGTACTTAAAGGCAATTCCAGCTAGTTGGTAAAACTGACAGCAATTTTAAACGGATTGATCTGAAATTGAAAAGTCATATCTTTTACTACAAAACTCATTTTGAATAGTTTGTTTATTTTTTGTATTTACTTGGCTTTTTCAGCATTATATATTTTTTTCAAATAATCAAGCATCGAATTCTGATCCATAGCTAATTCTTCAGTTGTACTGTTAGGTAAAACACCGAATTGAGAAGTAAATAGAGCCCTAACTGCTGCATTAATTTCATCCCATTTTTTAGTTTGATAAGCGACACGATCTAGTCTACAAATAAAAAATACAGAAACGGTCAAATATGGTTTTATATCCAACATCAAGTGATACAACTTTAACATACCGAAATTTCTTTACAGGACTAAATTCAAAAATGTCTCTAACGCTTGGTCGTTACTATCATATAGCGGATTGCTATCATTGATATTGGTTGCGAGATATTCAAATATTGAATTGCTCTGCGCCAAGCTTTGTTGTTGCTGCGCCGCGAACTAATGTTGATAATGAGACTGGTTCTCTTAGGTATTCAGATGTGCTAAAAGCCACCGATAAGCCAGCTGATCGTGATTCTCTTACAGACTCGCTGGCAGTTGTGCACTCTGGTTCAGATAAGAGTAACACTGGGAATAACTTAGCAAAGAGTAAATCGGTCAAACCAAAGTTAAATAGTAATGGATTTTTGGGAGTTAATGAGAGTCATGAACTGGATATTATAGCCGAAAAAAATTTTGTTCATTTATCAGCATTCAAGTCGTCTGTCTCTGAGCATGATATTATTGATTATGTGGTAAAGTACACGTCGATTGATCGAAGCCATTTCTCATGTCATAAATTAATTAAAAGAGATGCTGTGCTCGATGACCTGAAGAGTATTTCATTTAAATTGGGAGTTTCTTCAAATTTATTTGATCAAATTATAAACCCATCTCTATGGCCAGTTAATGTGAGAGTTCGACCTTTTAAAAATTTTCGAAAACTAGGGGCTATAAACAACCAAAATTAGTGAATGTTGTAACTTCAAATAGTTTTAGCCGCAATCTAAAGCTTTATTTCCAAAACTTATCTGGAATGAGAACCAAAACTGATTCCATTTATCAATGGTCGTCACATGGCGAGTATGATGTGATTGTTTTTATTGAAACTTGGTTAAATTTGGATTTTTGTGATGCGGAGTTTTTTGACATGGATATCTACCAAGTGTATCGCAAAGATAGAGACTCATTAAAGTCAGGCCTCTCGCGCGGTGGTGGCGTACTCATTGCTGCTAAGCGTACTTTACGCTCGTCTCCGTGCACTTTGTCTAATGCAGATTCCATCTTAGATCAACTTTGTATATCTAAGTTCTCCATCATAATATTGATGGACCGGATTGTTCTCTGTATCTATGTGCATCGTATATTCCTCCTAATAGTCTGGACGGAATTTATGCTGCTCATGTGAATAACGTCATTTCTCTTCAGTCATCGCTGGATATAAGCAGTCATCTGTGCATATTATGTGATTTTAATCTAAGTAAAATTGAATGGTTGCGGATCGCAGGTGACCTTACTCCAACTAATGTAAATCAACTCCATGAAATTGATTTAATTGACGGCTTTTTTAGCATTGACTTAGCACAAATTAATTGTTTTAAAAATAAATTAAATAGAATCCTAGATTTAATTTTTGTTTCTAGTAGTATTAAATTTAATATAGCAGAATGTGTCTTCCCAGTTAGTCCAGCTGGTATTCATCATTTTCCTTTGCTTCTTGAAATTGAATTTTATGAATTTATCTCTTCCAAGCAAAATAATAATGTATTTAATTTTAATTCGTGTAATTTCAATGCATTAACTGAGCTATTTAATGAAATTAATTGGACAAACTTATTTTTTTGGAAAAAACACCGCAACTTGCTTTGATATTTTCAAATCTACCATTTTAAATATTTGCAAAAACAATATTCCTCGGGTTGTGCAGAATAACCACAAGTTGCCGTGGTATACTAGTGGTCTCAAAAAATTAAAAAACTTGCGTAATAAATTTTTTAAACTGTTTAAGTCTTCTAACGTTAGTTATTATAAACTCAAATTCGAGCATTATGCGAGAGAGTTTAATTTCTTAAATAAATTTTTGTACAAGCAACATATACTTAGTTTTGAAACCAATATAATTTCAAATCCTAAAACATTTTGGAATTATATCCAATCGAAAAGAAATGGATCGCAGATTCCATCTTCAATGGTATTTAAGGGCAGCAAGTCTTCCTCAACTGTTGATACTGTGAATCTTTTTGCAGATTATTTTAAATCAAACTATAATCATGATGAATCGTGGTATGACAGCTCCCTGTTGGACAATGTTGAACTAGGCTTCGATATTGGCTCTATGGTAGTGACTGTTGAAGATGTACTAAGCTCATTGTCTCAATTAAAAAGTTCTTCGAAATGCGACAACGATGGATTGTCCTCTATTTTATTAATTAAATGCGCAGCTGCACTAGCTGAACCGCTTTGTATTATCTTCAATAATTCTCTGTGTTCTGGATCTTTTATCGAAGCTTGGAAAATTGCAGTTATCAGTCCAATCTTTAAAAATGGTCAAAAGAATGATATAACCAACTATCGGCCCATTTCTAAACTAACAATTATCTCAAAATTGTTTGAGTCAGTTATCAAACCGAAATTGTTCTTTCTTGTTAAGCGAAACATTTGTCTTGAACAGCATGGGTTTGTAGCTGGGAAGTCTACAGTAACTAACCTCTCACTTTTTTCAAATTACTGTATATCTTCTTAAGAATCTGGTATTCAGGTCGATGTCCTATATACAGATTTTTCTAAGGCCTTCGATAAAGTTTCCCATAAGGTGTTAGTTGCTAAGCTTGCTAAAATGGGGTGCCACTCCGCGTTCTTGGAATGGATTAAGTCCTATCTAAGTGGTAGAAGCTGCTATGTTTCTATAAATAATTCTCAATCATATTGCTTTAAAGCATCTTCTGGCGTTCCTCATGGTAGTATATTAGGCCCATTGCTGTTTGTTTTGTATATAAATGATATATGCAAATGTTTTCGTTACTCTAAATTTCTTCTTTATGCTGACGACTTAAAGATTTTTGGCAAGGTAAAAAATTTGGATGATTCTGCATTACTGCAAATCGACCTTAATAATGTCTATGTCTGGAGTCTTCGTAATGGGTTACCGCTTAACATTGGAAAGTGTTCTCAGGTATCTTTTAATAAATCAAAGAATATAATAAAAACATCCTATGCAATGGCAGATATCACATTGCATAAACTTAATACAGTTCGGGACCTGGGAGTTATTTTTGACTCCAATTTCACCTTCGTAGATCACTTAAACTTTTTACTTCCCAAAGTCTATTCCCTCCTTGCCTTCATTCGTAGAAACAGTCAAGAGTTTAAGGATCCTTATACAATAAAAGCACTTTATAGTTCTCTTGTAAGGTCGAGACTAGAATATGCTTCTGTTATTTGGAATCCTTCAGCGGCAATCCATTCTTCAAGGCTAGAAAAAGTTCAAAAAACTGCTTCTAAGTATATGCTTCGTTGTACTAGTTTTAATTCAAATTTACCCTCGTATAATGTTCGTTGTTTGTTATTGGGTTTAAAGACACTTGAAATTAGAAGAAAAATAAGTTTATTAATTTTTGTATATGATATCATCTCGGGTAATATAGATGACTCCTCATTACTAAATTTAATTAATTTCAATATTCCTTCAAGGCAGTTGCGCTGTTTTAAACTCTTTTATGTTAAATGTCATAGAACGAATTACGCCCTAAATGAACCGATCACCAGATCTTTGTGTTTATATAATGGTTTGTCTTTAAAATATGCTTTTGATTTCTCAATGCCTAAATCATTTTTTAAAAACTTTGTTACTAGTTTATTTAATTAACTTTATAGCTTATTTGTTACATTATTTCAATATCTTCTACATCAAATGTATAATTTTTCTAGTCTGTAAGGATTTTTCACATCCATAGACTCAATAAACTAAACTAAACTAAACTAAACTAATATTCTTCAACGCCTTGACTCAATGTGTTGGAGACATCCTCGACTATTGCTGGCTCATATCCAGAAACAAGTTTTCTACAAGCAGAACACAATGTGCTTGTGTCATCAACAGCAGACAATTTCCACATATCTTTTTTAGGGAATTGACAATGACACTTCTGTTTTCTAAATTGAGACAAAAATATAAATTTAGGTTTTATTATAAGAATAGTTCCAAATAAAAAAATAAGAAATAAAATTCCTGCATGGGTTAGTTTCCTTAAATGGATCAAAACATTTCCGCGAAAGTCTTGCGCTTCATTATGATAGAAATTTCAAATATCTAAGAATTTTACTTATAAATACACAACTCACACGGTAGGCTAATATAACAAATGTTAGAAAGCTAACAAAAGAACTAACGGATGTAACGGTTAATTACAACGACTCGTGTGACGGTTAACAAGTGCGCAATCTACATGTAAAATAATGTGTTCAAGTGCGATAATTTAAATCAGCGAAAAGTGCTCCAAAGCTTCTGGTGCAACAGAGCTTTTGTGCTTTCACACGTATGTAAGAAAGCTCACGCATTCAACAAAGCAACTTGATTTGCGTGCATTCGGTTTCATTAAATTTTTCATTTTAATTGATTCTCGCCTATTGAAAAAAACGAAAAAAATTTTTTTGATGAAATGCTCCCTGTAATTACAGCTAAACGAACGGGAAAAAAAAATGCAAATACATAATAAATATCGAGGACTACATCCTGGAAAAATTGGAAAAAAATTCATGATGCGTTATCCAAAACGTCGTCTCGAATTGGTAGAATAGCTCATATATAAAGTTTGCCACCCCCACTTGTACTACCCACAAATCAATAGAACTTCTATAAATCAGATGATTTTCATCGCTAAATACTAAAATTTGGTAATTAAGTTCATGCGCCCACTCTCGGCAGCTTTGCAAAGAATGGACATAACTCAGGAATAAGCATGATTTCAAAAAAATTGGCGTATAAATGATAAGACCACGCCCATTTTTTTAACAGTTGCCGACAGTATCCATATGAACTAAATTACCAAATCTTAGTTTTCTACGGTTATATACAGAACGGTTGATTCTAAACACAATTCAGATCTACTCCAGTCTGATCTGAAATCCTTTGAAGTTTGGTGTCCTAAAAATAATATGTTTCCAAATCCAGATAAATGCCAAACTATGACCTACTAAACTATTGTTGTGAAACTATTTTCGCGAAAAAGGAATAATTTTATTTTTGATTATAAGATTTAAGGTACTGCATTAAGTCGTGTAGATACCGTCAAGGACCTAGGTATATTCATGGATTCTAAGCTATCGTTTAACATTCACATTGATTATATTTGTAAAAAAGCATCTTCAATGCTTGGATTTATAAAACGCTGGGCCAAAGAAGTTAATAGCATGATTACAACTACAACGCTGTATTTTGCAATCGTGCGTCCTCACTTAGAGTATGCAAGTCAAGTTTGGTCCCTAAGTTACAATGTGCATGTTGATCGAATAGAAAGAATCCAAAAACGTTTTGTTCGGTTTGCTCTAAGGGGGCTTATTTGGAACGGACATATTATACCTTCCTCTGTATGAGGATCGTTTGAAACTGTTAAAAATGCAGTCTTTAAGTGATCGAAGGAAATCTGCAGATATCGTATACTTACACCAGCTCATAACAGGTGTATTCGATTCTCCAGAACTTCTTTCTCACATAAATTTTAACACTAACTAGAAGTAGTAGAAACGCTAACAACTTAATTTATTTGCCATTTGGTAGAACAAATTATATGGCTACTGCTCCTTTAAGTTGCATGAGTTTCTTTGTTAACAATTGATGTTAATTTGGTAATTTGTATATGTTAATGTTTTAATTTAATATGTTAATAATGTTCATTTGTCAAAAGGTCAACTCAATAGTAGATTAAAATTAGTTGTATAATTAGATCTATATATACGCATGGCTAGTTGTTACGACTTGTATTGTCCCTGAGCGCAACCCATTTATTGGTGGGTAAATTTTTCCCACATTAACTTTTTTGTGGTCACTGGTATCCATAACATTGATATTTTTCAATGATGTCTGGGTCGTGGCTTTAGATGAGTTAATGCTGAGGAAGTGCGATAAAGCTGTAGTAGCTGAACTCTATTGTTATTACATGGTAAAAACCGTCTGATATAAAGCAATTTTACTGATTTGTGGGTGGTAAAAGTGGGCGTGACAACATTTGTATATGCATAGTGACTGCCACTTGGACCCACAGCATCTGCATACCAAGATTCAGTATCAAAACGTGTACAATTCAGGAATAAGCATGATTTTGATAAAATGGGCGTAGATTAGTGCGGCCATGCCCATTTTTTGTACATTGGCCGACAGTAAACATATAAACTAAATTACCAAATCTTAGTCTTCTACGGCGAAATGTGTCTGATATAAAGCATTTTTACTGATTTGTGGGCGGTGAAAGTGGGCGTGATAACATTTATATATACATAGTGACTGTCATTTGGATCCATAGCAACTGCATACCAAGATTCACTGTCAAAACTTGAACATTTCAGGAATTACAATGATTTCTGAAAAGTGGACGTAGATATAGTGTGACCACACCCATTTTTTTGTACAGTCACCGAAAGTAACCTTCTGAACAAAATTACCAAATTTTAGTTTTATACGACTAAAACCGTCTGATTTATAGCAGTTTTTTTGGTTTGTGGGCGATAGAGCCAATTTGGGTTGTATGGGAGGTACCACGCCCCCTTGTCCAACCAACACCAAACAGGAACACTTCCAGAATGTTGCTTCAGTATCCCTAAAAATTTCACAACGTTTGGTTCGGTGGTTTTGGAGTCTATACGTGATGTACACACATATCCACATACCCACATACATACATTAATTTTTATATATATCGATAGATAAGTGTGTTTAAACCTCTGTTTATTTTAAAATTTCCCCTTTCATCCATTTCTATTACCTAATAAGGTCCCCTGTGTGTTCTAGTTTATGACTAGCTTCATCTTTCAAGTAGACATCATCATTCAATTTAAATGTTTGATTTATGGAGTCTTTGTCATAATAATATTTTGATATCAATTTCGCGTGGTCAACTAGTTTGAATGCTCGCTGGTGTGCTTCTTGAAGTCTAAATTTTAACTCTTTGTCGAAAGCTTCTAAATTATACACTGGATCAGTTTTTTCCGTTGTAAAATCAAAGGGCTGTGGTGTTTTGCCGTAGACTAGCTCAAATGGGGCGTAGCCATGAACTGAGGAATGTGTCGTATTGTAACAATACGTGAAATATTTCATCCGTTCATCTCAGTCAGACTTGTCTGGTGATATACGATTGATAAATACGATCTTATGTACTCATTAAAAGTTCTGTTACTTCTTTCGACCATACCAAGTGTTTGATGGTTGTAAGCAGTCGAAATGGAGTGTTTTATAATCAATAACTGGCACAATTCCAAAAAAATTGTATTTGTATATTTAGTACCCATATCTGTTAGTAATTCCTTAACGTATTTAAAAATGCAATTGGCGACTATTGCTTTTGCAACTGTGTTAGCAGATTTATTTAGAACCGCAACTGCTATTAAATATTTCGTCAACTCACACATAATTGTAATTGCGTATTCATTACCCACAACTGATACAGGTAAAGGGCCGATTGTGTCTATCTGAATTCTATAAAAAAGTTTTCAGGAGTTGGTGTTTTAAACATAAGTTCTTTAAACTTTTTACCCGCCTTGTTTTGTTTGCACAGTTCACAGTTTTTCACGAAATTACGTACGTCGTAGTTTAAGTTTTTCCAAGAGTAGAGTTTTCTTATTTTGATTAATTATCGATTAGTTCCTAAATGCCTAGGATTGGATCATTATGGAATTTCGTAAGGATTTTTAATTTTTTTTCTGGATCCGTAATAATTTCAAGGGTTGGTGTAAGTGCTATTTTAATCTTTTTTAGTGTATATTTGTATATTTAAAGAGCTCATCATTTAATGAAATTGTAGATCTTTAAGTTGTAAATTGTTGATTAATTTTTCAAGTCTAGGAAAGAATTTTTCTAGAAAAATTTTTCTATTTTGGAAATTTTATATTTTCTATTTTATAATTAGATCTGTCACAGAGGCTTTTACGACAATTAATGCGAACAAAGAAAAACAACTCCTTATTTGTTATTAAAATATAAAGACATAGAGTTTATTTCACTGAAATAATTAAAATTAATTAATAGACAAATACAATTATTTTCTTCTTACATTTTGTTCTTCTTCTTATCCTTTGTCAGTTAACAATAAATTTTCTGTACCTGTCGAATAATGTTCAGTTGGTCAGGGTTGTCGAGTAAGCTTTAAATCTGTTTTATTACTACCTTTTGGCTCCGCCACATTCCACCTCCCGTGAAGCAGCTAGGCTTCACCAACGACATCTAACTTTGCCAGCTTCGAAACTGGTCTTCGCAACGTTCCACTGGAGGTCTCGACTTCAACCAAGCGAATCTTGCCATCCTTGGCGGGCAGCGTAGCATTAACCACTCCTCTTCTCCATTGACTTCGAGGCATGTTTTCGTCACAGATAAGGACCAAATCTCCTATCTCCATCGGCTTTACGGGTACCAACCATTTTGTTCGCCTCGTCAGTGTTGGCAAGTATTAACGCATCCAACGTCGCCAAAAACTATTTTTGAGCTGTTGACTATCCCGATATTGCTTTCGGCTACAAAATGGAGTATTCAGCATCAACTGGCAAATGCGTAAGCGGTCGGCTGTTGAATATATATTCCGCCTCGATTAACAAGCTGCGTAACGTTTCAACTTGCGGAGCTTGTTCCTTTAATACTACGGCTAGCAACTTCTTCGTTGACTGTATCAGCCTCTCCCAACAACCTCCACAGCTCGGATTCGCTGGACAGTTGAATTCCCACTTGATGCCTTAAACTGAAAGGTTTTGTTGAATATAATTTAAATCGAAAATATCTTCTACTCTGCGCAATTCACCATCAGCACCTAAAAAATTGGTTCCCATATCCGATCTTATTTTGACTGGAACTCCTCGTCTATTTACAAAGTTTCTAATGCACAGAATACACGCATCGGTAGAAAGACCAGCCGCGAGCTCAATATGGATAGCTCGTGTTGTCATGCAGGTAAATAGTGCGGCCCATCGCTTTTCTCGTCTGCGTCCAATCGCCAACTGCATGAGGTGAAGGGTCTTACGAATGGTGTGAGCCGATCAGCCGGTAACTGACCCATTATTTGCGGTTCAGGCACATCACGTTTCAACTTAACATGTTCAGCGGTCTCATTATCCAAGCTGTCGTCCTTACAAGTCTAAGAAAGTTGGAAAATTTTTTCATATCTATTATTGGTGGTGGCGATATAATGATGCAGCATTGAAGCTTCTCTTCGGTGCAGTCGACTGGTTCACTGTTGTCTGCAGACTTTGGCCATAATTCTCTCGGGAGCTTTAAAAAGTCAGGTCCACTCACCCACTCATTTTCTGGATCATATTTTATAGGGTACAATGTTCGTGTTGCTGTGTCAGCCACATTAAAATCCGTTGGGACCCAGTTTCATTCATTGTCATATGTCGTCTCAATCTCACCTACTCTGTGTGCGACGAAAGCTTTATATTGACGATGATCTGATTTGATCCAGCTTAAAACTGTTTTAGAGTCGCTCCACATCATTGTCCTCGTCGGGTGCACGCTGTGACTTTCCAATAATAAACTTCGGAGACGTGTGCCCAATACTGCTGCTTGAAGTTCCAAGCAGGGTATGGATAGAAGTTTGAGTGGGGCGCACCTGGTTTTTCCCAGCTATAAATTTAACTTCAATTTCCCTACCTAAATTAACACGCCAGTACGCGACAGCTGCAAAGGCAACTGCACTGGCATCGACAAATATATGAAGTTCAACTTGAACACAAGGGTGATTAAAATAACTTGAATAGCAACGATCCAGACGGAAATCCCTTACCAATTGAAGCTTCTGGATCCACTGACGAAATTTAGAGAACATTTCAACCGGAATCTGTTCATCCCATTGAACACCTGTGCGCCATAATGTTTGTAAAAGCACTTTCCATATATTAAAATATTTGCCAGCATTCTAAACGGGTCGTACACGGACATTAGCAAACTTAAGAATTCTCGCTTGGTTGGGCAGTGTTCACTTGTGACTATATTGGGATTTAATTTATTTATTTGAAGTCCAAAAATAAACTGATCGTTTTGACTATCCCAGTGCATACCCAAAACCTTATCAACGACGTCGATATTGTTCATATTAACAACCGTTGAGAGTTGTGAGTTGTCCTCATTTAGTTGGCTCTGCACATGGCTAGAATTGGAAACAAACCCTCGAAACTCAAAGCCAGCCTTAAGATGAACCTCTTTCACCGCCCGTCCAATCGTAAGCGCGGTCTCTTCCGTTGGAAAACTACTGACCAAATCATCGACATAATGTCGATCAGTTATTGTGGCTATAACATCTGTCTGATCTGCGGCGATCTCTTTTGCATTGGTGTTTTTACAAACTGCGCACTGCAGGGTGAACAAGTAGCGCCAAATATCATGTCTGACATTGCATAACTTTGACTTGGCTTATCCTGGTCACCGTGTCTCCAAAGAAAGCGTTGGCTGTCCTGATCGCTTTTCTGTATACGGACTTGCAAGAACATTATGTCTGCACACAGACCAATAGTATTTTCGCAAATTTTAAACAAAATCACACTCATTGATGGATTTAGGTCAGGTCCCTTTAACAAAACAGAATTTAATGATATATTATTAACTGCGGCAGCAGCGTCGAAAACTAGTCTGAATTTTCCTGGCTTGTTAATATTGGTGACCGCAAAATGTGGAAGTTACCATGTTCGTGGAGTCTTTGTGATTGCTTCAATACCTGTTTATTTCCTGGCGTAACCCTTCTCAATATAGTTCATCATGGCACCTTCATAACTTTGGGCGAACTTTAAATCTTTTCGCATTTTATTTTCGATAGAATGAAGACGGCTTACAGCCATACTGTAGCTGTCAGGCAACGAAACATCATCAGACTTCCTTATTAATCCGGTTTCAAAACGTGCGCCCACTCTCTTTGTGGTTTTTCCAAAATAAATCGCGATCGAACATCATCTTTGTCTCAAGTAATTTGTTCGGTGCTGACTCCAAAATTCTCGGTTGTAAAATAATCTTCAACTAAGTTTTCTAGATTATTACGAGATTTTTCAGTTAGAAAATGGACACGTGATGGCGATACATAGGTTCCGCTTGAAGCTCCAAAAATCACCCAACCTAAAGGTGTGTTTGCGGCTACCATATCTTTGCCGCATTGAACTGTTTTCAAGGTTCGAATTAAATGGCAATTGTTCAAACCAATCAACTTCTGTGGCACGGCATTAGTATATTCAGCAAGAGACTGACTTTTAAGATGACGATATTTACTATCAAGTTTACTCAAATTGACTGTTAGAGTTGACAGGTCTAATGCTGGACCGTAGTAGCATTTAAATTGTGCCATGCTTTTCCCGGGCTAATTCCTTTTATCGAAAAATTAACCAACATTGACGGCACTTCAATTTGTTGGCCACCAATCCATTGCAAAGTTAAGGACTGATTTTCACCTTTCAAACCTAAGTCTTAGGCAACTGTATCGCTAACCAGGGTGGCTGATGAGCATTCATCTATAAATACAAACGTTTTCAGAATTTTCCCACAGGGACTCTTTAATTCAACCGGTAAAATTTTAAATAAAAGTTTTGTTGTCTTCTCATCAAAAGACTGAGTTTGAGTGGTCACCACCTGATGACTTTCTTTAACTTGTTGGTTATTTTCTTTATTGGAAGTGTGCAGAGTAGGATGATGAACTCGTTTGCAGTCTTGTGTTTGACATGGCTTTTTGCGTCTGCACTGATTAACACTGTGCCCCTTTGACAAACAAGAAAAACACACGTGGTGCCTTTTCACCACCTCCCATCTCTTTTCTGGTGAATGTTTCAAATATTGGCTGCATTGAGACAAATTATGAGATCCCATACACTCCCCACAATTCTTTTCTTGTTGAGCGGTTGCTGACGCTGATTTATTTACCGCGAGCACTTGTCTCATATTCGTTTTCAGTTGCGACGTTTGTGGCCTTGCTGGTGTGTATAAAACATTTGAGGTGGCCTTAGTTATATATAATATATAATAAGTCGGGGATTGGCCGAATCAGACCACAGTGGGTCCCTTTTCGTCCCCTATTTGACGAAGGATGCTACTGCTCAGATCACTCATAAGTGAGCATGCTCCTCATATAGGCACCCTTTGTCACCTCAAGCATGTCCTTGTAGGTCAGTTGACCAATCTCGGCTTCGTCAATAAATGGACGTCCCAGAATGGTCAATCTTATGCTTGCCAACGCCGGACACTGGCACAAAATGTGTGCTGCGTTTCTGGCTCTTCTAGGCATTACCTACACGAATCGTCCTCGGTCAGAGTCATCTTCCTGAGATGGTACATGTAGGGACCGTGTCCTGTGACCAGTACAGTAAGCCAGCTTAAAGTCTTCCGATTGTATCGGGTGACTTTTGCTGCCTCACTTCTTGACCATTTCACGGCCGCCTTTGCCTGCAATTACCAGCTTCTTCCCACCTTGTACGGTGTTCCGAGTCCGTCTATTGCTTAATAAGGCCTGCCACCATGTTGTCGCCTATGGCGATACGTGGTTCGGGTCCACAGAATTCTTCTGCTGATCCTTCTCTTGCTAAAGAATCAGCCTTTTCATTCTGTTCTATGCCAGAATGTCCTCGCACCCACATAAGTGTGAGCTCATTTGTCTGAGCGCACCTATTGAGTTTGGTAAGACATTCTATGGCCAACCTGGAAGTAATATAGAAGTAATATCTGTTCGTTGCATGCACCTAATCACCGACTGATTGTCAAGGGCAATGACAATTTTCTTGCCATTTAGCCGTCCATCTATCAAGTGGTCCAGCGCATGCACTACACCAAGCATTTCCGCCTGGTATACAGACACGAACCTCCCCAGCCTCAGTGCACAGGATAGGTTCAACTCCTCTGAGTAGACGCCAGACCCGGCTCTGCCATTCATCAGAGAGCTGTCTGTGAATATACTGATGTCACTACCAGCGGTTTCTCCACAAACGGATCCATCTGTTATTAGAGTTTTATAACATTTTTCTGTTATTCTCACTCTCTGCCTTCCGTCCATAGGCATACACGTCTCCCTGACATTTCGCTGTGTCATGTCCAGGATGCGCATATGACCATGGAAGGCTGTTGCTCCATGCCACGTAGCATTTCGCAACATCCTGAGGGCTGTTAGCGCTGCCGTTTTCTTTATTTCTAAATCCAACGGTAGCATACCTAACAAAACCTCCATTGCGCTGGTTGGAGTGGTGCGTATTGCCCCTGTTATTCCAACACACGCCAGCCGTTGGACTCTGTCTAGTCGCTTCTTAATGGTTTTCTGACTGACTTTTGTCCACCAGATCACCGAAGCATACGAGATGACAGGTCTAACCATCATAGTGTAAATCCATTTCATAGCCTCTGGGTTTAGCCCCCATTTTAGACCACAAACGCGCCTACACTGAAACAGAACCCTCTTGGCCCTTTGAATCCTGTCTCCTACATGTTCGTTCCAGTTCAGTTTACTATCTAGAGTTACCCCTAGATATTTAACTTTCGTGGACATGTTGATTTCAGCTCCAAAAAGTCTAAGTGGTTCTCTCCTCAGGCCTACCCTCTTTCTAGTAAAGAGAATATTGTCTGATTTTCCTGCGTTCACGGTGAGGCCTTGTTCTCGACACCACTCCTCCACCATTCGGAGTGCTCCCTTCATGATGTCAGAAATGGTGTCAATGAACTTACCACAGACCACCAACGCAATGTCGTCTGCATACTCTATCGTGTGTATGCCCGATTCGTCTAGTCTAGCCAAAAGTGAGTCCACAGTGATGTTCCACAGGGTTGGCGATAACACCCCTCCTTAAGGACATCCTCTACTTACTCTACCTCTAGTCTTGACTCTACCGTTCTGCATGTTGAGCCCTGTGCTTGAGCATATTGTCTACCCAATTTGTTATCATTGGGCTTACATTGCGTTCTGTCAGAGCCTGTCGCAGCCTTCCAAAGCATATTTTGTCGAAAGCACCCTCGATGTCCATAAATGTGGCCATCGCGATGCCTCCTGAAAATAACTCTTTTTCAGCCACTCTAACTAATTTTTGAAGAGCACTCTCCGTAGACATGCCTGCTCTATAAGCATATTGGCATCTACTCAGAGGATTATGTATCAGTGAAGTGCTCTCAAGACAGGCAACCATCACTCTTTCCATCGTTTTCAAGAGGAAAGACGTAAGGCTGATCGGTCTGAACGACTTCGCCTCCGCATAATCTTTTTTTCCGGGTTTCGGGAGAAAGACAACTTTCGCCTCTCTCCAGACTCTCGGAACATACCCAGTCGCTAAGCAAGTAACGAATATACCTCACAGCCTAGGTGCGATGAGATCTTCCCCCCATTGCATCATAGCCGGAAATATACCGTCCATCCCTGATGTTTTGTACGGAGCAAATGAGCGTATAGCACTCCTCACCCCGTCCATAGTGATCATTCTTTCGGCTTCCAGCCTGTCAACCCTGTGCATCCCTTTCTTCAGGTTTGTCCATGGGTCATTAGACTTAAAACTTCCAGGAAAATGCACCTCCATCAGAACTTGCATCGACTCTTCCAGGTTCTCTGCCATATTTCTAACCGTTTTTCGGATTAGTCCCACTTTGGAGAATGGATCTTTTGAAACCATTTTCTGAAGCCTGCATGCTTCTGAAATAGTTTCCATCCCAGAGCAGAAGTCTCTCCACGACTGCCTTTTACGGTGTCGTATGAGGTTCTTCAGTTGCCTTTTCCGTGCCTTGTATTCTGCCCATGTTTCTGGGGTTCTCCCTCTCATGTGCCGATTGAAGGCCTTCCTAACCTTCTTCTTCAGAGATTCGAGTTCCGTACACCACCATGGCGTTGGATCACCCTCGTCTATTGAAGTTGTAGGACATGCCACCTCGTAAGCTTCGACCATGGCCGAACTAAGAGGTTTGACATGGCTTTCCACTTCCGCTGTATTCCCTGGTACTTTGATAGCTTTTTGGGTCAGTCTTTCCCTCAACTTCGCCTTATATTTCACAGGATCCGTGTTCTTGGGAATCCTGACCTTCCTGCTACTCTGCTGGCGTCGGATTCCGAACTTGACTTCAAACTGAATGGATCTGTGGTCCGACATGGTTAGCCTATCCACGACCCTCCAGTTTTCTATTCTGCTCAGAATCTTTCTACAAATAAGAGTGACGTCAATGACTTCCGCTCGCCTTGCATCAATGAAAGTCGGCTGTACTCCTCTATTTTCTACCAACAGATTATACCTCTCCACAAATTCAAGCAGTTGCTCTCCTCTGTCATTGTTGTTAGTGCTTCCCCACGCAGTATTATGCGCGTTGGCATCACATCCTATGATAACTCCAATGCCTCTTTCCTCACAGTACTTTACCAGGTTCTCCACCTCTTTTGAAGGTGGCTGGTCCGGAGAGTCGTAAGGAAGATACGCCGAAGCCATCATACAAGTACCTGTACCATCCCCGATTCTCACAACGGTAAGATCCGGGGAACATAGGTGTGGCATATATACCGCTAGTATACCATGTCTCACCAGGATACAGGTCCTCCGTCTGCCATCTGCCACCGGTTGGTACAGCGTGACTTTCCGCTCCGAGAGACCTTTGATTCTATTGTGAAGAATCCAAGGTTCTTGGAGCATTGCTATGTCAATTCCATCCTCCTCCATGCAACGCATCATCATTCGTGATGCTGCCCTACTATTGTGTAGATTGAGCTGACACACCACGAGGATTTTCTGGTACGGGTACGGGCCCATTACCCGCCCTGGTGGTTCCTCCCTTGCAGAATTCCCCACCAGCCCCGTACCAGGGGTTTCGTCGAGCTCACCTTGCATCCTTTTGGAATTTGATGAGAGCTTGATCAAGGCCGCAGTTGAGTTTCCCCCCTGCCAGCCTGATCGCTTCCATCTCATCCGTCCGGCATCACGCAGTGAACTTGACGCCTCCTTCCTTTGCATCTCCGAACTTCGTTGCATTGCTAACTCTCCATTTAGAAGTGTCCGCAACGCACCGGTTCTGGGTCTGCAACCTCCTAAGGATGACCTCCTTGCTTTCGGAAGTACCGTAAACAATGATGAACATCCTTCTAACGTCCTTTAATGCGTATAGTCGGTCGACCCGCAACTCAGCCCCTTCCCATAAGTTCATGAGCTTTGGCACGGTTCGGCACAGCCATACCTTGGATGATGGGTTCTTGCACTTGAGTGCAATAATTCCATCCTCCAAGTTTGCATTGCCAACAAATCCTACATCGCCATCGCTTTCATTGATGGTGTCGAGAGCCTCCTAGAGGGCGGATTTAAAGGCCGCCAACTGGGACTCTCCCAACTGACCATCGATGGAGCAATCAACGATGTCCATTAAGAGGTCCTTTTCCGCTACCGTAGCATAGGATGCACGGCCGCTTCCAATAACCCCTTCCGGATTGAATTTCCCTCCCGCTGAAGCCTTCGACTTCGCGGACGCAACTCTTTATGTAGGCAAAGGTTTGCTACCGCTCGGTTTCTGGCTATCAGCCCTCCACGATTTCCACTGGCTATCGACTTTTGAGGGTCGTCCACCAACTTCCATCGTCCTTCCTTTATGTGGAAGGCTATCAACCTTTACAGGATGTCCACCTTCATTCCCTGGTGTTGCAGCTTCGACAGGTCTGGCTGACAATTCCACTCCTTTCAGAGTTTTATCGTCCACCAGGCCCGGCGGGTTACCTTTCGGCTTCCCGCACCCTTCCACGGTTAAATCCTTTTGGGATTTCACCGCTTCGGGACTCGTCCCCACAGCGCACCCTTCCTTTTTGTTTTTTGTGGCCCTTAGTTAAAAGTCGAGCAAGTTGCTTAACCCATTGGCTAAAATGTTCCAAAGTCGGATAAGGGTTAATTGTTGACGAATATGAGGCCCACTCTATTCTTTTTGATATTGGCATCTTTAATGTAAGCTCCTCCAACAAGGTAGGGTTGCTCAAATGTTGAGTGGCGTTTGCTGTTCCAAAAGATTCTCAGGAATAGGCAAAATTTCATGGACCTTTTGAAGTTGCGATAGTATGAGAATGTCAGGGTATCCATACTTAAACTCGAGCTGTTCCAAAACAGAGGTTATGTTATGGGGGATTATCCACAAACTTTCCAGTTCTTCGCGAGCAGCCCACAGTGATGCGAAAGGGCATGCTAGACGGAAAAAAGTCGAAATCTTATTTCTGAATTTTGAATATGTAGAACTCTGAAGAACTGTCCACTGATATCAGGAAAAAAATTTTACTTACCTCCGCTTTCTACAAAAAATACTAAAATTGTTGAATGTTGACCCAAAAAGTGATATTTTTGAAATTTTAGTTCATGAGTTTTGTAGTTAAATTTAATTATATGTTTAAAATATTTATCAACATTCAAAAAAGTTGAAAATTGGCAGGCGTCATAAATAAGATATGATCTTTTGAAATAAAATAAATTTAATAACGTATCTTATAAAATATAGGCGCTATAAAACAGTATTTAAGGATAAATATGCATAAAAACGGAAAATTTGGTAAATATTTTGGAAAATAAAAAAAAAGGACTGCCTCAGAATTGCAAAATTTTTTTTTTTTATTTAATAATTATTATGTCTTCTTTAAGCGCTGGTAGTGCCAAGGTGCGCAACTTTTTTTTGAATTTTTTGTTCGAATGTATATGATGGTCTTTAAAATGGCTGTAAAAACCGTGCTCTGACCGTTTTGTATGAAAAAAGTCGAATTTGAGGTCAGTGAGAATGTATGATGAGCTTAAAATATTTTCAACACATCACAAAATATTTTTACATAAAAAAAATTTCAATACATACAAAGTAAAAAAAAAAAAAATTCTTAAACAAAGGTTTTTTCTTAGTTAAAACAGAAAATTTGGTAAAACCTTTTTGAAAATAAAAAAAAGGACTGCCTCAGATTTTCAAAATTTTTTTTTTGTTTAATCAATATTAAATGTACTTTAAGCTATAAGAGTGCCGAGGTGCGCAAATGTATGGTTGTCTTGTTATTTAACCTGTTTGATGGACCTAAAAATGCTATTTATTTTAATTGAAAAACCAGGTTCTGACCGTTTTTTTCAAATAACGGCTGTAATCGTGACGACAGATTGGCAGGCAGTCATTGCTAAATCTACTTAGGAGGTGATGCTGATCAAAAATATATATACTTTTCTACACCTGCCACGCCTATTTTTTGGCATTTCAGACAGAAAAAAATATATTTCCCTTACAAAGTACACGTTTCGGTATTAAAATATGTATACATGAAATAAATAAAAATATATAATATATATCAATATAAAAATATATATATTACGAAAAGAAAACACTGCTCAAACTTAATGACAATGAATTAAAAAATATTAAAAAAATATGTCTTGCTAATATTATATGGGAGTAACATGCAATTTCTTTACATTATATTCTTTGCTGTTTGTTCTTCTTGTTTTTATTTAAATGTATTTTTCTTACTCGCTGATTTTTTATGCAATTCTTCAATTCAGAAAATGGGTAAAATCGAGAAAGTAAACGTGATGGTATAAAAATATATATATTAAGAAAACTATACACTCTGCTCAAACTGACATGAAAATCAATTAAAAATTATTATTATTATATCAACATGATATTTTGCAATAATTACATGAGGGAGCAACATGCAATATCTTTAAATTATATTCTTTGCTGTGGGCTCTTATTGTTTAAATGCATTTTTCTAACTCGCTCATTTTATGTACAGTTATTTGCTTTGTGAGAAAAAATAACAAAAACGAAAAAGCAAAAAGTAAACAAGCAAGTGAAAACGAAGTCAAAGTTGATAAAAGTATTAACAAAAATAGTTAAATAATTAAAAGTTACTGAAGTGATTTGAAGATTAAGAAAATTAAAAATGACAGATTTTACTGGAGGTTTACTTAATAAAACATTCATTGCTTTAAAAAAGTGGCTTTAAAAATATTTTTCGTAGGAATAGTTATTTCAATATCCCGTGTGGAGTTTTATGAGTTATGGTGCGATCAACAAAGTGATGACTTTTACGATACGGTCATAAATTTTGTTTCTTCAAATGAAATTTTATCTGATGAAATTGTTAATGAGATGAAGGTGAACATTCGTTTTTGTGCAAAAAAAAATTCAACAAAAGTGGAAGTCAGCTGGTCGCCGTAAGGATAGGTATAAATGCAGCTATTGTGCTTACTACACTATGCGGCAAATTTTTAAGTTTCAAAATTTTGAAGTTCTACTACACAGCAAGACTGTTTTGAAATTTGTCATATAGTGTAAAGATAATATTTTTGTCTTCCTGTAAGAATAAATTGAAAATACTTTTCAGATTTTTGATAAAGAACTCAGATTGGTTACAAATGGAAGATATTGTATTAGTTTAACAGAAAAGTGATCAAGCCTCTGGTCAAAACGTCTTAGAAGAGCTCCCTACTACGTCTAAAGGCTCGCTCGGTAGTCCATCAAAACTTTTTGCAGATTGCGGAGAACGTTCAAAGCAAAATAAAGTACGCGATTTGTTGAAATCAAGAACTGTGAATGAGCTCTCATATGCTGCTCAAATGTCTAAACGGGCAAGTGGACTCCGTACTGTTGCATATATTATAAAATCTGTTTGTGAATCTCCCGAAGAGGCGAAAAAAATTAAAAAATTAAAATATAGTACAGAAGCACAACACACTTACACCAATGTGGAGGCGCTAGCCATTTACATTGACAGTAGGTTAACTTCCTATACCTACAACAATCTTCGAAAAAGAGCATTTCGAGCGGGCCATAACTTATATCCTTCTCTTTATAAACTTGCAAAAGCAAAGAAAGACTGTTTTCCTTCAGAAAATTCAATCACTGTGACTGAAAGTAGTGCTTCCATAAATATGCAAGACATTGTCAATCACACTACGGAAAGGCTGTTAAATGTGATACAGTCGGTTATTGCTGGCAATATTGAAAATTTTAGTACATTGACTTTAATTTATAAATGGGGTGGTGATGGTAGTTGTGGTCATAGTACTTATAAGCAAAGGTTTAACGAAGAGGATAGCACTGATGAGTATTTATTTGTAATGTCATTTGTTCCTATACAGTTGCGGCTAACTGAAAATTCAAATGAAGTGGTATGGCAAAATAAACATCCATCGTCCACTCGGCTTTGTAGACCAATCAAATTTGTATTCGCTAAAGAAACCGAAAAACTAATAAAAGAAGAATTTGGAAATATTCGTCATCAAATTGAAAGTTTGAAAGATGCTGATTTTAACATATCATCCAAATCATTAAAAATTAAATTCAAATTTGTTTGCACCATGATCGACGGTAAGATAGCCAATCATCTTTCGTCTCACATGTCAACACAGTCGTGTTATATATGTGGTGCCAAGCCAACTGAAATGAATGAAATCCAAAACCTCAAAGAACCTCGACCAGAATTGTATTCTTATGGCTTATCATCTCTACATGCTTGGATCAAAACTCTTCATATAGGGTACAGGCTAGATGTAAAAAAATGGGCAATCCGCGATATCAATGATAAGTTATCTGTCGAGAATAGAAAAAAGCAAATTCAACTTCGTTTTAAAAAAGAACTTGGTCTAGTTATAGATAAGCCCAAGCCAGGCTATGGCTCTTCAAACGATGGGAACACTGCTCGACGATTTTTTAAAAGCCATGAAAAAAGCTCTTCTATAACTGGAGTAGACGAGAAGCTTATAAAAAGATTTTATATAATTTTAAGCTGTATCTCCTCTGGTTATAATATAGATATTTCTTCATTTGAAATTTATATTAATGAGACTAAGGCATTATATATTCAACTTTATAGCTGGTATTTTATGCCGGTAACAGTTCATTAAATTCTCTGCCATGCTAAAGATATAGTGCAACAATGCATCGTTGGAATAGGGCAATTATCTGAAGAGGCACAAGAGGCTCGTAACAAAGACTGTAGACGTTTTCGTTTGACAAACACACGTAAAAGCTCAAGAGTCAATACAAATACGGATTTATTGAATATGCTTCTCATCAGTTCTGATCCTTTGGTTGATTCCTACCGAGAAAAGCCTCTAACTATTGTTAGAAAATTGCATCCGGACGTATTAGTATTTCTTATTCCTGCTGGTGAATCAGAAATAACCGCCATACGACAATCTCGTTTTCCTCTTGTTAATGATGATTCAACTAGTGATGAATGGTCCGATCCTGAGGGCGATTCTTGATCGTCGAATTAAAGATGAACATCCAATTCTTAATAATGTTAATATAAGAAAAAATAAATAAATTCTACAATTTAGAAAGTAAATTTCGCAAATCACATACTAGACGTCTATTCGTAATTTTGTAATCGTACTTTTTCTTATTTTTTAGATATAGCGCTAAATATATTTAAATTGTATGGCAGCTGCCACGCCCACTTGTCCAATCACGCTGAAATTTTTTTTTACTTTTTTCAAATCTTATATTAGACGTCAATGGCTAATTTTGTTATCATAGCTTATCTCATTCCTAAGATATAGTGCAAAATGTGTTTAAGTTGTATGGCAGCTGCCACGCCCACGTGTCCAATCGCGGTGAAATTTTTTTAACTTTTTTCAAATCTTATATTAGACGTCAATGGCTAATTTTGTTATCATAGCTTATCTCATTCCTAAGATATGGCGCAAAATGTGCTTAAGTTGTATGGCAGCTGCCACGCCCACTTGTCCAATCGCGGTGAAATTTTTCTAACTTTTTTCAAATCTTATATTAGACGTCAATGGCTAATTTTGTTATCAGAGCTTATCTCATTCCTAAAATATAGTGCAAAATGTGTTTAAGTTGTATGGCAGCTGCCACGCCCACTTGTCCAATCGCGGTGAAATTTTTTTAACTTTTTTCAAATCTTATATTAGACGTCAATGGCTAATGTTGTTATCATAGCTTATCTCATTCCTAAGATATAGTGCAAAATGTGTTTAAGTTGTATGGCAGCTGCCACGCCCACTTGTCCAATCGCGGTGAAATTTTTTTAACTTTTTTCAAATCTTATATTAGACGTTAGTGGCTAATTTTGTTATCACAGCTTATCTCATTCCTAAGATATGGCGCAAAATGTGTTTAAGTTGTATGGCAGCTGCCACGCCCACTTGTCCAAAATTTCTGAAATACTTTTTTTTGTACTTTCTTGTACCATAAACATCGAAAACTACCAAAAAATAATATTTTCCATCTAACTTGTACCAATCGCATCACTGTGCAGCCCCTTTAATACTTTTTTGCAGACGAAACGTATTCTCAAGGGAAGTATAGCCATAAGCATCTGTTGACTCCCGAAAAGCGGTAATAAAGATAGGCCAATCTTCTGGGCGACCAATAAATTTGGGCAAGTCATACAGCTTGCGAATTGTTCCTTGACTTCCATAATATGGCGAGGGAAAGCTTTCTATTGGCGTTGTAGCATGTACTGAATTATGGGAATAAATATTGTTTGTATACAAGGGCGCTTGTGCAGTGTTATATACGTAATTGCCCTGAAAAGCGTGGAAATTGCGTATGCCATCTGAGGCAATAGAAGAGACAATGAACGCCTGATACTCATGGACAGTTGTTGTTGGCGGCGCCAAAGTGGGCAAGGCAGTACTGTATGGGAGAGGCTGACTACAGGCGATCATCGCATGTCGAGCGCCGGCATGCATTGAAGACATAATTTGCTGATTATACGCAATAGCTGAGACCCCTACGTAAGCAAATGTGTTGGGCGAAGTACATGGTATTTGATTTAACACATTAGTTGATTTATCTGGATTAGCGATGTGAATGGTAGCTGGCTAAAGGTGGTGGCTTGATGATTCCTTGCAGAAGAGCGTGGCGAAGTGCTGAGCGGCTGGAAAGAGACAACAGGTTGACTTGCACTGGTAGGTGGGCTTGACGACGTCATAAGGTGCTGCTTTAAATGTGTATTCTTTGTCTCCAAGGCTTTTAGACGCTCCATGAGCTCCTTGATAATTTTGCCTGACTCATTGCTGGTGTTCACAGTAGTATGTTCAGAAGTATCACTGTGTCCTTCACTGCCACAATCTGTTGGTGTTGATGTTCCACTCATTTTCACAAAATATTCGTCCAAATGTTTAGGCAACCTTCTTTGTCGCGGAACACGTTTTGACATAACCTCAAAACCGGCAAGTTCTTTGTCCGTGAGAGCGCAACAATTTGCGCCGGCTGTCACACAGACTTCAAGGTTGACAAAGATAGGCAAAATTGAAATAAAATATTGTCGCAGAGGCTTTTACGACAATTAATGCGAACAAAGAAATAAAACTCCTTATTCATTATAAAGATATAAAGACATAGAGTTAATTTCACTGAAATAATTAAAATTAATTAATAGACAAATACAATTATATTTTCCTCTTACATTTTGTTCTTCTTCCTATCCTTTGTCAGTTAACAATAAATTTTCTGTATCTGTCGAAGAATGTTCAGTTGGTCAGGGTTGTCGAGTAAGTTTTAAATCTGTTTTATTACTACCTTTTGGCTCCCCACAAGATCTGTTATGTCCATTTTAAAAATTTTTATTTTTCCTTTTTGGATATTCAAGCTATGCGCACTGTCATCAAATTTAAGGCATGGTATTTGTTTGATGGTATGATCAGGAGTGTCGTATTGCGACTGCAGTAAAGAACGCCGCATATAGAAAAACGCTGCAGTCAGCTGCAACGCGAGCCGTGCGAGAAAACTACCGCGAAAAGAGGAAGGAAGAGAGGCGCCTTTTCAGACGCAAGAAGAGAGAGCAGGAAAAGCGTGAGCGCAAGGAACTAGTGGTATACCAGGGCAAGAAGGATGCACGAAAATTCTATCAACAGGTTAAGCGTCTAACCCAAGGTTTCAAGCCCGGAGCATCCACTTGCAGAGACGAAAATGGAGATCTGAATACGGATACACAGTGTGTGCTTAGAATGTGGAGACAGCACTTCTCCAATTTACTTACTGGCGACGATTCCACCAATGTCGCCCATCGAGAGCGCAGTGCAGTGCCACCACTCGACGATGACGGAGTAGAAGTATCACCACCTAGCCATGAAGAGGTTCGAGTTGCTATCCAACGACTCAAAAACAATAAAGCAGCGGGTGCTGACGGCCTGTCAGCTGAATTGTTTAAAACCGGCGGCGATGAATTGATAAGGCGCATGCATCAGCTCATCAGCAAAATATGGCTAGCAGAAAGCATGCCCGACGATTGGAACCTCAGTTAACTGTGCCCTATACTTAAGAAAGGAGACCCTACAATCTGCGCTAGTTATAGAGGTATCAGTCTTACTTCCATCGCATGTAAGGTTCTCTCAAGCGTACTGTGTGAAAGATTAAAGCCGATTACGAAAACAATGATTGGACCTTATAAGTGTGGATTTCGACCTGGTAAGTCCACCATAGACCAGATTTTCACGCTACGACAAATCCTGGAGAAAACCCACGAAAATCAAATTGACACACACCATCTCTTTGTCGATTTTAAAGCTGCGTTTGATAGCCCGAGAAGGGATTGCTTATACGCAACAATGTCTGAGTTCGGTATACCTGCAAAGTTGATTAGACTTTGCAGAATGACGTTGAGCAACACACGCAGCTCCGTCAAGGTAGGAAATGACCTCTCCGAAACCTTCAATACCGAAAGAGGTTTCAGGCAAGGCGATTCACTGTCTTGCGATTTCTTCAACATCATCATGGAGGGGATCGTACAAAAGGCCGGTGTGCATCGTAATGGCACCATTTTCTATAAAGGTGTCCAGCTCCTTGCGTACACTGATGATATTGATATTGTTGGCAGAACCAAGAGAGATGTTACCGCTGCTTTCGCCGCTATCGAAAAGGAATCAGCCAAAGTGGGTTTGACGATAAATGAGGGTAAAACAAAGTATATGCTGTCTACAAACAAGGGAGCTCGGCGTTTAGACTCCCACGTTTCATCCGGCAGCTATAACTTTGAAGTAGTCAAGGAATTTGTATACCTTGGCACCGCCATTAATACTAACAACGAAATCAGCCTGAAGATAAAGCGAAGAACAATAATTGCTAATAGGTGCTACTACGGGCTCAGTAAGCAACTAAGTTCCAGAGCCCTCTCTCGATCGACAAAACTAACACTCTACAAGACGCTCGTTCTACCTGTGCTGCTTTATGGCGCTGAGGCATGGGTAGTTTTGCAAACTGACGCAGCTGCTCTGGGGGTGTTCGAGAGAAAAGTTCTTCGCAAAATCTTTGGTCCTGTTCGAGTCGGCGATGACTATCGCATCCGAATGAACCACGAGCTGTATGAGCTCTACGAAGACATTGACGTAGCTCGGCGTATAACTGTGCAGCGACTACGTTGGCTGGGTCGTGGCTACGACGCTCTTCCGAAGTGTCGCCTGTGCTTCATGGAGGACAACCTGGCATCGTGGCGGCGCACAGTGCGATTGACCAATCTAGGCGGACAAAATTCTGATTTTTTGTGTCAATCCTTTTGTTCTCATTCCTAAAAAAAAATTATTCCGGAGCTGGTGTCTATCTCAAACACCCTCTTAATTACAGGGTGTTTCATTGAGTTGCCTATAAAGGAAATTCACGCTCTCTGTTTTGACTTTGAAAGACTTAATTGCATTAGAACAACACAAAATTGTGTGTCTTCTGTGTTATTGTAATTAAGTCCTATTTAGAAGAACTTACAGAAATTTAGTTTTCCAAAGAAAAACCTATTAATTTTTTATCAAAAAGCTTTTAATATATAAGAATAAACAAAGTAATAGTTATTCAGAATTTGATTTTTTGCTTGTAGAATTTCTCTCACTTCCCTCTATTCTTTTGTTTAACTCTGATTCTGATTCAGTGCTTGGTAATTTTATAAGTTCCATAACTCACTTTAGTTATGCATTATCAAGTGGTGTTGGATTATAGTTTGCTTTTGTCATATATGAGCTAACCACAGGGTCCGAAGTTGTCAAACTTTTATGCAATATTCCATGTATGTCTTGGTTCTTGATTTCGTCCTAGAGTGGTCCAGCCTAAATTTTATTCCTCGCTTTATTAAGAAACATTTTAATCTTTTGAACAGTTTGAAATTTAATAAAAAAAAAAATGAAATAAAGCCATGATTTCAATGATTGGATTTAAAATTAGTCCAAAATTTTTGACTGTATACTAAACATTGCATTTAGATAGTATCTTAGAATGCATTATCAGCATATAGTGATGGTCTTGGGCTTTTGTCATTTTTTATTTGACATCATAAAGTTGCATTCTTGAGATATTAAGGCCTCTTCCTAAAATACAAATGTTTTGGTTATCTGCAAAAACTAACAGCAAAAATTTTGTACTTAAAACTTTGAGAGAGAAACTTAATAAAAAATTCAATTTATATGCATACAATCTTTTTGGCAGTCCATCAAAGTGTTAGCTGATTTTATCTGTCCTTATTTATGATGCATTTTCCATCGCTTATTTAAATTAAACTCAGATTTATTAAGCGACTTATTTTATTTTGAATTAATCTAAATATTTTTACAAAAGTTTTCTTTTGCAAAAAAAGTTTAAAAGTTAACAACTTTAATCAGCGCACTGAATATAAAAACTACTATCTTGAGGCTTAAGAACAATTTTGAAAAACACAAAAAGCACCATTTTACGACTGCTGTTTTAGATATATCTGATGAAGCAATCATTTTCAAACTTTTGGCATGGCTTTATGTGTGTACTAGCTTTATTTTCAAGAAAAAAAAAAATGAATTTTTTGGATGCTTTTTTTTTTACTTTTGTCCTCCTAGATTGATAAATCTCACACTGTGCGGCGGTTCCTTGATATGAACCTGGAGGAGCGGCTGAGAGCTGTATTTATGTATTACTACTGCTCCAATTGCCTCTCCGCGGTTCATATGCGAAGAGACTGTCGGAGCAATGGCAGATGCCTTCATTGCGGTGATGATCACCCCAGTCTGCTGCACTCTCGCACTCGTGTCCGAGCAGGTCGATCGGACTCGAAAAATCCAAGAAACAGATGTTCTCGGGCACGGAAGATGAAGAAGCAGCCTGCATCTGCAGCTGTACCCGCAACTGTTCGGAGCCAAGAAGGGACCGTCTTGGAAGGGACCACAGTCGACGTTACCGTCTGCGTCGTTAGATAGGGACAATTTTCCGAAGCGGTCCCCTTCCAAGAAGAAATAGCGGTTGAATGCACCACCAACGTCTTCGGCTAGGGACCTTGTTCCGAAGCGGTCTCCCCCCGTAACACCATCTGCAACAAGCCTCCAACGAGTCGTGTCGCTGCTCCCGACTGCTGTGGTGAGTACGTAAGCAACGGGTGGCCTGGTAAAGGAACGTGCCATCCTGGATGCGTGCCTTCCCCAGTTTCGGATCGCCAGCCAGTTGGTACGCCGATGGAAGCTACCAATTTCTTTTTTTGATGGGCACGAGGTGTGCACCCTGATGCTACGGGGTCGGCACGGATCCAGTGTCCACCTTGAGACAACAGCATGGGTCGAGCGGCATTTGGAGGTTATCACACCGTCGAAAGATATCGACGAGCGAATCAGCTTGAGCTACACAAAAATCATTTTGGCTGATCCGCTCTTCTACAAGCGAGCACCAGTTTGACTTCTGTTAGGAGTCGATGTATATTCCCGGCTGATGCAGCCCGGTAGCCTGCCGATGGGTTTTAGCATGCCGTTAGCCCAGAATTCAATCTTCGGCTGGGTTCTACGAGTATCAGGACAGGATGCCTGGTAGCGTCTTGCATTCCTGCAAGGCGGGCGGCATGTTGAGCCCACCATTAAGCACCCTGTGCTTATTAAGCTAAATTCCCCAATTACACTTCTCTTTTCTTTTGGGCAGCGCTTCTCGCTGCCTAGTATTAAACTCTGTTAGTTTTAAGTTTTCAGAATAAAACTGACCTTGTTCAACTAAAGTTCGAATCATTCTAAGCCAGTGTTTTTTACTAAGAAAAATTCCCCAGTTTCTTTTTGTTAATAAAAGTGTTAAAGTAATATCCCCCTCCATACAAAAGGTTTATGTATAAACGGTCTTTGTATGTGTATTAATTCACGAGTTATTGGCGTTTAAACATGAATTTGTGCGTATATGCTGTATATGGGGAAATAGTTGCAAATTCCTATATCTCGGTAAATATGGATACTACGGTATTGGAATTTGATACAGATCTGGATAGTATAATTTTTAAACACAGTAGAAAAAGTGGGCGGAATTATTTAAAGGGGCGTGGCACTATAAATAAATAACTTTATCTCGATAAACATGGGTACTAAGATATTGGAATAAAATAGCAAGAAATACTCATACTATTAAAAAATACTATTAAAAAAAAGGTTTAAAAGCCACGCCCTCTGTATTGAGAAAATAAAATAACACGAGAATGGATCAGCCGATTTGAACGAAAAAGGTATCAAATTGTTTTGTATTAGTTTCAGATGAGAAAAACGAAATTTTTCATGCCTACATGCTAAGCCTACTAACATTGAAAAACAGAATTAGAAGGGAACGACTAAATCGTTTTGAACATAGTATGAATCAAACAATTCTGATTGCATTTAGATGAGACTATTTAGAAACGCTCAAAATATTGAAAAATATAACAAGAAAAGAACGGCTTAGTCGATTTAGAGTTTGGAGTTTACCAAGTATGTCTGCCTTATTTCAAGTAAACATAATAAGACGTGAACAGATAAGCCGATTTCAGAAAAAATTTAATCACTTAAGACTGTGTGTTATTGCGAATAACATCCTAGCAAAGAAGAGCTTTCAAAAGAAGGTAAAGTGGAAGCGAAAGTATTGAATTCCATCCCTTCCACTTTTATACCCAGAAGGTATTCTTTCAACATATGCATATAATTGGGTCGTTCTGCAGAAGTGCTTCCAGAATGTATTCAAAGGAAGATTTCTTTGAGGCATTCTATGAAAAGAGAGAGCCATTCCCCACCGACCGAATACTTTTGTTGCTTATAATCTATCTTCTATATATATAAAAATGGATGTATGAATGTGGGTATGTGTGTATATCACATATAGACTCCAAAACCGCCGAACCAATCTTTATGAAATTTTTAGGGAGACTGGAACAACATTATGAGAGTGTTCCTGTGAAGTTTAGTGTTGATTGGACTAGGTGCGTGGTACCTCCAATACAACCTAAATTAGCTCTATCGCCCACAAACCAAAAAAAATTCTATATATCAGACTGTTTAAATCGTATAACACTAAAATTTGGTAATTTTGTTCAGATGGTTACTATCAGTAACTGTACAAAAAATGGGCGTAGCCACACTATGTCTACGCTCACTTTTCAACAGTAATTTTAATTCCTGAGATGTTCAAGTTTTGATAGTGAATCTTTGTATGCAGGTGTTATGGATCAAAGTGGCAGTCACTATATATATAAAAATGTTGTCACGCCCACTTTTACCGCCCACAACTCAGTAAATATGTCTTATATCAGACGACTTTTGCCGTAAAGGACTAAGATTTGGTAATTTAGTTTATATAGTTATTGTCGGTCCATGTACAAAAAATGGGCATGGTCGCACCATATCTACGCACACTTTATCGAAATCATGCTTATTCCTGAGTTGTACACGTTTTGATAGCCAAACTTGGTATGTAGGTGCTATGGTCCAAGTGGCGATCACTTAATATATAAATGTTTCCACGCCCACTTTTACCGCTCATAAATCTGTACAAAGGGTATATATCACCTTTTTTACAGTAGAATATTAAAAATCGGTACGTTAGTTCATATGGTTACTGCCAGAACCTTTATAAAAATGGGCGTGTCGAATTTTATCTACGCTGACTTTTCAGAAATCATTGTAATTTCTGAGCTGTACACGTTTTAATACTGAAATTTGGTTTGTAGGTGCAATGGGGACAAGTGGCGGTCACTATATATATATGAACTAGCTAATACCCTAAAAGAGGGCATAGCTATGGTGAGGCTACGCTTTTATATTAATTTCGTACCGAGTTTCATTGATAAGTGACTTTGATAAGTGAAAGCTATACCGAAAATTTGGGGTGCTGAAAAACTACCACGCCCCTCGTCCAACGCCAATAAAATGTTACCAGTGGAACGGCATGTGTAAATTGAGGTCGAATATTGAATTCCGAGGCTGTGCGACCAGTAATTCTAAAACTGTTTAAGGTGCCACGCCCACTTTTATAATCGGCACCAGACTTTACAGGAACCCTTTCAAGGCTTTGGTATAGAAATTGGATTAGCGGTTTCGGAGTCTTTACGTGATATACACATATACCCACATACGTATATTTTTAAGGCGCCTCGCGTTCCATTGAAAAAATAGTTGTTGGGTTTGGTTCCTCAAAAGAATCCATTGCTTATGTCATGATGTTTTTCAAAATATTTCGACTAAAAATATTGGCTGGTATGGTAGTTAAAAACAAAGAAAAAACAAACGGTCAAAAATAATAGTAATGGAAATGTTCTTCCAATCTGCATCAAAAAAATCTTAAATTTTTGCCGTCGGACCAAACATAATGCGGATTTTTATGGATTTTTTAACTTTTTCATATTAGTTTCACTAAAATTCAAATTAAATCTTTTTTCCTATATTATTTTAGTCAAATAAATTGTAAAATGTAAAAAATGTGTAATTTTTTAATTTATCATCAACTATATTTTATCATCAACTAGCTTATACACGGCGCGCTTCGCTGCGCTCAGTGCTTATCCCCTAAGAGAGGGTGTAGCTTTAGTGAGGCCATGCTTTTATAGTTAGTTCGTACCGAGTTTCATTGATGTGTAACTTATTTCGAAAGCTATACCAAAAATTTACCAGCCAATATTTTTAGTCGAAATTATAGTCGAATAGTCAGAGACAATTCGAAAGAATTCGCGCGGAGTAGACGTGTTTTTGAATCGCTCTGCAATTTTGTCCAAAAGCGAAGTCTCGCATCAACTTGGCTTGCATAATTTTTGATATGTGAATAATGTGATGAATCGCCTAAAGTGTGTTGATGTTTTTTACTTGTTTTTAACTTTTTAACAATTTTTGGATCAAACTAAAGATCAAACTAAAGAAAAAAACGCGAATCAAAACTAATTGTTACTGCCTAATAGATGATGACTAATAGATGAGCACTTATTCTATTTTGTGCTAGTGTTAAATTGAGTTTGTTTGAATTGTCGTGAAAGCTAAATTTAAAAAAGACAAATATATACAAATTCACTCGTATAACGTTGGCACGCCTAACATTTGTGGTTGAACTTTACACGCTACGCTCGTTGCACTCTGATTCCAGTCAGCAGACTAACTTGTGCCTTTCTTTTGTTACGCACTCTAACTCATGTCGCCCTCTCCCATGGTAACGCGCCAACAGCGTGGTAATAATAAAAGTGAGGGAACTCCGAACTTGAGTGGCATCAACTCTAGCTCGCTCTCTGCTCATTTTAATGCTCTGGAAGAACGACTAAAGGCAAATGCCAGAGAAGAGCTCATTAACTTAGAGGATCGTCTTCGGCTGCATGCAGAAGCTATATATAACCGCCTCTCAGCTGATATTGCCACTAGGTTTGCGAGATTGGAGAGTGAAGTGGCTTTGACTCAAGAGCGTATGAGTGAAAAATTTACTGCCTGTGACAACAAAATTCTCTCTCTTGAAGAGCAGCTTACTGCACTCACCGTACGCTGCGACGAGCTTGCTGAGCAAATCTCTAAAAACATCAGCATCAGCGGAAACAACAACAACAACAAAAACAGCAGCAGCACAAACGTTCCCAACTATTCTGCAGACGTGGTTCTGTTTGGAGTACCAAAATCACCAGGCGAGAACCTAAAGAGTGTTTTTAATCTTATGTGTTGTGCCATTGATTTCCACTCGCCGCAAATAAGAGACATCTTTAGAGTGAAAGCAAAATCAAACAACATTAACCCGGTAGTGGTTGTTAAGTTCTACACACCCTACGACCGCAATCGTGTCCTAAAGGCCTTTGGTGACTATTGTAGGGTAAACAAAAAAGCGTTTAACATTCGTGAAGCTGGTTTCGACTCCGACAACAACGTCTACATCCACGAGAGCCTCTCTGCTGAAAGTCGGAAATTACTCCAAGCTGCGATTGCGTATAAACGCCAGAATAAAATATTCAACGCATTCACTCGTCGAGGTGTCATCTGCATCAAGCCTGGTAAAGATGCTGAAATCATTAAAATTAACAGCATTGAAGAGCTACAAAAAACGTTATGCGTTATTGATAATGGTGAAGGTTTATAATGCAGCTGCCTTATTTTTATGTTCATGTTTTTTAATTGTTACATATATTGTTTCTTACTTTTTACCCTATTTTCTTTTTCTTGTCCTTCTTCTAAGCTATTATAAGCTCACTTGCAGAGTCCTTTCAAATGCTTTTAATTTGTTTGTAACATACATATATTTATTATGTCAGTTGTAAATAATACGGATTTTGACGTCAAAGACAATCAAAAAACTGTGATCGAAATTTTATGTAGGCAGCATGAAGGCTTAAAAATTGTGCACTTTAATGCCAGAAGCCTAAATGACTCTAAGTTGGATTGGGTTAAACATGTCTTTGTTGAATCATCTGTGGATGTTATTTGTGTCTCGGAAACGTGGTTTCACAGGGATATAAACGACTCCTATCTCAACTTAAAAAATTATCAACTTTTCAGAAATGATAGACTGGATAAAAGAGGTGGTGGTGTTGCAATTTACTGCAAGAAACATCTAAAAGTGAATGTCGTGAGCAAATCGAGTCAATCGGAAGTAGAATTTTTAAATATAGAGATTTTGGGCAATGGTAACAAAATACTTGTTTCTTGCGTTTACAATCCTAACAGTAGTTGCAGTTTGGATTCCTTATTTACGTCATTGTCCAATTGTGTTGTCGACTATGAATATTTTGTTGTAACTGGTGATTTTAATATAAATCTATTAACCAACAACAATCTTGTCAGTAGCTTCCTCGACAAAATATCTGAAGTTGGACTCACTGTGGTAAATACTCTCATGCCGACTCGGTTTTCAAACAATTCTCCTCCAAGCCTACTAGACATTATCATCGTTTCCGACGCATCAACTGTCATGCTGTTTGATCAATTATCTTTTGTTTCCGACCACGACCTAATTTTCTGTGCGTTAAATATCAAAACTTCAGCTGATGAACCTGCAACTCCTTTTACATATCCCGATTTTAAGGCTATTGATATGAACTCCTTGTATGAGAATTTAGCTAGAATAAATTGGTCAGATTGCTGGTTTTTACAATCAGTTGATGATAAGCTGAATTGCTTCATTGACAAAATAAATCATCTCTTTAATATGCACGTCCCCCGGCGTACGCGTCAAGTCATAAACAGTAGCTGTCCATGGTTCACGCGGTCCGTCAAAAAAGCTCTCAAAAAGCGTAGCAAAACATTTAGTAAATGGAAGCGGAACCCTACCGCTTCAAACTGGAATGAGCATAAGAAAGCCAGGAACGATGCCACATCCGCTGTTAGGCTGTCCAAGTCGAAATTCTTCATGTCCAAACTAAACCCTGCGCTACCATCCAAGCAGTTGTGGACAAATTTAAAAGAGATCGGTATTTGCAACAAGGATTCCAAAGCTTGTGACCTAGATCCCAATCAGTTGAATGATTATTTTGTAGCTAACTCTACATTAAATGAAACTCGTTCTGCTGATGATGATGATAATAGTTGTGATTCAGAGTCTCCGAATGTTTTTCGGTTTAATGCTGTAAGTGAAATGGACATAGCTCGCTCAATAAAGAAAATAAAATCAAATGCATCTGGGGAAGATGGAATCGCCATTAGGTTTGTTAAACTCATTTTACCGCATGTTCTTAGCCCACTTGCCCATATAATAAATCACTGCTTTACCACATCGAGCTATCCTGAGATTTGGAAAGTGGCGACTATTATTCCTATAGCGAAAAAACCCAATGCTTGCAACCCATGTGACTTCCGTCCAATAAGTCTATTGTCTTCAGTGTCTAAAATATGTGAATCACTCATGGCGGAGCAGATATCCCATCATTTAAGTCTCTATAATCTCATGTCTCATCTCCAGTCTGGTTTTCGGCCTGGGCACAGCTGTTCCACTGCTGTGGTCAAAATACTAGATGACATAAGAGCACCTTTTGATAATGCTGATTTGACATTGCTCTGCTTGCTGGATTTTTCAAAAGCCTTCGACACTGTCAGCCACTCTATTCTCTGTAAAAAACTAGCCCTAAATTTCCAATTTTCTAAATCTGCAGTCCGTCTTGTAAGAAACTACTTAGAAGGTAGGTCCCAAAAAGTTCGTGTGGGTCAAAATTTTTCTATGCTAAAAAGCACTACCAGCGGAGTACCTCAAGGCTCCGTTCTTGGACCATTGTTGTTTACGCTGTTCATAAATGATATTTTCAGCAAGTGCCACCATGTCACTATGCATGCATACGCAGATGACCTCCAGTTGTACATGTCCAGACCCTTAGGTCTGGTTGAAGATTTATGTGCTAGAGTTAATGAGGACTTAGCCTTGGTCTCCAAATGGGCTGATGAAAACTTGCTCACGTTGAACCCCTCGAAATCATTTGTTTTGCCTATTTCTAAATATCAATATTATCATGAAGATTTGCCTCCGATTCTACTCAATAATGTTAAACTAAAACTTGTTAGTAAAGTCACTAATCTTGGTTTCCACATAAACTCATCCCTTACTTGTGAGGATCACATCAACTCATGTGTAAAAAAAGTGTACTTTATTCTTCGTAATCTCCGAAGAACATCAGGTTTTGTGCCCGTTGAGACGAGAAGAAAATTAGTATTGCAGCTGATTATGCCGATCATAACTCACTCTGAAGTCGTGTACTGCAATCCTGACTCTCGGTCCTTACACAAGCTCCTGGTCGTTTTTAATAATGCAGCTCGTTACGTATACGGTCTTAATAAGTACGATCATATCTCTGTCTTTTGTAAAAAAATACTTGGTTGCGACTTACCAAGTTACTTAGAGGCTAGATGTTGCATTTTCCTACACCGGATCATCTACACACGTTGTCCCATATATCTCTTCGAAAAGTTGAAGTTTTGCAGATCAAGTAGAAACTTGAACCTCATGATCCCTAAATTTAATTTCCTTAACTCCAGTAGATTGTTTTTCGTCACTGCTATCAGGTCATGGAATTTATTACCTAATAGAATTAAAAGCGTTTCTAATAAAAACAACTTTAAGCATTTAATCTACAAACACTTCTCTTAGCTATCTTCTTCTTAATCTCTCTATCTTCTCTTTCTCTCTAATATGTACTACATTTTTCAATGAAATATTTTACTCTTTTTAAACTTAAGTCATCTTAAGCACTATTATTGATATAAGTCTTTAATTTTTCAATTGCATTTGTATGTTGTTATATCCAATGTAAATGCGGCATGCAAAAGAACTAATCTTATATGCCAACAATGTTTGTTAAATAAATTCAAATTCAAATTCAAATTCAAATATTTTATGGATCGGACCGAACAACTTTTTTTTCTATGGAGCGTGAGGCGACTTAATGTATATACGTATGTGGGTATATGTGTACCACGTTAAGACTCTGAAACCGCTCAGCCAATTTTTAAGCCAAAGCCTTGAGAGTGTTCATGTGAAGTCTGGTGCCGATCGTAAAAGGCACCCTAAATACACCTGCAATTTTCGATATCGAACAGTTTTAGAATTATAGATCGCCCAGCCTCGGAATACAGTATTCGACCTCAATTTACACATGCAGTTCTACTGGTAACATTTTATTTTCATTTTCAGCATCCTGAATTTTCGGTATAGCTTTCGAAATAAGTCGCACATCAATGAAACTCGGTACGAACTTACAATAAAAGCATGGCCTCACTAAAGCTACACCCTCTCTTAGGGGATAAGCGCTGAGCCCAGCGAAATTTCAATTTTGGCATTTTTGCAATATTCGCGGCATTGCAAGTGGCTGATACATGGTATTACACGCCCAACGGCGATATATATTTTTTCCTAAAAACTAAATTTGTGAAACAGTTTGGAGTGTTAAATTTGATCATCATGGTAAATGAATTAATGTATAAATAGCTTAAATAAATAAAATATTAATGTTTCTCCGAGATAGTATTCTAAAATTATAAGTTTTTAATAACTTTTAATTTTTTACCTGTGGTTCCATTTTCTGGATTTGCCAATATGTAAGCCTTTTTATAAAAATGCCTGGCGAAGCGGTCGGGGGTTCAGCTTGTTATATTATATAAGAAGTTTTAATAACCATTCTAATATTGTTATGAGTTTAATATTGATCGAACTCTTATCGCTGTCCTCCCAGACGCTGTTTGTTCAGAGAAGCATTAGTATGACTACGGGGTTGAAAGCTGTGTTTGCGTTCCTCTTCGTTTATCTATAATTTGGATTAGACAGTGTTCTACACCATGTTGTTGAGTATATCAGGCCAGTCTATATTTTGCACATATAGATTAACTTTATTGTAATCCTGTTATGAACAATGAACGTCCATGTGTTTGTGTTCTGCGTTTTTCAAGTTCAAGTTCTAATTTTTTTTTTTTTTAATTTTATCCATATTATTTGCTTGTGAGTATATTCTTATTGTTCGCGTTTTAAGCTTTTGTTATGCAATTGATAAATTTTTATTAATAAAAGCGAGATTATGACTGCTGCAATTATTCAAATTGGTATTTGGATTGCTTCAGTTCCTTTATTTGAGTTTATGTACACCACGTTTATCACATTTGCTTGTGGATGGTCGATTTTTTTCGGTCCACACATTTTTTAAGTTACTTGTTGTATTTTTTTCAATCACTGTTATATTTGTTCACTCCACTTCTTTGTTGATTTTTTTTTTTGTTTTACTGTTTTATTTGTAGTTTTTTCATTTTCATATTATTTGTATTCGCTATTATAATGATTAATTTTTATGTAGTCCAGAGATTGACAGGATCGCCATGTAACTACCGCGTTCATTGATTATTTTCTTGAGACTGACTTATTTTTGTAGATAATAAAATAATTGTCTATTTGTCAAGCGATAGAGCAGCCTAAAGGAGTATTCAGCACCGCTCAGTCGCTTGGCAAGCGATGTTGACGGACAAGAGCTTTGACCACTCGAGAGCGGCGTATACGCTGAACGAAAGGGAGTAGTTAAAGAGTGCAACACGCGCAAAGTTTATGCTGACTTGCATTATCGGAATTGCATTGAAAACATGCAAAGAGCGTAACTCGCGCAGGGTTTTATGTTAACTTTCAATGTGCATCATCAGCGCATTGCGTTTGTCAATGAACTCTTGTCCGTGACACCCAGCAATGTAAAACAAAAACTCCCTTTTAAGGATATCTATATCCAAAAAAAATTTTTCGGGGCAAATATTTTTTTGTTCATTAAAGTCTTCAATTATGTTAGAAGAATGTGTTAAAAAAAAATTTTTGTAAGACATGATCCAGAAATATTTTTATACGCGTATCTAGCGTGCGCCGTCGAGCACCTGGTTTCATCTATTTTAATCTCTCGCTGCGCTACTCCTTTTCTTAATTTATACCTGTTTCTATTGTAGGGGAGCCTCCCGTAACAGGGGTAAGTTGTAACACTATATTTCTGCCTATAATACGAAAGTTTTTTTTACAAGTCTCTCTATTTTTCATCCTATATGACGCGATCTTCAAACGAGACCCGTTAGTGTCTCGTCGGACTTCACACTGAGTAGGCATATCTTTAGGCTCCATTTCTAGAAGGTATTATTAAATAAATATTTTTTATTTTTTGCTTTTTGAAAGCGACTTAAAAATTTTGAAACCTATTCTTATTTTATTCTAAGTATAATTTATTGCAGTTTATTAAACTATATTTATTTTTTCTTGAAACTAAATTGATTTTTATATGTTAAAATATAAAATATATGTTAAAATATTTACAAACAAACATATTGATTTGGATATTCGTTACGTGTTTATTTTATTGTTATGCCTTAATTATTTTTTTGCAGAATGAGAAATTATAAGCGAAAGTCTAATAGGGCAACTCAGAGTAATGAAGTTTTCGAGTTGGCTGCTATTGAAGTTAAAGAAAAGAAGACAAGTGTCAGAAGAGCAGCTAAAGTATTTAATTTGTGCTATGTATCTTTATATAGATACATTAAAAAAAGAAATAACAATGAATTACCATATGTTGGCTACAAAAACATAGAATGGTGTTTAAAGATGAAGATGAAGTTAAAATATCTTCATACCTAACACAGTCCAACATTTTTGAACACATAATTTTAGGACTCAATTCTGACAATTGCACGTGAAAGTAGGCCCAAAATGAAATACTTGTGCATTATTCGTTTTGTCTTCTTGCCTGCCAAAATATTTTTAATATCGATTTGAAGTTAGTAACTATCGTATAGGGGAATTTTACACGTTTTAGGCTCATTTGTTTGACATAACTCGAGAACCACTTGTCCGATTTAGCTGAAACAAATTTAAAAAAATTGAGAATTACAATTCCTCTAATCTCATACCATTTTCCTATGTGTGCAACACTTTCTAAGTTAAAAATGAATGTATGAAGGGAAAAAAGTATTTTGCCTAAAAATTTAATTTTTTTTTTAAAAATTCATAAAAAATCCAAAATGGAAAAAGTGTCAAATCTAATTACTTTCACGTAAAGTCACATAACCTATGAGCAAAATAAGGAATCATGAAAATCGATGCACGCGTTTCGCTTTTATTCACAATTAAGTAAAGGTATGAATTTCAAAAATTTGCTCAAAATTCTTTGGAAAAAACATTGATGACTTTTTTATGGTTCTCAGAATTAAAAAAAAAAATTAATAAACAAAAGGTTATTTGCTTTTTATGATTGCGGTACCAAAGTAATAAACTCTAATAAATGTGATTTTCAGATATAAAAAAAATTCCACCCACATTTATGAGTTTCGAAAAGTTTATAAAGCACACCTGAATCAGGTATATAGCCACCCTTAAAATATGCGCCTATTCATTTTGCTTCATTTGTTGCTGATTAACTGGATTACAAATCCACAAATATGTTTATTTTCTTTATAAACTTTATTTTGCATGATAATAAAAATTGCGATTCATATTACAGCTATTCTTACACAGAAAATATGATATTTTTATAAGTTATCTATGCATAAAAACAAAATTTAGAACATTTTCAATTATTGTCAATATCCATCCTCGTTGAAGTTGACGTTTGTGGTTCTGATGATCTCTTGCACTGACATTTTGCTCTGAGTTTCTTGCGCTTCAATAATGATGTCAAAAATTCTACATTTTTTTGTGATAGTCCCATCTTAGCCACAATGTAATCCATTTCCATTTGTGTTGGCGGTTGTGGTGCATTGTTTTCAATATCGGGTGTCCAATCAGCATCATTCAAATTGGTCGGATTGGTGAAAACGGTTTCGGCTTGCAGGGACACAGTATCCAGACTCGGAGGTTTAGGTGTATCGGTATCAGCAGCGCGTTTATCTAAGAGTTTGGCAGTAAAAGCAGCAATGTATACTTTTGTTTTCAATTGTTGTCTGTTTAATCCAGGACGTACATTTATGCATGCGTTGCACCTGGATTCATCATGTCCAGTTGTGTCTTCCACCCAAACTACTGGCTTCATAAATGACAACGTTGCACCTCTTCCATGTATCCAATTTACAAGGTTATTATAACACATTTTGCACACAGTGTTCGGCGTAAAATTTGAAACACTTAAATCTGTGTCATCAAAAAATCACAATACGCTTTTTTGAGTTCCTCAGTAAACAAATTTTTTCGATAGTGTTTGTTTTTTTTAGGACGATATGACCACAAACTTAACAAAAATTATCCAATTTTGGGCACTTGTTATTTTCCATATTTATATATGTTATGTTTTGTTGTTATTCACTTTTAAAAAACTGGAGAAAAATCACTTTTACTGTTCGCGTTCGTCGGCACTGGCTGAATGACAAAAAATCGATCAAAGCACACATATAAATACTACGTATTTTTCAATATTTTAATGGTAGGTACTTATAAATGGACGCATATTTTAAGGGTGCCTGGCTATATACCTGATTCACCACTTGTACGTTTCAAATTGTGAAAACTTTCTAAATAATGACCACCCTTAAATATGGGTGCAATTTCTGTAAAAAAATCATACAGGTAGTTATCATACATTTATTAGCGTTTATTGCTTCGCAATCATAAAAATCAAATAACCTTTTGTTTATTCCTTTTTTTTAATTCTCAGAATCATTAGCGTTTATTGCTTCGCAATCATAAGAATCAAATAACCTTTTGTTTATTCCTTTTTTTTAATTCTCAGAATCATTAGCGTTTATTGCTTCGCAATCATAAAAATCAAACGACCTTTTGTTTATTCCTTTTTTTTAATTCTCAGAATCATAAAAAAGGTGTCAATGTTTTCTCCAAATAATGTTGTGCATATCTCGAGCAAATTTTTGAAATTCATACATTTTCTTAATTGTGAATAAATGAGAAACGCGTGCATCGATTTTCATGATCTATGCCTATCTATTTTGCTCATAGGTTATGTGACTTTAATGTGAATTTAAAAAAAAAAAAATTAAATATTTAGGCAAAAAATACTTTTTTCCCTTCATGCATTCATTTTTAACTTCGAAAGTGTTGCACACATGGGAAAACGGTATAAGAACAGATAAGAGGAATTATAATTCTTAATTTTTCAAAATTCGTTTGAGATAATCGGACTAGTGGTTCTCGAGTTATGTCAAACAAAAGAGCCTACAACGTGAAAATTCCCCTATACGATAGTTACTAGCTTCAAATCGATATTAAAAATATTTTGGCAGGCGAGAAGACAAAACGAATGATGCACAAATTCATTATTTTGGGCCTACTTTCACGTGCAATTGTCAGAATTGAGTCCTAAAATTATGTGTTGTACTGTGTAATGACGTACGCAAATATCTATTTTGGACTGCTTCCAATCAAAGTGCGAAAGTTGGCATACCAATGTGCTATTCAATTGGTTCAACAAATATACCAGCTTCAGGCACAAAAATTAGATGGCTGGACCTGATTGGTTCAAAAAATCCATGCAAAGAAACTCACAGCTTTCTCTAAGGACACCTGGAGCGACTTCTTTAAGCCGGGCCACATCTTTTAATAGTTATCTTTTAATAGTAATCTTTAATTTTCTTTCAGAAAATATGAAGACTTGCTTCAAAAATACCACTTTTCACCATCACGAATTTATAATGTAGATGAAACTGGAGTAACAACCGTGCAAAAACCGAAAAAAATCATAGCTAGACGTGGACAAAAGCAAGTAGGGTCTATAACTTCAGCTGAAAGGGGTACACTCGTGACTCTTGCTTGCGCTGAAAATGCTTCTGGAAATTTCATTCCCCCCATGTTCGTTTTTCCGAGGCTGAGGTACAAAGAAATATTTGTCAGGTCTGGACAACCTAATTCTTTAGGCGCCAGTAACTCCTCAGGATGGATGACGCAGAAAGAATTCTTGTTATTTACAGATCATTTTATAAAATTCGTAAAACCAACTCAAAAAGATCCTGTATTGCTGTTGCTCGAGAATCACTGCTCTGATTTCAATATCGATGTCGTAACCAAAGCAAAAGAAAATAACATTGTTATGCTTTCTTTTCCACCTCATTGCTCACATCGTTTGCAACTACTAGATAGGAGTTTACGGTCCGTTCAAAAATTTTTTAAACCATAAACAAACGACCTGGATGTATAGCAATTCCGGAAAAACCTTGACAATTCACGATACTCCAGGTATTGTCAAGAATGCCTTACCATTGGCATTATATCCTGCAAATATAATGAACGGATTTCAAGCAACGGTGATTTGGCCATTAAATGTAGACATATTTCAAGACTCAGACCTTTCTCCATCTTATGGCACGGATCGTCCCAACCCTGTTAAAAGAAAAAACGAAGGAAATGCGAGTATGGCTGAAAATTCAAAATATTCGCAACATGCTCCGAAAAAAAATATTAGTCACGGAAATAATCAATATGAAAGAATACTTTATCGAAAATAGTGAAAATCCATCAGTCAGCACACCTACTTTTTCGCCTTCAAAAATAAGGCCTTTCCCTAAAGCTCAAAAAAAAAAGTACAAACCGGAAGGCGCGCAAAAGAAAAAGTTAAATTTTATTTATTTTGAAATACTCTTGAAATAAAGTACATAAAATAATTTAAAAATATTTTTTTTGTTAGTATTGTTTCAAATATGGCCTTATTAAGATTATGAAGACACTTTTTCTTAAAGTCAATCAATTTGAAAAAACTGGAATTAAATCCCCATTTTGTAAATTGACTATAAATTATATTTGTTCAATTTAATGTTGTTAAATACTTGAATAATTTTTAGTTATATTAAATAAAAATAAATGAGTACCGAAAGCAAAATATTCAGGGCTATATATTGTTACAACATGCCCCAAGGCTGTTACAACTAGCTTCATACACGGGGTAAGTTGTAACACCAGCAATTTTTTTTAAATGTCCCCCAGTTAAAAAATACTTCCTATTTCAAAACTTTTTTTATGCCAATATGGGCAGACATTTAATCTTTCAACTAATGTTTTTGAAACAAAGAAATATTGTGTAGTTTTGTTATCCCATCATATTTTATAATAAGTGTTACAACTAGCCCCCCGCTCCCTTATATATTATATATAGTATATATATTTATAATAAAAAGCCCGCAATCATATGCGCACGCAAAAGGCCAACCGTTATAGCACTGAACTGGCTGAACGACAATAACCATCAAAACAACAGCATGCTGCTGAGCTGCAAGTAGAATAAGAGGCTCTGGAGGGGTTAATATATGGACCTGGAATTGATGTAGATTGGTTAGTTGCAAAAATTTAATTAATTTTACTAATTTTTTGAGAAAATATGATTTGTTTACTATTATATATACACTTTTTTAAAAAACGTGTTTTTTATCCCTCAAAACTTAATTTCTCGATAAATATTTGATGGATTGAAATTTTATTTATTTTCTTTTTTTAGTAATATTATTAATAAATAACAATTTTTCATACATGTTCAAATAATTAATAAAAAAAAAATAGTTTTGAAACTTTAAACACGTTTTTCTTAAAATGCTGGTTTTTAAATTTTATTCCAAGATAACTCAAAATCTATTGCACCGATTGAAATGAAAATTCATATGCATATTTATTAAGCAATTTCTGGTGGAGTGAACCTTTTTTTAACCTACTAGGTTAACTTTAACTTTAGAAAGTTTAAAGCAAAGACACACCCCAAACTTGCCGATTTTTAGCAAAAAACAAAAGCCCCCACTAGATGGCGTTGGACCGGAGTGACGTCATCGGCTTGAGCCACCGAGCCACCTGCGCCAGAACCCCCATATTGTATCTACTAATATTGATCTCTATAAAATCGTATACGCTGAATATCAGTCTAACAATTTTTTTTTTGACTAGAGTATATATAGACTATGTTAAAAAAAATCAACCAAAATCTTGAATAAGTATTCAATTCTATTTTTTAGCACGATATTTTGAGCAATTTTTAGCAAAACATTTTTGAAATTCGTGACATTATCGCACTTTCTGAAAGAGTGCGCCAAACAAGAGATATATTTGGTAAAAGCTATTAAAGTACTATTCCAGACCTTTAATTTAAGGGCGTAAAGTAGTCCAAACAAAGTTATGGGATTTTTAATATTTTGTAATTCTATAGTTCGGAATTGATATTTTTTAATTTCACTCTTATATAATAGTATTTTTACTGTTATGGTTATTATTTATTGTTATTACTTATATTTCACCAAGCTTTAGAAAAAATGAAAACATACTGCCATTATACTGCGTAGGCAATTAATTTTTTTATTAAATTATATTTCTATTTAACAAAATTTAAAATTTTGTATAAAAAGAGTTTATTGAAAAGTCGATCGGTACTCTGATTTTTGATTAAATTGAAGCATAGCCTTCCTGGATGCAATCTTAGCTCTAATAGAACTATCTCGACGCTCTGCAGTTGAGAAAGATTTTGCGGCTTCAGTTACCATTTTGACAGCTCTTTCCACTGCTTGCGTGTGACACGGTATGTGTAAACAGGTAAATCACGATTGAGACCATTTTGTACTAAATTTTTTAAGTCTTCTGTGGAATTTTTTTTAAAAGAGGAGGCTCTGTGATATTCATTTTCTTAAGGTCTATTTTATTTGTGAAATCAGAAGCATTTAAATTTATTGCAGGACATTCAAATTTGCGCAGTTCATTTTCATGTCGACTTCTCGCTATCATAACATAATCGAAAGCTTTTGATTGACTTCTTTCCTATCATCGAAAATCATCTATAGCAATACATTTTCTACGTGAGCAAAGTAAGCATCACGTTGGCATGCAGTATCAATCACGGTCAATAGCATTTTGCTTAAATAACGAGAATCCTTAATAATTTTGAAAAAATTTTTAGCACTATAAATACAAGAATTTTTCTGCTTAATTTCGAACCAAGAAGGAGCATATACTTTTATTACAAAAGTCTTAAGCTGGAAAGATGGATTTTCTGTACAAATATATAATCTTAATATTCGATTTGCAGTCGTTAGCCAACGAGCGTTACTAATGGGACCGGGATTTCTGCTGGCCAATTTATCAGAGCTAACACCATATTCTATTGCTGAACAAATTTCAAACAAATATCTCTGATCACAACTCAAATCTTTCAGTGCTCCTGAATATGAGTGAACCTTTTTTTAAAAGTGAGCCTGAAAATTAATTTAGAGCTCGTTATGAACTTAAATTTGCACCCATTTTTTAAACAATCACTTAAATGACGCCTTTTTTTTAGAAACAAAAATTTTTAAAATAACTCGGAGTCACTCCCTCGGCGTAAGTGTTTACTTTAAAAATGCATTTTTATTCAGATAATTACAGATATTTTTATTTCTTTTTCCTTCTCTTTTCGCATTGCTATGTAAAGGGTGGTTAAAATTTAAGGGTCGATGTTGATTTTAAATACAACACAAATTATTTACGAAATTATTCTAATTTCTTTTTATTATGATAATATTGGTATGGTTCAATTATGTATGGAACAAAATATCGGCCAAATGGCCGCCGCGACCTCGGCGGCACCCCTCCATCCGATGGTCCAAATTTTCGGTGACGTTAAGGCATAAGTGAGGTTCTATACCCGTTAATGTGCCGAATAATCTGATCCTTTAGCTCTTGAATTGTTGCTGGCTTATCAACGTACACCTTTTCTTTCAATAACCCCAAAGAAAGAAGTCCAACGGTGTCAAATCACATGATCTTGGCTGCCAATTGACAACGTCACCACGTGAGATAACACGGCCATTGAATTTGTCGCGCAAAAAATCCATTGTTTTGTTAGCTGTGTGGAAATGGCACCGTCCTGTTGAAACTGCATATCGTCCACATTCATATCTTCCAATTCGGGCCATAAAAAGTTCGTTATCATCTCACGATACCGAACTTCATTCACAGTAACTGCCTGACCGGCCTCATTTTGGAAAAAATACGGCCTGATGATGCTGCCAGCCCATAAACCGCACCAAACAGTCACTCTTTGTGTGTGCATTGGTTTTTCGACAATCACTCTTGGATTATCATTCGCCCAAATGCGGCAGTTCTGCTCTTTAACGAATTAACTGAGGTGAAAATGTGCCTCATCACTGAAGATGATTTTTTTCGAAAATTCATCATCCACTGGTGGCCATTTCTTGCCACCAGGCTGACCATTGACGACGCTTGAAATGGTCAAGAGGCTTTAGTTCTTAAGTCAATTGCACCTTGTAAGCGTGTAAATGCAAGTCTTTATGCATAATGTCCATCAACGACGAGCGTGAGAAATGCAATTGTTGGGCACGACGACGATTTGAGGTGGACGGTTCTTCAGCCACACTATCGCGAACAGCAGTAATATTTTCTGCAGTACGAGCTGAACGAGCATACACTGATGTTTTCACATCTCCTACAGACCCGGTTTGCTCAAATTTTTGCACGATTTTTCCGATTGTACGCACATTTGGACGATTAAATTGACCGAAAAAATTACGAAGTGCATGATATGCATTTTGATTTGAACGCCCATTTTCAAATAATCCTGAATAACTTTAATGCGTTGCTCGATTGTGTATCTTTCCATGGTTCAAATTGAGTTAGTCTGAAATTGAGAAATGTCAAATGAAATGAAGACAAAACTTGACGTTTAGGTGTGGTTCACACTCCACATCGGCCCTTAAAATTTAACCACCCTTTACTTTAATAATAGTTCAAGTCAATAAAAAAAATTCGTATCAATAACTCTTTCCATTTTTTTGTATTATTCTTTCAAAAACGCCTTTAAAAACGCTTATATTACATGAAGGTACCCTTGATAAGCAATCTTCTTAGTGTGCTGGATATGCAACATTTGCTTTTGACAACAGCATACTCTCGCTCTTACGGTTCTATAAAGCACACTGAAAACAAAGAATTACTAAATCGGGTTTTGCAGAAATCTTATGGGAATTTTGTGATTTTGTTTTTTTTTTTTTTTTGTCTTTAATTTATACTGCAAAATGAACCCATTAAGTGGCTACAAATACCTATGTAGTGTATTTGTAGAAACTACACTGTTTGAAATAAACTTACACAATTTGTTTAGTTTAGGTGTTTGATTAGTTTATTTACAGTTTATTTACAAAGAATTTGAAGTTCGATAATGCTTATCACAATTTAAGCAAGTCTACTTATTTGGCCGAATGTTCCGGTTTCGCGGGTTGAAATCAACTAACTCATGGTAACATGGACCATAGTCCATGCCGCTGAAGTATATTAAATAATCGCTGCAGCAAGAAAAACAGCGCTGCAGCGCACCACATAGATAAAAAATATGCTGACGTCGCAAAATCCAGCTAACATTGGTTGCGCACTTGCCTGGGTGTTGGCGTAGCTAACCAACGTAGCTAACCAACACCCAGTCAGCTAGCGCTATGAAAAAAAACCAATGCTTGTTGTTGTACAACAAACGCTGTCAGCTCAACGCTATACGTCATAGCATAACTCAGAGTCGGAGTGACGATCGCAAATATCACGTATGCGCCGAACGGATGGAACGTCGGTGTGTCATCGTGCCAGCATGTGTGGCTCAAATAAACATATCAACTGATCGTTTAGTAACTTAAGGAATTTGCTTAGCTTGCCACTTTTATGAAAAACCAAGTTGCTAGCAACAAAGAGCGGATACTTACGTTAAATTTATTTGTGGTTTAAAGTTGCAACAAAGTGTCGCCAACTGCTTGAAGAGCGAATACAGGAGCGGATCAGAACTGAAGGTTCCGCCACATACTCTTAAAATCACTAACCTTTTTAATAAACAAATAGTATAAAACAATCAAATCAGAAAACCCCAAAATTTCCATACAATGCATATGGAAACAATTTCGAGGCTTTTTAATAGCAATAGCTTTTTATAGGAGAATATCAAATTCTTCTTCAATGCACTTTGTCACTTTTCGCGTCTGCCGTTAGCTACTGCACAAGTTTGAGCGCGACAGCTAGTTTTATGTTACACAAATTTATTGAACTGCAACAAGAAGCATTAAATTGAACTAATGCCATTGACTCTCTCAAGTCAAGGATAGAAATTTTGTTTATCGATTGGAAATTAATAATTGAGGGGAAAATATTACTTGATCGAAATAATATCAAATTCGATTGGAAGAGTATTGAAAATGGTAGTAGATATTATGCAATAACAATAGAGTTCAGCTACTACAGCTATATCGCACTTCCTCAGCATTAACCCATCTAAAGCCACTATCCAGTAATCATTGAAAATATCAATGTTATGGATACCCGTGACCACAAACAAGTTAATGTGGGAAAAATTTACCCACCAATAAATGGGTTGGGCTCAGGGACAACACAAGTCGTAACAACTAACCATGTAGAATAATATAGAAGAATAATATAGTAGAATAGTAGGAAAATAGTGGTTATATTACTATATATGTTAAGGGGTTACATGACATTGGCAGTTTTTTGAAATCGAAAAATAATTTTTAATTATTTTGTATTTTAGTAAATATTTCATGGAAAAATTCCTACGGGTTCAAAAGTTACAGCCGGATTAGTGAGAGAGCATTTTTAATTTTTGCGCTACATACGTACGACAGCTGGTATATACTTGTTTTACTTGCTACCTGACTTTTGGTGGTTGTTATTTCGTACCTACTTGAAGGGTGAAGGGTGAAGCCCGAATTGCTAAACGATTGCAAAAAACTATAAGAAACAGCACAACACAAGATAACGGAGGCATACAGTACGAAGCAGGCATGGCAGATTGAAGGTAACCTTTTTTTTCTTTGTTCACAAACTTTGAACGCGTTTATCTCAGAACCATGTTTTTCGTACTGGTTACGGCAGTAGCGGGTTAATTTTTTGACGAAATTTCTTTTTTTATTTTTTTAAACTTGATTCGTTTTCATATGACAAGAGCTTTTTTTTAAATTTTTTTTCGATTTTTTATGAATTTTTAAAGTCAATATTTTTTTCGAAAAAACACTTTCAAATTTGGAACATACCAAAAATTTTAAAAAAAAAGCTCTTGTCATACGATAACCATTTTTGTTAAGATTTAAAAAAGTCATTTTTTTCCAGATCGGAAAATGTTTGCAACTCCCAGCGCTGCAACCACGAGGCCCCGTTTTTTTCTCTGCCGCCAGTTTGGAGCTCTATAAAACCATGTTGGAGTGAAAAATATATTTTTTTGAATTTTTTTTCTTGTAATTTGTTCAATTCTCTACAATAATAAAAAAAAAATTTTGGAAAAATGTTTGTTTTTGACTGAGTTATGAACTTTTAAAAAAGGTCTGTTTTCTCTGCCGCGAATGTCATGTCATCCCTTAAGCTTGAAATATTTCTAAATAAAATCTGATTTTAAATCCAAACTTACAGCGGCGAAAGCCTTAGTTTCTATTTAATAGTCTCAAACAGTTCCGCATTCTTGCCATCACATATAGTGGCACGGTGTGCTTTAAATACTCCAAAGTTGACATCGATGCAGACATCGAAGTAAATTATAAAATAATAAGGGAAATAGTTTATTTTCAATTCAAAATCATATTACACCTACGGGTGCGAAAACGCACCACGAAAAGACATATTTTTAAAAAGTCATTGCTTAGATTCAGTAAAAGATATCGGGCATCTTATTTTTGCATTAAAGAGCAGATAGATGAAATTTTCTTAAACTTTTAACATGTTTTGTCATAAGATGTCGTCTAGCTATCCTTTCCCGAAGTTAAAAATTGTGAATTTCCAATTAACAAAAAATTTATATATATTTAAAAAAAAAGGGATGAGGATTGATACTAATAGTAGTCTCCTATATTCTATAAAAATTTCCGTACAATACCATAGCTTACCAGGCCACAGGAAACCGTGGTGTTTTTTCGTACTTTTAGGCTTATGTGAGTTCCCAATTAGTATTGTTTGTAACATTGAATTCTTATTTATTTCCCAGAATGTTTTATTCTAGCTAACACTATTTTCCCAGTAGTAATTTATTACACATTGCGGCCTAAGGGTCCAAAAAGGCCTCTTCGCTTGTCTAATAAAAATGGTTGTTGTGGGCGTGGCAGTGAGTGAATGCACTATGATTGACTCAAGTACTCCACACAAAAAGTGTTAACTTCTTGCGCCCACGGGCTTGTGAGACGGGCTTAATGGGTTAAATAAATGTGTAGTAGACGGACTATCAAAAGTAAACAGTTTGACAGTCAGATAATGTCAAGCACAGATAAGAAGACGGACATGTAAAAAGCCGGACGAATAGCGAAAAGTACAAATATGCTTAAAGCTGAAAAAAAACTGACAAACATTTTTGTGCAAGATTTTTTTCAACTTCAAATCTTTATGACATCATGCAATGTGCCATGCCGTTATTTTTTTTATTTTATTTTATTTTATTTATTACGTATATTATTAGTAGTACTTTAAGAACTAAGTTCTTTTAATGTACAATATGCAGCGATAATACAAAGACAATATTATTTATGATTTCATACTCTGATAATATCAAAAATTATAATAAATTAAATTATGAGTTTAACCTAAAATTCTCATGTAAATGCGAGAAGCGAAAAAAAATAAAGGGAGTTTGAAGACACCAAAAAAAGAAATTGGGAAAAGTAGAGTTGAAGAAAGTTGGCAAAGTATTAGTTATTAGAATAATATTGAAATACAGGATGCCTAAAATTTGTTGTTTGCTTTATAGCTCTAACATGGCTTGGTAGAGAATTCCATAATCGAGTGCCATTAATGAAAAAATTCTTGTGGAATTGAGGTAATTAAAGCTAGATGGGGTTAGTATGTGACTTCTTGTTGAGTGACCGAATTGAATTTTTTGAAATAAGTATGGATGCATCTTATCCGTTAATATTTTATGCAGGAAGATGCAATTTCTAGCATTATGATTATTAATAATATCACATCCAAGAATACATTTTTTAAATTTAGAAATATGGTCAAATCTGCGTAGTCCAGAGTAATATCTTGTGACTTGATTAAATGCTAAGTTTAGCTTTAATTGAGATCGGGACTTTAATTTACTATAAACACCTTCTGCGTAGCTTATTATAGGTAGTATAAGTTGAAAAACAAGTTTACGCCTCACTTCTACGGGTGTAAATTCTACTGAGACTCTGAGGTTACGTAGGATGTAATACATTTTTCGTACTACACTGTTGATATGGTCAGAACAGGTAAGTGTGGAATTGACATAAAAACCATTCTAATAAAATCATTTTTTTTGATTTTTTTAACGATATTTAGCTTTTTGCCACTTAGAATTAAATCCGGAATATTTTCGAAACAAACATTTTCTTTACTACCCATTGGTAGTATCCCACTGCTCTACACATTTCAGATCCTCGTTTAATCTACATACCAAGTCTGCCCTGAGCTCATATCTACGAGAAAGATGTAGCTGAATGTCTTCAGCATAAGCATGCAGGGATGAATTATTATATACGCTGAAGATATCATTTATGAAAATTGAAAATAAGAGAGGGCCAAGAACCGACCTTTGAAGTACCCCACTGCAAACAGACGTATACTCCGAAAATTTTTCACCGACTTTTACTCTCCGTACTCTATTTGGAAGATAGTTATTCAGAAAGAACACAGCGCTATTAAAAGCCGTGCAAAAATTTCTACTTAAAACACAGCAAGGAGTGGTTAACCATATCAAACGCCTTAGAAAAGTCAAGTAAGCACAAAATTGTATGCGAATCTTATATCATCCAAGACCTTATTCATAGCAGTAGAATAGCTATGTCCGATGCAAAGCCCGACTGAAGCGGAGATAACAGATTCTTATGGGATATGTAGTTCGATATTTGATTAGCCATGATAGATTCACAAATTTTTGATAAGCAGGATAAAATACTTATTGGTATGTAGTCGTTATACAGTTTTTTTGGGAATAGGTGAAATGATTTCAGATGTCCAAGAGCTTGGAAAGTGGGATGTTGTGAAGCAGTGGCTTATAATATGCGTTAGTGGACTGAATATATATATTAAGATATGTTTTAAAAATTTTCCATTCCATCTTTACCAACTGCATTGGATTTTATTTTTTGAACGCTTCTTCCAACATCATTTACGCTTACTGCGCAAAACACAAATTCTTGTTCAATATGATATGTTGGAGTGATCATGTTGAAATTAGTAAGGTTCTGCGTGCATGACAAAAAATAATTATTACATCATCACAATTATCACATTATCACAATCAGACTTTATATTGGAACCAATACCAAGTTTTTTGACATTATTACATAAAACCTTGGATGGAAGAGATGTTTTGAGCTTAGAGGAGAAGTATATTTTTTTTAGACTGCCTGATTATACAGTTGGATTCATTTCTTGTACATTTATATCTTTGCCATCTTTCTGCGAGTGGGATTATTTTTCCATTGCCTGTGTAATCTATTACGCTTATTAATCACATTTTGCACTCGGATATTAAACCAAGGGCAAGATGGATTTTTTATGGTGACAGTTCGATATGGTACATTTTTAACAAGAAGACTATTAATAATACCCGTAAAGATTTCCAACTTTTCATCAACAGTTTAACTATTCCAAACATCATACCATTGAATTGAACAAACATCTTGAATAAGTAAAGGAATATTCATATTTTTAAAACATTAAAGATTTACATTAAAGTCACCACAGATAACAAACTAGCTACAGTCAAGAGAGATATAGGAAACTTCAGAAAAAAGGATTCTAAGCATTCAACTTGCTGGGGTTATAGACGAACGACACGAACAATTTGGTGAAATTATCATAAAAAAAAACGAAATGGCCATTCAGCCCTTGAAAGGACTTTGACCGAGCTCAATTATGATCAATTGTGTTGTGTGTGTTGGGAAATAATTGAGCACAAATGATCGAGAACTCTACTTACCAGCTTTATGCCGACTCCAAAAGGCTTATGTTGTCAAGAAGCTTTTCATGGCAGTTTTTTACTCTCTGAGGTTTGCCATTGTCTGCAGAGAGGTGACGGCCGAACAGAAAAATTAATTCAATTAAAAAAAATTTTCTGTGTCAGATGGAGGATTTGAATCTGGGTTCTCTGGCGTATGAGCCACAGAGTCTACCCACTACGCCACGGCCACCACTATGTGGAATTATCATAGACACATATATTAACGAACTCAACACTGCAATTTATTGATTTTTGAATCAGTTTAGTCTTAAGATTCATACGACAATAAATAGCAACCCCACTCCCCCTTCTATCTAGCCTATCATTTCTGAAAATACAATAGTTATCAATACCATAAACTGCATCAGACACATCATTAAAAAACATGTTTCAGACACAGATTATATCAACCCGACTCTTGAATCACATACTTCATATAATCCAGCTTGTTTGAATTTAGGTTTCGTGCATTTATGTGTACTATTTTTAAGCTTGTGTGTCTTCCTCAAATAACATTCACAAGAGCACTATTATCATCGCCACGATTGCTTAAATTAGATTGAAACATACAGTATAAAGGTAAGTATAACACAAAAAAGTGAAAGGCTGGCACAATAACAAAAACGACAAAGTATATTTAGGGTGTGTGCGAATTGAACTAAATTACTACCTAAACTAAATTAAGGTAAAGCAGTTAAGATTTATTAAGGTTAATTAAGGCTCATTACAAATAGGAAAAGGGTTTAGAAATGCCATCATTATCTTCTCTTAATAAATGTCATTAATTTAGCAATGATTTAGGTTCTCGGAATTTTCCGAAATTAATTTAGGAACCACTGCTTTATCGACACAATTCAGTTTAGTTAGCAATTTAGTTCAATTCGCACACACCCTTAATATTCCTAATAAGCAAAACACTTTATAAACATATATATAAAGTAAAGCACTTAGATTAATACAGATCAAAGATGACAAGGATACGATAAGAGAGATGAGTACAAAAATATTTAAAGAGTAGTAGACAAATAAGAGAAAACTACATATAAATATTATATAATAAAATAAATTGTTCTGTCTTAATTAGTTGTTGCAGATATTGTTGTTATAATATTGCGATATTGTGTTGCTTAAGGTTCTAGCGACTCAGTAAACGCTTTCTATGCTGTTTACTTGGTTAGTCTCACCATCACGAGATTCTCTCACGTACACGCGCCCACGCAACGTAAAAACAGCGAAAAGTTTGTTGTCTCGCTTCAGCTGATTAGCATATTGCATTATTGCACGATTTGTTTTGGTTAGGCTTTCGTGGAAATAGACTTTTTCGCCTCCTTCGTACCCGATGTCGTTGAGTGTAAGCAGCCGCCTGTTTGTCTTTCGAAATGCCGCAAAAGCTTTAAACAGACAGTTGCGCTCATATGCTGTTGCAAGCTTGGCGATGATCGCAATGTTTTTTTTATTGTTGGTTCGAATTCTAAAGATGTCACGCAGTCTGAGAAAGTCACAATTAAGAGTGAGCAAACTCTGCTGAAAAGTCACCAAGTTTTCATCTGCAGCAGAGAGGAGTCCGTGTATGATGACGTCTGTGGCAATAGTATCACTCTCATAATTGTCCAGTTTAGTCTTCAGCGCTCTCACTTCACCATCCAGAGTAGTAGAGTGTGTTGGTTTTGTCCCTTCATAAGCTTTGTTGTTTTCTACTTGCTTTCATAGTTCTTCCATATTCCTTTTTATCATGCCTAGGTCAGTATATGCTGCTTCGACATTCACTCTCTGTACCAATTTTCTTATAGTAGTCTTCATATTGGAAAGCTCAGCTGTAAATTCACCAATCCTCTGCATCACTCTCTCTCTTCCAACATAAGCAATCGCTTCACAATACTCTCCCTCATGCAGCTGAGCTCTGTTCTAAATTTTGTATCCGACGACATAGGTGTAGTCGAGTTGTATGTGTAGTTCTCTGTAATGAGTGAACAAATTTTATTTGCCCCGCCCGCTTCACCAGGCGCTTTTTTAACATATTGGCTTACACATTGGCAAATCTATAAAATGGAACCACAGGTGAAAAAGAAAAAGTTATTAAAAACTTATGATTTTAGAATATTATATCGGAGAAACATTTAAACTTTATTTATTTATGCAATTTTTACATCAATTCATTTACCATCAAGATCAAATTACCCGCACTGTTTCACAAATGTAGTTTTTGTAAATGTTTTTGTATTGTTAAAAATGGATGTTATTGGCTAAAGATAATAATGAAATTATTGAGGCAAGGAAAGAACAATATATCGGGCGTGTAATACCGAGTATCAATCACTTGCAATAAGGCGTTTATTGCAAAAAGGCCTTAATTGAAATTTGCATTTTAATTCAACTTAATTTTTTAATAAAAGGCGGATTTTTCCAAATTCAAATACCGAATTCCGAGTCCTTGCGACCTATAACTCCAAAGAGAGGTGAAATGCTCTTGTCTAATGCCTGTCCATTGGTTCGATCGGCACCAAACTCAAGACACTCTCGAGAATATGCTACAGTTTCCCTGAAAATTTCATAAAAATTGGTTTAGCGGTTTAGGAGTCTATATCTGACATACACGCCCACATACATAAATACATTCATTTTTATGTATATAGATAGATTATACTCAACAAAAGTCTTCGGTCGGTTGATAGCAACGATCACTCTTTTCATGGAATGCCTCAAAGAAATCTTCCTTTGAAAACATTTTGGAAGCACTTCTGGAGAATGACCCCATTACATGCATATGTTGAAAGAATACCTTCTGGGTATAAAAGTGGAAGGGATGGAATTCAATACTTTCCCTTTCACTTTACCTTCTCTTGGAAGCACTTTTTTGCTGGTATGTTAATCGCAATGACACACAGACTTAATTGATTTATTTTTTGCTGAAATCGGCTCAGCTGTTCACGTCTTATTATGATTTTTTGAAATAAGGTGAGCGCGGTAGGCAGACTTGGTAAACTGCAAATCTGCAAACTGCAAATCGATTTAGGCGTTCTCTTCTTGTTGTATTTTTCAATATTGTGAGCGTTTCTAAATAGTGTCATCTAAATGCAATCAGAATTGTTTGATTCATATTTTGTTCAAATCGATTGAGTCGTTCACATCTCATTTTATTTTTCAATGTTAGTAGGCTTAGCATGTAGGCATCGACAATTTAGTTTTTCTCATCTAAATCTAATACAAAACAATTTAATACCTTTTTCGTTCAAAGCGGTTGATCTACTCTTGTGTTCTTTTGTTTTCTCAATACATGGACCGTGGCTTTTAAACTTTTTTTTTAAAAAAATAACATCGATTGCTGTTTTTGCATTCAAATATCTTGAGTATATCAGGCTATTTTGTTCCAATGCCCTAGTACCCATGTTTACCGAGATGCAGTTATTTATTTATAGCGCCACGACCCTTTGACTTATTCCGCACAATTTTTTTGCTGTGTTTAAAAATTATCCTACCCACATCTGTACCAAATTCCAATAATGTAGTACCCATATTTACCGAGATATAGGGATTTGCAAATATTTCCCCATATACACCATATACGCACAAATACATCTTCAAATGCCCATAACTAATGAACTAACACACATACATCATACCGTTTATGTATAAAAACCTTCATATTGACGTCACCTTTCATGGAAAATTTCCAGAAACAAAATCGGTTCACGCATTACTTAGAACATCAATTTCATACACAATGCAACTTATTTTTGTGTATATACTTATAATAGATATAGATTTTAAATGGCCCATTTCACATTGCAGTGTAATATCAGTTACATTGACCATCTCTGACTTGGCTCAAGTTTTGTTCTAAGATTGGTATATTGCTTGGAAAACCAAATCCAAAGATTGAGATTTAAAGAATTTTTTTCGCGGACCCAAAGCCATGCGAGTGCCAAAATAGGGTATTTTTTGAGCCAACGTAACACAGTCAATTTAAATCCGATTTTCGTAAATAAAAACTCATTGGAAAGGTTATTTCTGCTATTTTTACCTTTCCAACGATGTAAAATGAGGGTGTGTTCTTGAAGGGCTCAAAAGTTGTGGTGTTAAACGTAAAGTATTAATGAATTTCCAATACAAATTCAGCTAGCTTTCAATATTATTTTTTCGAAATTTCTTCTAAAATGATTCCGTTGTTTTCAATTTCTGTTTCAACTTTTTAAATTTTTTAATTTTTTTGGAAAACAATTATTTTAATATTCACTTCAATATTTGCAAAATATTTTAGAACGTTCCCAATAGGGAGTAATGTGGAAATTTTGCGCAAAATTAAAAGATTTGATGTCGTATAACGTAAGTTATATATACAATACATAACAACTCAAATAATAAAACTTCTCCCCAATTACATCCTTAAAATTTTGAATATTGAAAATTCTTTTGATGATGCTGTCCGTTTTCATTTTATTACTGTGTAGTGGTATCACGAGACCACAACACACCAGCTATATTTATGTAGCGACAAAAATTATTTTCCTTTCCTTTTCTTTGGCACACATAACGTTTATAGAATGGCATTAGGTCATGACTAACATTTCGTCATGAACAAATGTAAACAACGCGCTCACTGGCTAGCTGACCCAATTAGCTGTACAAGTGCAAGCACAGCATAGAATTTCCAAAGTCAATCAATGAGTTAATGAGGAAGTGAAAGAAAAACAAATTTGAAACAAACGCGGAAAGCAACATGAACTTTAATCCATGAAACGATATTGAAAACGAAATAGGAGTGTAAGAAATAGTGTAAAAATTAAAGCATTATTATTAGTGGTATTTTTGATTTAAATACCAGTACAGTAATATAGATTCAGAGTTAATTTTATCTTCATGAATTTTATTCTCTTCAACATTCAAGTACGGCATATTGGCCATAAAAATAACTCAGCCTTATCTTTGGCATTAATTTGTTTTATCTAAACTCGACCAAACAACAGACTATATTATATTACAACTGAATGAATCAAAATCAACTGCAAGAAATTCATCTCATCTCCAACACCCATCTCGTCGCCATTGGCATACTAAACCACTGGAACACCTGTGTTAATAAATTTAACACCAACCTTTGTTTTCGTCAGTCAAAATTTTAAACAGTGTTCTGCTTATCACGTCAAATGAAAATCGAATTCGTGCTGCATACGTTTTATATGGTAGAAAACATATTCTTATTCGACACATACTGAAAGGCTGACGAAATTTATGTTTTATTTAATTTTCATAAATAGTTTTAGGATTTAAGGAAGTATCTTTCAACAAAGGGAAAGTGCATTATCTTGAGGTTAAAAAAGTTTTTGCCTTTAAGCCTTTTTAATGTAATAAAACATTTTTTAAAATATTACAAATCTTACTAGTGTTCAAAAAAATTAAAAAAAGAAAAAGATACAAAACTGATGATAGAAAAAACATTTGTATGGGTGCAGCGCGGGCCAGATGAGCTTCTGGATGAGCATTAGGTTGGGTCGCTTTATATGGGGAAAAAATAAATATAAAAAGTCACCTTCTGGAATGATAGCTTACCTCGAAAGTATTTCAACACCATCTAAAAATCATTTATCCAAAAGTTATATATCATTTATATATCATTTCATTTATATATCCTTTCATTTATATATAATTTTATATACATAAATTTTATATATCATTGAAATCAGATGTCATCTTCAAGTGGATATTTAAATTTTTATTATTTTTTTCACTTGTAACCCCAAAATTCCGATAAAAAATATTACTTTTTGTATTAATTGTTCGTGAACTACCTTAATGAGCGTGCTTGATATAAAGCTTAACTACAATGTTGGAACATCAAATAAAAAAAAAAAAAAAATAAAAATTTAGCGCCACGTACGCTATTTCAATAATTACTCAAACAATTTTTCTAACTTTTCCTTACGCAGAAGTCGCCAAAATATATTTCTTCAATAGAAAAGAAGCTTCTCGCTAACGAATTTTTTTTTTTTGTGGCTTAGTTTTGAAAAACGAAAGTCAACCTCTGCATTTCACTTAGCACGTACTTGAGTACGAAAACGTACGTGACGCTCTTTAATGTTAATTAAATAAATACATATTCACTTTTTTTAACGGTTTTCTTCAGAATGGCTTAAAAAAAATATCCTCGGGCTATCGAATATATTTATACTTCCATCGTTTTTTTTTACAGCCTTGATTTATTGATTAAATATGGAAATAACGACAAAATGGAATGTGCCTATTACTATTTACTATTTTCAGAAATAACTTACAAAATAATCTTATATACATATCAAGCAAAACCTTCTAACTTGCATACAATTAATTAATTGGATCAAGCCAATTTTTCTCTTTATAAGAGAAATCATAGCACTCTAATAATGACAATATTGTTTATTGGTGATGAATCAAATCCTTCTCAATTCAAGGAAAAGACATTTTTCAAACAAAGCATATTCTGCTCTTAGGGTGTGTGTCTATCGGACATTTTTTCTCGGATAATCACATTTTGACAGTTAGTAGAGCAATTTTTGACATTTTTGAGGTGAATATAATTGTCATTACAATCGAAAGCGAGTTTTTGACAAATAAAAAAAATAGAGAAAAAAAACAATACGTTCTTTTCCGCGCCATATTTACATGAAATTATTTCATTTGTGATAAATGAAATCATTGTTTTTTTTTAATAAACCTTAAGATAAATGTAGAGCAAATAAAAAGTTAAATTTCATTTTATATTATACGTTTTTTTGACATCTGCATTTCTATTGTTTATGTGTGTTTAGCTTATGTGCGGTTAATTTGCTGATATTAACGCAGGATTCTTTTATTCCTTCTTTTGTTTGCAGATAAATATAATATTATAAAAAAACTTGTGCGTTAAAAGTGTTCTTCCTTTTGTTTTAATTGAATACGAATCGAGGGCAATCCGAGTGCCATGAAAATATTGCGAATGGAAGATAAAAAAGGAATGATGGCACAATCACATGGATATCACATAGCTGCTGGTGCATGCAAATGGAAAAATGCTATTGCAATGGTGCACGGCTACAGCATATGTCCACTCTACTGCCAAATGCAATGCGGTAAGCAGGTAAACATAAGCAGTGAATTTGTTAAGGGCCTACTAAAGTTTTTTAAACAAACAACCCTGTATTGAAAGCTTTATTTTTAAGCTACTGTTTATTTTAGTTAAATTTTTTTACGTTATAATTATATATGTTTTGAAGAAAAATTTTTGCATTTTTGGATAACAAATATCTATATAAAGGCATTTTCAAACTGGCGTTACGCACGATTTGTACTAAAAAATATTAAAAAAATTAACGAAAAAGTCAAATCTTTAAAAAAATTTGTCACTGTCACACACTATGCTTGCTATAAAGTGTTTAAGCGACTCCCTAAAAATAATGCATTCTGACAACACGCAACTGTTTAATAGTATCCCAAATCTCGACTTGCTAAATCATTTATCGGATGACATATCGAGAGTTGAATCTTTGAGCAAATCAAATAATGCGAATATTTCAACTATTTCTAGAAACCTGAAATTGTTAACGGAAACTATAAGTGACAGTGATAAAACCCTCCAGTGCAAAGCTATGACCGAGGAGCTTAAATCTGAAGCCATAAAATTGTTCAACTACTTAAAAAAGATGACTCAGCCAACAACATACTTGCAATTAGTGCTCTGAGATCTTTGCGTAATGATGTGGACCCCGCAATCCAATTTACCTCAAGAAACACCGATCCATCACCAATGCAACCTGATCCAATGCAACCTGATCCAATGCTTAAAATATTATTTGAAAAAATAAGTGATATCAGCGACGATATAGTTGTGCTCCGGGCAACGCTTGCAGATATAGCGGATGAAGTTAGATCTGCGCCTAATAGCACGGAAGTCATGACCTCATAGATCCCTCACCATCTCTCATCGTCCGTCTCTGATCTCGTCTTGCCACCAAATTAACCAACTTATCTAAACACTTCCACTGCATCCGACTTGGAACTTATAGCACCAAGAGCAGCGCCGCGAAGAGTTTTTAAGCGATTTGGAACCTCGTAGACTATCACAGAATGGGAAAAAAGTATCCGAAAGCTAAAATCTTCTAATCAATTTGAGTCTACTACAGTATTCATCAAAGGTTTCCCCCCAAAGACATCTGTATCCTCGGTGCGAGAATACTTCTTAAAAAATTTCGCGTCTCCGACTGTCAGAAAACATCTCAAACCTGTGCAAATTTAGCTGCTTTAAAGTAATCATGCCCACCAAATACGCGTGGCTGGTTCTGATTGCACCCGGTGGAATGCAAACTCATGGAACTATTAAAATATCTAAGTGCACAGATATGCCCGGGAGTACTCCGAAAGTATATAAAACTAGCAACTATAAGTCAAACTCAAACACAAGCTCTAAAATTAAAATAAGCAATAATACTAAGCCCAACACCAGTAAACCTTAAAATTTGTTTAATTCTAACATAAATACTAATCCTTATTCTAAGAATCCTTCGAAAAGTAATTATAGTTCTAGCTCAAACTCTTCTCATTCTTAATCTAATCTTAATTCTACCTATAAATCCTATTTGCAACCCAAGTCTCATCATAATTTAGATACTAATACCGCTCTAACTAACAATACGGTGAAAAACAATCTAGTATCGAAAAAATCTTCCACTTATCCAAGACGGCTTTCATTTAATCCAAACAACAAGTATCCGAATTTCATCCACTCCCATGCTCTAAATCCATCACCGCCAACCGAAAGTGTCCATAAACCTAATCCGGTTCTTGATGTGTCTTGTGATCAACCTATAAACCCTGCAACATTTCTAGATCCTCTACTTCCTCCAAAAGTCAAATTGACATTAAACTCTTGCGCAGACACTGAGAGCAGATATGCTCTTTCTCGTCTAAGGAAGAACAGTGTGTACAACAACGTTCGTTTGTATCTCGCTTATATGCATTGATCGCAATTTTTTAAATTTTTAATTATTTATAAAAACTTATTTTTTTAGTTACCATTAGCTGCATTCCCGCGGTCGTTGATCTAGAGCGTGGCTCTATTTTATTCATAATGAAAAAACAAAAATTAGAACTAGCTCTTTTCCTGGCTCTATTTCTGATCTTTAAATGCTGCCAACTTTAAAGCATTTTTCTAAAACGAACATAGGTGGCAAATCTGAAGAACTCTTCGATGAGTTTTCGTCTTACTGCTCGCACTCGTATTTTGACACTTCATCGCGAGTGGTGCCAAATTGTAATAAAGTTGAACTAAAACTGTACCACTGAGATTTGATCTGATCCAGTGCCACGGGAATGCAGCTATTATGTTTATCATTGTGGTGGAATTCTTTGTTTGTTTGTTAACTTTACCATACCTTTATATGCAAATATTACTCCCAAAAGATGCAATTTACTACTGTCAGGTAAACAGTGACGGACTGGGGTCTAAAATTTGACCTGGAAAATAATGACTTGATCGGCCCTCTCACTTTAAGGCATTATTCCCCATAACGATTATATTCAGAACGTTTAACAATGTTTTACGATACTTTTAGAGTTAAAAAAAAAAAGAAATTTCCCAGTCATAAATAAAGGTGCAGTATGTTCTGAAGAAGATACCTTTCGAATAAAAACGCAAATGGATCAAGTGAGAGCTCGTAGCCTTTGTCAATATTGGTCAAAATTCCAAAATATAAAATTTCACGCATATCTACAAAAATTCACGTAGGCGTAAAAAAAACGACAAATGGCATTTTACTAGTTGAAAACGAGTAAAAAAAGCGGAAAAAAAAGAATAAAATATAAATCACATGCCTTAAAAAATATTTAAATTAAGGATCCTCTTCCTTTATAATTTGTTAATAGCATACTTAACTACTGACTTTTTAACATATTCTTTGAGACTAACATCATATTTACTTATTAAGCGAACCAATTCTAAAAAATGTCGATGATCAATGAATTCATCTTGTTACGTATAAGCTGCCTCCTGTTCATTTTCTCTGAAGCTAATTCATATTTTACATATTATTTATACAATGTTAATAGTTCTTTTAAGAATATCAAGCCTATTTGTATTTACTTAAGCCAAAGACTTTACTTCAGGTATTTGATTTAGGCAACTTAAGTTTTCAATACACCAAGTTTTCAATGTTGTTGTAAAATATAAATAAGCTTCAGAAGAGTTTAAATGTCAAGAAGTTTTGACTTGCTCTTCTACAGATTGGTGCATATACCTTCTACTTATTATTTTTTTTTATTATTATAAAATTAATACAGTAGCAATTTTATCACTTTCATCATCTTTCGATGTTTTTTGGCTATTTCTTAACGTTTTTGTTGCATTTTTAGCTGTATTTTCTCGGAACCTCCTCTAATTTTTTTGGCGAAGATATTTTTATAAAAAATTTATTATATTATTTCTAAGAGCTCTATGGTCCACCCATCTATAAAAAAGTATTAGAAATACTAGTAAATGCTATGTAATTAAGTTTTTATAAAAGTATATTATTAGTTTGTTTGGAAAACTGTTATCATTTGATATGTATATTAATAAATGTGCTTTAAAATATTAACTATTTGAAAGATATGTGGAACAAAGACTTAATTTTGCTAATTAAATCTGTTAGGAATCATTTTCTTATGTTTTTCCAGATCCTCCAGTATGGCCAGTCCGCAACTGGAGGTGAAGAAGTTGAATGGTAAGATGTTGCCCTAGCTGAGGTTTTTACCAAGAACTATAAGTGCAAAAATCGGACTCACTAAGCAGTACACAATAGCCGCTGTAGTAACGTGTTTTTTTTATATGTAAGTCCGACCTATTTTGAAATCCCCTTAAAAAAATTTCTGGTTGCGCGCCTGGGTGGATAGTATAATCTTAACGCAGGAAGAGATTTCTAATGCCATAAAAGAACTGGATTTATATAAGGGGCCTGGACCAGACCTAATACCTAAAAGCTTCCTGGTGCAATGTTTAGACCAAATTTTCCTGGCGTTATACAAAATTTTTAACGAATCACTGTCTTGTGGGACATTTCCTTCATATTGGAAATCATCCCATCTAACTCCAATTTACAAGAGTTGTGATAAAAGGCTTGTTGAAAATTATAGAGGCATAGCAATTTGATCAGCCATTCCAACAGTTTTTAAAAATTATTTGTGATAAGCTAACAAGTATCATCCCACGTCTACATGAGCAGCAACACGGCTTCCGTAAGGGACGATCCACAACATCCAATGTCATGATCATTGTATCTTTGATGTTTTAATCAATATAGAAAAAGGGCACCAAATAGATGCTGTTTATACGAATTTCAGTAAGGCCTTCGATCGAGTTGATCACAGCATGCTAACATGTAAATTAGAAAAATTCGGTACTACGGGATCCATACTAAGTTGGCTAAAATCATATATCGACGGCAGATCCCAGTATGTTAATTTCCAAGGAAGTCTGTCGAAAAGAATTGCAGTCTCCTCAGGAGTTCTTCAAGGTAGCCACCTTGGTCCTCTTCTTTTTAACATATTTATACCCGACTTGTCAGAAGTCCTGAACGATATCCCACACCTTATGTATGTAGATGATTTAAGAATGTACTATGCAATCAAACCCGAGGCAGATGTAAATTTTATACAGTCAAAACTGTTGCCTCTGGAGCAATGGTGTATCTAAAATAAACTGCATCTTAATGTCAATAAATGCAATGTTATAAGTTTTTCTCGTAAGAACAGCATGGCATTACATACTTACCACCTCAATAGCACCGAGCTTAAAAGAGTCAATCATGTAGTGGATCTTGGAGTAGTCTTGGATTGCAGGATGCGCTTTAATCTGCACTATGACAAAATTTTGTCCAGAGCCAGCAAACAGCTCGGTTTTGTAAGAAGGCGAGCAAATAAATTCAAGAATATTTGGGTCACTACATCCTTATACTGTGCGTTAGTGCGGCCTGCATAATTTGGAATCCGTTTTTCGATTCCCATAGCGAAAGAATTGAGTCTATTCAAAAGCAATTCTTACTATACACGTTGAGAGACATGTACAACAGAGATTTGCATAAGACCATTCGTCATTACTTGCCATTACTTTTTTTGTTTTCGTACTTTACTGCCGTTTTCTACCAGCGTATAAGCAAACAAACTACTGTTCTGCTTTCAATAAACATTCAAGAAGAAGAGACAAATTTACTATTTATTTATTTCAAAATTATACGAGTATATCTTTATTCAACGCATCAGTTCAATATTTTATATCATCATTTATTTTCCAATTCATTTTTAATAATACTTATAATTTTAGAGTTAAGATTCAGTTATATTAAGGTTCAGTTTAAGTTTTTTTCAGTTAACAATCAATACAATATTTTGTTTTAAAAAATGATGTTAGTAAAAAAGTCTTCATAACAGAAACAAAACAAGCTTAAAAAGACTTGTAGATGCTCAGTATATAGATAAACAAACAAAAAGAAAAATATTTTTTCTTGAAATTTCTAGAAAAATATGTTAGAAGAGATGTGCATTTTCGAACTTTCGAGCTACCCGGGTAGTTTAGAATTTTTGGTGTTTTTATTTGGGAGTAAAAGCGCGTTTATTTTGCGCAGTTGATGCTTGTAACTGGTTTCTGTTTATTTTTACTTTTTTTTTTTGTGTGTTTTGTAAAACTTTTGAAGTGGGAAGAGTATGATGAAGAGCCGGACAGAGGTGAAAGGAAAGGAAACAAAGAACATGCGTTAATTTTTAAGGTTGCGAACATGGTGAACGCTTGTTTCTGATCAAATCAGATCAGATCTCTTTTGCTTTAATGTGTTTTCTGATCTGCTTGCCGGTCTGAATCGGAGTTCACTATGTTCGCAACCTAATAAAAGAAAAAGTTCTGAACTTTCAACCGTTGCACAGTGGAAATTAACACTTTATGCTTTGACTTTGAAACACTAAATTGTATTAGAACAACATTGTATTAGAACAAAATTTAATAACATTCTTCTCTGTTATTAAAAATAATGCCTGTTTAGAAGAACTTGCAGACTTTTCGCTTTTCAAAGAAAACCTATTTATTTTTCATCAAAATAGCTGTAAAAATACAAAAATATACAAAATAAGAGCATTTTTCGACTTTTGGGGATTTTTCGTTAAAATAACTAAATTCAAAAATTTTTCGAATGGAAATCAGAAAAATTTTTCTAGAATTATTTAAGTTACGCCGAGCGATAAATAACTTTTTTTCGATTGCTTATAATTTTTTCGTAATCGAATTGCCAGAAAAGGACACTTAAAGTATTTTTGAAAAAAAGTCAAGTTCCAACAGGCTTTACTTTTTTCCCGAATTTCGGTTTTTTCAATTTCTTGCAGAAAGTACCTCAATCATCCGTCTATGTTTAAATCACCCGTCCTGTTTTTTCCATATTTTACATTTTTGGATTTTTGGGATTTTTTTTTTTTTTTGTAAAAATACTAAAACACGAACTCTTCAAAAAGGTTCACTTCTAGCAAAAAAATTCATAACGACCAGGTTATTCAACATTAGGGCGGGTCGATTTAAAAATCGCTCAATGCTCTGTGAAAATCGTATTCTAGGGATCAAAATAAGAAACTTTGCCGAAGGAACCATACCTCTAAAACGAATTCTGATGTCCCCCAATTTTGAAAAATCCCACTTTGACCCATTTAGAGTGCTCCAATCGAGTCCAAATGTATGACCGACCCCCACTAACTTTGGAGGCTTGACCCACCCATGCCAGTGGCACACCCCCTGGAACCCCCCTGTGGGGTTCCCCATACAAACATTTAAAAAAATCACCAGTTTTGGCACTTCACATGAAAAAATCAGCGAAATGGCTAAGTTTTTTCTTTATTTTTATTTATTTATTTATTTATAATAATATTTATTATTTATTTATAATAATATCTATTTTTTCTCTTTTGAAATTTATTTAGTCAGAACATATGTAAATGAAAATATTAATTTAAGTTAGTTATAGAAAAGAAACTAAAAAAATTATTGTTTGAAGTCTTTTTTACTTTCAAGTCTGGGCAATTTCGCACGGCTCTCTAATGTCGTCGCCATAACAGCCTCTACATTTTCCGGTATAACCCGTTTGGAAACGCTAGCTAGCAATTGAACATGTCGTTCCGTTCCTTGTATGTGTGATGCAATTTTTGGATCATTAAACGGTGGATCATCTTGATTTAAATATTCTTTCAATGTATCGTACGGAATGCTTCGCGTGAATGGTGGTTCAGATACGTTATTTATGTCATTTATATTGATCATTTCCGTGTAACTTGTGCAATTAAACTTTATATCTGGTTTCTTATAAGCTCTTAGAATTATGTTGATAGCACAGTCGCGCTTTTCTTTGCTATCATCAAACAACATGGATAACAAGATATTTTCCGAATGCGCATAATATGAATTATCTGTAATTACTTGATCGACAATTTTGCGTAAACGAGGTTCTAGAAATCGGGACCAACTAATGAAGTTGAAAAATAATGCACTGCCGTTCACGGCAGAGCTGTAATACTTGATATTGAAGTACATTGGCACATAACATTTAATTATAAATTCAACCAGAATTCTTAAATTTGCATCTGGATTTTCCGTTGTCACATATAATCGTAATAATCTAGCGGCCTTGGTGAGCCACCGAGAATGTACAATTTTCCCTGGTTTGATGTTAGCCAGATCCACCGAAACCACGCCGCTTGAAATTGCATGGGCCATGTCGTATAAGTACTTCGAATCGGTGGAAAATTCAATTTTTTTCTGGAGCGGGGGCATATTTTGCAACTCAATTTTCTGGAAGCCGTCCACCACCTGAAAATATATAATAATAAAATAATTAAAAATGGTTGACAATTATAATAAATGAGTGATAGCAATAACTTACCGGAAGAGTTTCACAAGTTTCGATTTGACGGCTCAGTTTTCCGATTGCCGATCTTGGTCCAGTGCTGGTTGATTTATCCAAAGCTTCAAACAAATGCCGAAACGGAAGTTCGTTGAAGTGTAGAAGGCAAACGAACCAACGCAATGGTCTTTTTAACAGCAATTCGAATCGTCGTATAATTCCACCGTGGGGGCCAGTGTTTGTTGGCTCACCGTCAGTGCATATTCCAATTAATGCATCCAGTGATATATTTTTATTGTTGAAAAAATCATTTAATTCGGTTGTTTTGTATTCAGCGGTTTTATGTTCCAGTCTTACGTAACCAATCAATTCAGAATTGGGTTCTCTCAAAATAACAAGATGACGTTCGCTTAAGTAAAAATAATATCTCAAGATATCCAGATGGGTTGGTAAATTAAGATCAGTCAAATCAGTAGACACACCAAAAACAGTAACATCGTGCTTGGGTATATGACTCATTGGGTTTTCGATAGTTGTTGATGTTGTTGTTGCGTCATCTTGCGGTGTAGAGGATGGTGGATTCATTGTAAACTTTTTGATTTGGAATGGTCAACTTCACTTATTATTTTTTTTTTAAATATTTTTTTAACTGAAATTAGCACTTCACACTTTGAGTTCTTCACAACGACTTAATGCATTCACAAAAACTGTTGCGTTATATATGGTCTACGAGACGAGGTAATAAGAATGAAATGGTAATTTCAATTCTACCTGCTGTGTCTTGTGGTGGCTATTTTAGGATCTGCAATTGTGTCACAGTGATACCTTAATTTTTTAAAAGGGTTGCGGTGCATTCCAGTCATACCTTAATTGTTAAAATGGTTGCATAAAACGCGCATTTCTTAAGAAGGTGCCATAAAATACCCACAAAAAGGGTTGTAAAAACAACCTTCATTTCTTAAGTAGGTGCTATAAAAAAACTACACAAGTAAGTTTACGACATGCAGCTGTGTCTTGTGGTGCCTTAAAAAACGCACACAAGCAATTTTCCGATTTGCAATTGTGTCACAGTGATACCTTCATTTTTTAAAAGGGTTGAATAAATTTCTAAAGAGAAAAAAACTCCAAAAAGAAAAAAACATTGGCATTTCGCTGATTTTTTCATGTAAAGTGCCAAAACTGGCGATTTTTTGAAATGTTTGTATGGGAAACCCCAGGGGGTTCCAGGGGGTGTGCCACTGGCATGGGTGGGTCGGGCCTCCAAAGTTAGTGGGGGTCGGTCATACATTTGGACTCGATTGGAGCACTCGAAATGGGTCAAAGTGGGATTTTTAAAAATTTGCCCCTACCCAAAAGTTCGACCCAAATTGGGGGACATCAGAATTCGTTTTAGAGGTATGGTTCCTTCGGCAAAGTTTCTTATTTTGATCCCTAGAATACGATTTTCACAGAGCAATGGGCGATTTTTTTGCCTCTCCACAAATCGACCCGGCCTAATATATATGAATACATATGAGTCGTTCAGTGGATAAAGGGAATGAGTCCAAAAATTTTAAATGGAGAAAAACGACAGAACAGTTGACGTTGACTTTAAAACTAGTTGTTACAACAAAACTCAAAACTAAAATTGCAAAATTAATTATTAGGGCTTCTTTTACAATTTGTAAATATATAATGTTAGTATGTAAGTGTATGTGTTCACAGAACCTGTTAATATGATACAAATACGTTTTTATTGTTAAGATTTTCAGTGGAAAAAGGGAATAAGTCACCAAATTTTTTGTTCTTGAAATCGATAGCGTAAAAATGCAACTTAATGATGTTTTGACTTTGAGCATTCGTTCGGAAATAAAAAGAAAAAATATCCATCTAAATATTGGCTTACCTCGCGTAGTGTTTTAATTGAATTAGTATATTTTGGAAAGAGTATATTTTATATAATTTTGCAAAAAAAGGCTGGAGATAATTTGTTTTTTAGTTCAGTGCATTCGCACAGTTTTATTTTTAATGAACTTAAAAAAATAACATACAAAATTCTTCTTTTTAAAAGAAAAAATAACATAAAACATTTCTTCTTTCTAAAACAAAAAATAACTAAAAAAATTTCTTCTTTTTAGATGAATCGTAAGTATAACAAATTTAAGAAAATATTATGCCACTCGGAATGTACACTCGAATGAATCCGAGTATATAATTCTTGTCACTCGCCTTTTTGAGACACGTCGAAAGCCAACTGATGAAAAATCGGAATCACCACTTTCGACATTGACCTTATTGTTGTTGTTGTCGTCCATTCTTGGCACTATTTAACAACAAATAGTAAACTTTAATATTTATAATATTTAAAAATATACTATTCAACTTTACTTACCTTATATGCGCAGGTCAAATAATTTAAATATTTTTATATTTAATAGCGATATCATAACAGCGATCAATGATCGAATTTATATGTAACTCACTTATCCCCGGCGCGCTTCGCTGCGCTCCGCGCTTATCCCCTAAAAGAACGCATAGCTTTAGTGAAGCCATGCTTTTATAGTAAGTTCTTATCGAGTTTCATTGATGTGTGACTTATTTCGAAAGCTATAACGAAAATTTTGGGTGCGGAAAAAGTACCACGCCCCTCGTCCAAAATGTTACCTGTGGAACGGCATGTGTAAATTGAGGTCGAATACTGAATTCCGAGGCTGTGCCACCTATAATTCTAAAACTGTTTTAAATCGAAAATTTAAGGTGTATTTAAGGTGCCTTTTACGATCGGCACCAGACTTCACAGGAACCCTCTCAACGCTTTGGTATAAAAATTGGCTTAGCGGTTTTGAAGACTTTACGTGATATACACATATACCCACATACGTATATACATTAAGTCGCCTCACGCTCTTTAGGAAAAAAAATTGTTCAGTCTCGTATGATGATCCCCAAAATATTTCGACTAAAAATATTGGCTGGTATGGTAGTTAGAAAAAAACAAACGGTCAGAAATAAGAGCAATGAAAAAAATTTTGCATCAAAAAATCTTAAATTTTTTCCGTTGGACCAAAGATAATGCGGATTTTTATGGATTGTTTTAACTTTCTTCATATTATTTTCACTAAAATTCAAACGAATCTTTTCCTATACTACTTTTAGTCAAATAAATTGTACAATGTAAGAAATGTGTAAATTTTTTTGTAATTTCATTCAATTTAGTTATTCACTTTACACTATATTTTATCATCAATAGATAATTTATTTGACTAAACGTAACATGGCAAGACAAAAAAAAAATTTTAATTTGAGTTTTAGTGAAAATAATAAAAAAAAAGTTAAAAAATTAATGAAAATCTGCATTATCTCTAGTCCGACTGTAAAAATTTAAAATTTATTGGTGCAGATTGGAAGAACCACCGTTGTTATTTTTAACTACCGCACCAGCAAATATTTTTATAAAAAACTCGATTTTTAGAGCATATTTCAAACCATTCCGTGGCATACTGGTTGAGGTGCGTGGCTTGAATGCCATAGAACCCAGGCTCGAAATCCACCTGACACACAAAGTTTTTTCAATTGAATTAATTTTTCTGTTCGGCCGTCTTCTCTATGCAGATAATGGCAAGCCTCAGAGAGTTAAAACTGGCATGGAAAGCTTCTTGAGAACATAAGCCGTTCGGAGTGGGCATTAAACTTGTAGATTCAGTTCTTTATCATATGTGTTCAAACATTTCACAACACGCACTCATAAGAAGCTCGGTCAAATTCTTTTGAAGGGCTGAAATGGCCATTTCGTTTTTGCTTTTTTTTTTTATTTCAAACCGTTCCAGCACACGGATGGCTATCGCTACAGTCGAAATATTTGGGGAATCATCATAACATAAAGCATTATTTTGAGGAACCGACCCGAACACCTTTTTTTATGAGGATCCTTAGTATACATACATACATTTTTTACAGATAGATGAGCAGAAAAAGTAGGCATGGCAACATTTATATGTATAGTGACCGCCACTTGGTCCCATTGCATCTACATCCCAAGTTTCACTATCAAAACGCGTACAGCTCTGAAATTGCAATGATTTCTGAAAAGTCGGCGTAGATAAAGTGCGACACGCCCATTTTTTTAAGGGTTCTGGCAGTATGCACCATATGAACTAATCTACCAAGTCTTAGTCTTTTACTGTAAAAACAGTCTGATATGGATTTGTGAGCGTTAAAAGTAGGCGTGGTAACATTTATATATAAAGTGACCGCCACTTTGACCCATAGCACCTACACACCAAGTTTGAATATCAAAACGTTCACATCTCAGGAATTAAAATTATTTCTAACCGATAGCCCTGGCAGCTAGTGCTTACTTAGTTATAATTTTTAAATTGTAATTAACTATAGTACATTAATAAATAAGTAAATAAATAAAATTATTTCTGAAGAGTGGGCACAGATACATTGCTACCATGCACATGTTTTGCAAAGCTATCGAGAGTAAGCGTATGAACTTAATTACCAAATTTTAGTATTTAACGCTGAGAATCGTCTGAATTATAGAAGTTCTATTAATTTCTGGGTAAAAAACCAAGTGGCGGCCGTGACGTAGTGGGTAGAGTGTGTGGCCCATACGCGAGAGAACCCTGGTTCGAATTCCACCTGACACGGAAAGTTTTTCAATTGAATTAATTTTTCTGTTTGGCCGTCACCTCTCTGCAGCCAATGGCAAACCTCAGAGAAAAAACTGCCATGAAAAGCTTCTTGAAAACAAGCCGTTCGGACTCGGCATAAAACATGTAAAACATTTCGTTTTGTTTTTTTTTGTGGGTGGTACAAGTGGGCGTGGCAAATTTTATATATATATATTGACTGCCACTTAGAGCACCTGCATATCAAGTGTTACTATCAAAACGTGTACAACTCAGGAATAAGCATGATTTCGATAAAGTGGGCGTAGATATAGTGCGGCCATGCCCATTTTTTGTACATTGACCGAGAGTAATCATATAAACTAAATTATCAAATTTTAATCTTCTACGGCAAAAGCCGTCTGATATAAAGCATTTTTACTTATTTGTGGGCGGTAAAATTGGGCGTGACAACTTTTATATTTACATAGTGACTGCCACTTGCATCCATTGCACCTGCATACCAAGATTCACTACCAAAACTTGAACATCTCATAAATTAAAACGGTTGCTGAAAAGTGGGCGTAGATATAGTGTGACCACGCCCATTTTTTGTACAGTCCCCGGAAGTAACCATCTGAACAAAATTAGAAAATTTTAGTTTTATATGCTTAAAACCGTCTGATATATAGCATTTTTTTGGTTTGTGGGCGATAGAGCCAATTTGGGTTGTATGGGAGGTACCACGCCCCCTTGTCCAACCAACACCAAACTTCACAGGAACACTTCCAGAATGTTGCTTCAGTATCTCTAAAAATTTCATAAAGTTTGGTTCGGTGGTTTTGGAGTCTATACGTAATATACACACATATCCACATACCCACATACATACATTCATTTTTATATACATATATAGATAAAGCATAAAGTTGGATTACAGTTACGCTTCCGATTGCTGTTCTCATGCAGCAATCAACTAAGTTCAACAACAATTTAAAGAACACAAAAAATCGGCAGGTAGCGAAAGCTCGAAGAGAGGCAAGAAATAGAAAAAAAAATAAGAGTGATTAAAAGCAAAGTTAACAAGTGATTAATACAATATAAATGCAAGCGTGTTCTTATTCCCTTTTTCCATTGAAAATAAAAATTTTGTGTTTCGTACAAAAAAAAATGTTTGTCTTTAAATTTTTGTCTTTAAATTTTTACCATACATTGTTAGTCATTAAAGGAAGTGAATCCACGCTAAATTTCAAAAACGCCAAAAATGGACTCATTCCCTTTATCCACTGAACGACTCATATGTATAATATATTGATGTTATTGTTAATGATTGTTAATGTATAATATACATTAGGGTGGGTCGCTACAAAAAATGTTCGATAAACTCGGTCTAAAATGTACCTTGGGTCATTGTTCTACCCTCCACAAAACGATTTCGCAATGTGTTAACCCTTAGGCTTCCAGGATTTTTTTTTAGTAAAGTGCCGTTTTTGGTCCAAACCCCATTTTTTGTGTGGACAAGTTTTTTTTCGCTGTATTTTCAAAAACAAAAAAAAAACCAAAATTAAAGCTTCAAAAATGATTACTATCTGCACAAAAAATTTTGAGAAATTTTTTTTTTTGAGCCTCTTAATACATTTCGATGCGATTTCGACTTTTTTTTTTTAACTTAACAACGCTCAGGGGATACCCCCTTTAGATGCGAAAGCATTGCGTTAATTCGGAAGACGGGTGATAGTTAGTTGGAGGGTGGAAAGATGGAGTAGTGACGGTGAAGATTTGCTTTAAACTTACACAGATCAAAACTGCCGGGGAACACGCTCACAGGGAGATTATTCCACAATCGTACTGTGCGACTTAAAAAACGAATTATCTCGGTAATGCGAGGTTCTATTGGGCACCGATGCTACGGTAAAAGGATGGGCTTGAAAAGCTGTCCGAGTAGACCTAGGAAATACACGAACTGGGGGCGTCATGCCATGTACCACCCTTGAACACTTCCCATGGTAGAACCTATACAAAAGGCTTAGGCAACCAACATTGCGCCGATGCCCAAGAGAACTCAGAGGAGATAAAATGTTTTCATATCCTATCATATATATCGCACGGCGTTGAACTCGGTCCAGAAGCTCCAAATAAGATCTCGAAGCTCCTGCCCAAATGTGCGAATTGTACTAAATTTTAGGCCTTATATATGAGGTATAGATCACTCGAAGATCATATGGGGTGAAGTATCGCTTGCACCGTTTTAAGAAACCTAGGCACTTGGCCGCGAAGGTCGTTGATAAAAACCAAAAACGGAGTTGACGATAGAACTGAACCCTGCGGTACTCCTGCATTGATGGCGTGCTCACTGGATAAAATGCCGTCGATTACGACACGGATAGTTCTGTCCTTAAGAACGCACGTGATCCACCGAGCAAAGATACCACCGACACCGTACGCAATTAGCTTAGAGACGAGTGCTTTATGCCACACTCGCCTTTGAAATATCCAGAGCAACAACCCTGCTCTCACCGAACAGGTGAACGCATTGGTTCCATTTTTCTGTAAGGAATGCCATAAGGTCACCAGTAGACCGGGCCCTACAAAAACCATATTGACGGTTACTTAGCAATTCGTTGTGCACCAGATAGTTTATTAGGTGGAAGTTTATTACGCTCTCCATAACTTTGGAAAGCGTAGAGCATATCGCAATGGGTCGGTCGTTTGCAAGATTCGTGGCATCGCCATTTTTAGGTATCGGTTGGACATTTGCGACCTTCCAACAAGATGGAAATACTGCTGTCCTGTATGAAATGTTGAAAAGGTTGCGCAAAGGCTGAGCCAATGTAGAATCACACGTTTTAAGCACAATTGGTGGTATGCCATCAGGACCAGAGGCTTTGTTTATGTTAAGATTTGCAAGGACTCTTTTGACTGCTCTCTTTCGAAATATATCTCCTTCATTGAAGAAGAACTAGTCCCGACAAAGGGCAGTGGATGACTCCTATCCGAGATTGTGAAATTATGTGCAAAAAATCTAGCCAACAGGTTCGCTTTATCAACCGAGTCAGTGAAGATATGCTGATTTTTTAAAAGAGTTGGAATCGACGAGGACGTTGGATTTTTAACTCTTTTAACAAATTACCAAAAGTTTTTGCTCCCTTTAGGGCAGAGAAGAACCTGTTCTCTAATGTGAGTTTCGTGAAGAAACTTTTCGCATTTTAAAATTGCGTTACAGCGATTCCTAGCCTCGATGCGAAGTCTATAAGTATCAGCATTCTTATCAGATCGCCAATTCTGATAGGCTTCCTCTTTGGACCTGACTGCAATCCTGCAAGTCTCATTAAACCATGCGTGGTCTTTTGGTTTAATACTTTTCTTCTTATTGGGGATAAAAGACCGCATACCCAATAAGATAATTTCTTGTACCATGACAGCCGCGGCATTCACATTTCTATGAGCGAAACATAATTTCCAATTGAAGTTGCGATAAAAAAATTTTACGCATTCCAATTTGCTCTTTCATAAAACCATGCAGTCTTTTTCGGGGATTTAGGCGTAGATGTGTGAAGGTCAGAATATGAAAAAACAGCGGAGATGGTACAATGGTCCGAATTACCAAGAGGTGCATTGACACTCACATCATATTTTTCATGATGAGAAATCAGAAAAAGGTCGGACTTCATAACTTAAATCTTCATAACTACGCTATATCTCGTCCGATTGATGTCGTTTAACCAACCTTGGAAAGGTAATAAAATATCCTTAACATGTCAGGGGCTTACTTGTTAATTTTTGAGCAAAGTTAACCCATTGAATTTATAAATAATTGGAAAAATCGACTTTATTCGTTTTTTGCTGAAATTCAAATAAAAATGCTTTTCGCGATTCCAATTTGCTGTAGCGTTGGAGTGATTCGATTTTGTTTGCGATATGTGCTAGCCGATTTTTATCAACGACAGCCAAACATGATTCACTTACAATTTTGACATACCTTTTGGAACTCTGCGAATGGCAGGGAAATTCTGAAATAAAACTAAAATTAGTGAGTAAAATGAAAAATGGTTTGTTCTACGTCACGTTTACCTGGAATTACAATAATGTCCTCAGAATCGTGATATTTGTTCAACTCATATTGATGATAGAATTGGATGCTCTGTGGTTCATATAACGGAACTACATCCCAATCAATAATCGATATGAATGATTCGCAATCGAATTTTATAAGGGGCAAGAGAAGTCGACGAACTTTTGGGCCTTCTGGTGGATTTAGTCGTACTTTTACAATTTTTTCAAACCCAGCATCTCGAATACTTTTATCTTCGTAAGTTATCATGGGCAGAACACTATTTTCTGGATGTGCAAAGAATGCGTTCGTTTGAATCGAACTGTTCACAATGGCTTTAAAGTCATGTCGTAGTTGTCGCGTCCACTGGATGTATTTAAATAAGTGGCGGCTTCCATGTGTGGCTTGAGGCTGTTGTTTCAATAGAAACCAAAACGGCTCGTAAGCTTTCATTATCGTCAAATCAAACGTCAATGTTTTCAATTTTGTAGGTGCCACTGGGTTCGTCACATACAACCGGAGAATTCTAGAAGCAGTGGTAAGCCAGCGCGCAAGATTCATCACACCAGGTTTCATACTAGCCAAGTGATCATCGCACACGCCACTATCGGAAGCACGAACCATATCATAGAGATATCGTTGATTTGATCTGATTTCCCAATCATCAATATTTGGTGGAATTTCTCCCATCTCAATCCGATCGAAACTGTGAGCGACCTTAGAATTGGATGAATGGATTTTTTTTATCACAAAATATGATACGAATGAATGAATGAGTGAAACTTACCCAAATGTTTTCGCAGTTGTTAAGATCACTTCCTATAGATCCTGGCCACGTATTCGGTCCAGTCGGCTTTCCCAACAAATTCTTAATCAACGCAGTGGCTGGCAATTCATTAAAATGAATTAGGTATACCAGCCACTGCAACGGCCGCTGCAAGCGTTTTTCAAGAAGACGGACCACACCATTATTTTTTCCCGTTTTTGTACTCATTCCGTCGCATCCAATAGTGACGAAGTGATCCAACCGAAATTCTTTGGCGCTTAAAAAATCCAGCATTGCCGACATAATCTCTTCTAATCACATAATCGCTCTTCTATCTCTCTCATATTTCGTGGCTTATCGTCAATTCTTTGCATTACAGTTGTGTCTCTCTTGCCATCAAAACAAATGCACTTAAGCAGGGATCATTAATAAAGGTTAAGTCACTTGAGAGAAAAGCACTCTTTTTCCGCCTTTGCTCGAACTGTTAAAGTAGCTGTTAGCTAAAAATTGCACAGATTCATGTTTTTTTTTTCTTGATTTCCTTTTATCCATTCTGACAGTTCGACCGAGCTTCTCTCAAGTGACTTAACCTATATTAGTGAACCTTGCACTTAAGCAAATTATTGCACCTAATTGCTGTAAGAGATTGTTTTCTGCCCATAAGATGTTCCCTTTTTATTTTATTTGTGTTGATGATGATTTTTGACATGCTCAAATTGCTCAAATCTTTCAGCAATGTTGTTGCCAGTAACGCTTCTTGACAGTAACGCGACTTGATATATTACCACGATCCAAAGCTGCAGAGTAAGACGGAAAAAATATATTTTTCACATCTAATTGCATTGATACGTCATCAATTTCGGGCGATGGAAGTTGCGCCTCCTGTACTTCTTCGAATTCGTTAATTTCGCTCGGCAAAGAATTATAACAAAGCTGTCCGTTCTTGGCTGTATAACACTTGTCATTGATATGTCATCATTTCCGTCCACAGCGTCGAGCGTAAGGTGCACTGAACAATAAAAAATTCGCGCACATTTAAAGGGACTTGCTTGTTCTCTTCACAATTGCAAGGCAAATTTGATTGGATGCCGCATCTGCATTCGCAAAACATAAGCAATTCATTTCATTTATTTTCTTTGTAAAGTGATGGATTTTTCGAATTATCACGATCAATTTTTAACAGCATATCTATTTTAGTTCGACATACCTGCAACGAAATTACCGGATGCGTTTCCACAATTCACGAATTCCATATATTGCTGGCATATAAACTTCAGCGAATCTTCGGATTCGTGGACGAATAAACAAATGTTGCAACACATCACTTTTGGTAGGCAGTTTTGATTTGTTCAATTCTAATGCAAAGAAATTAATTTTATTTGGTATCCAATTTCGTCCAATTTGGAATTTATATACTTGTTATTATTATTAAAACGAAGGCTGCGTTCGATTCAGAGATAGGAAATATTCGCAGTTGTTATATTTGTAGTGGCAAATTATTTTCATCATGAGCGGTGATTGAATGTTCCGTTATATTTTATGCCCTTAGAGTTGCCAACTATTATGTTTTTCTTTAAAATTAGTTTAGTAAAATACATATTAGCGATGTTCACAAAATGGTTAGTGCTCGCTCAAACAAATCGAATAAACAAAAAAATTAAAAAATTAAAATTACAAGCTTTATTCAAACTTTATTTACAATTTCTATCAAGTTCAAGACACGACCACGACCACCAAAAGCAACAAACTTAACAGCGGAGCAGCTTATTCACCGAATAAAGTCTCCCTATAGAAACAAACTAACTTGTTTTTAAAAACAACTAATTAAAAAGCTAGTTTAAAATAAACAAGTATATGAACTACTTTGAAATATATTAAGGCGGCATCCACTTCAATTCTAAATAGTTTTCATTGCATTATACAAGGTGGCGCTAAAGTAATCCTCCTATCAGAAAATGCTATGAATTTTGCGATTGGCCCCTAATGTCAGTTCTGTTTTGACATTTGTGTAGTAAACACATGCGAAATACACGTTAATAAACAATGTTACGCTACTCTGCTCCAGAACGCGGAATATTGCTGACTATTTATTTGACCAATAATCGGTCGGTGACTTTGGCACAACGTGAATTTCGTCGCAGATTTCCTGGCCGTCCAACGCCTACTGGTGAAACACTGCGACGTTTAGCCGCTCGACTCGAAGAAACTGGCACAACACGAGATGCTGCCAGGCGTGGCAGACCCCGGAGTAGCCGTTCTGCAGAGAATATTGCTGCTGTAGCCGAGGATGTCATGGAAGCGCCGTCGACATCGACCAGACGACGTGCCACGCAAATGGGTATCAGTCGACGGTCTTTACAGCGAATTTTGGTACAAGATTTGAAGATGTTTCCGTACAAAGTCCAGACGGTGCATCATCTGTTAGCTGCTGACTACCAATCGCTTCTAACATACGCTCAAGCCATCCTTAATCACCACCAAGAGGAAGATGATTTTTCATCAAAAATAATCATGAGTGATGAGGCCTATTTCCATCTTAGCGGGTACGTAAATAAGCAAAATGTACGCTTCTGGGGCACTGAAAATCCGCGTGTAATCCACGAAGAGCCATGACACCCGCTCAAAGTCACTGTATGGTGTGCTGTTTTCGCTGGAGGAGTCATCGGACCTTTTTTCTTCGAAGACGTCGCGGGCCAAACGGTTACTGTGAATGGTGAGCGTTACAGAGCAATGATCAACGAGTTCTTTTTGCCGCAACTTGATGAATTGGGATTGGAAAACATGTGGTTCCAACAGGACGGTGCAACGGCACACACTGCACGTGCCACAACCGATATGCTGAAGGATGCATTTCCCGGGCGCCTAATCTCCCGTTTTGGCGATTTGCACTGGCCAGCAAGATCGCCTGATTTGACCGCTCCAGACTTCTTTTTGTGGGGCTTTTTGAAGTCGCGGGCTTATGTCAACAAGCCTCAGACTCTTGCAGCTCTTAAGGACAATATCCGTCAAGAATGTGAGGACCTATCGCCGGAATGTCATAAAAAGGGCTCAAATGACAATCAACTGTGGCGGCGGCCATTTACATGACATCATATTCTCGACTTGATATAAAAAAAATTAAAAGACTAAATAAAAATAATCCACAAGAAGAATCAAAGTTTTTCATTTTTTTTTTAAATTACAGCCAAAAAATCATCGCAAGGTTACTTTTGCGCCACCCTGTACATGAAATAATTGGAATACTACTTAAAAACAAGTGATTGATAAACTACTTTGAATTATATTAAGGCGGCAACTACTCTGATTTTGACATGTTTTAATTGCAAATTTTTATAAGATTACAAGTTGATATATATTTAACCATGTTATTTCATCAAATATTATTAACTAATAATAATCAGTAATAGTTTTCAATTGGTTATTTTAAAGTAATTAAAAAAATAATTTAAATTTAACTAGTTTAACAAGTAGTTGAAAATATATGCAGACTTGTTTAGCGGACATCACCATACAAAATATGTTAGTTCGTTCTATGGAAAAAAGTCAGAATTTCAACTAGTTGTGGTTGACAAAAAACTACTTTATCAACTACTTTTAAATTAGTTGATTTTCCTACAGGGCTTGTACATGCAGTACAAACAAAACAACGAAACAAAACGCGATACAAAGAAGCTTAGCGTACATTGTAGCTATATAAACAAAAACTGTCTGCTGCTAAGCGAGCAGTTGGAATATATAACACATAAAAAAATGCAAGTTTGCAGTTTTGGCGTGACGTGCCTTGAATATGACTGGACAGTAGGGGTATAACTTTTTCCAAAGATCATATTTACATGGCACTATAAGTTGAGGAATAGGGGAAAAAAAATAACTGCATTTTTATTTTCTTATTTCACTTCAAAAAGTTCACGCAGGACAGACAGTATCTGAAATAAAAAACACCTACCATCAACAAAATTTATTAATTTTTTTTTAAGGAAATTAAATTTTATCACAAACAAATACATTAAAAATTTGTTTCAACCTTTTAAACATTTGAAGAAATAAATTTAATATTTAAAGTATGGGGTGTTTTACATCTGGGGTAAATGTCCTTAACAACCTTAATTGCACGTTCTGCACATATGTTAGAGCGCTGTTGATTTTTTATCGCTGAATCCTCTTTTACCCAATGTTTCAAGAAGCATATGTGAGCTTTTTTAAACTGCTTTACCGAATTTTCTAAATTTTCAAAATTTTTTTCTCGAAAACGATGATCGGAAAACCAAACGTCAAACCAAGCACCGCATATAAATTGACATATCGGAGTTAATTGAGATCTATACTTTGGTATGAGTATAAATGTTAAAATCGCAAGAATAGCTCTGGTGTTCCAACGGGCGTTACTTAGCGGTGGAATTGCTTTGAACTTTATATATGGAAATTTTTTGTTTTTTTCGTAGAACTTGAAGGTTTCCCCAAGCTCAAACAAATATTGCATGTCATCTCGCCATTTGATGCACTTTACTTCAATTTTTGTCGTATTTTGCTTGAAGCTTTGTTTTAGGTTTTCATACTGAGTGATAAGTTCGGAAAATACATTATAAGATATATTAGGCGATGTTGATTTTCCGTCTAGTAACTCATCCATGACATGCCTTAATATCAAATCTAGCACATGGTGCTGGCAACCTATATATTGTGGTAGAGGTAGATTCAGAAATTCGTAATGTTTCCTTATAAGACAAACAACTCCATTTTTAATGCCAGTATTGACACTTGTTGTATCGCAAACAATCATCTTTATTGATTTCCAAAGTTCAAACTTATTGAGCTTTTCTTGAATCCCTTCATATATGGTTGCACTTTTGCCATTATTAAGAACCAAAACAGCCAGCTTAACTTCTCGAATTTCATTTTTTAACACAACTACCTGTATTTCTTTGTCACCAAACTTTTTCCCATCAAAATGGAGGCACCAATTTTCATTTTTAAGCGTGTTTACATATTCTTTTTCCAAAATTTCTGCTGATTTCATTGCAGCTTTATAAATTCCTGGTTGCGATGGTGTCGATATATTAACTCCAGCTTTGACCAACTCCTTGCAGATTTTAGCTGCATTTTTGGTAGTAACGTTTGCTTTTTGAACAAGTGCAACCGCTGCGACTGTTGAAGATTTCGAAGTTTTGAATTGATCTGGTCGTTCGAAGTCTTCATCATATTCAGCATTTGAACTCTGGTCTTCGTCGATAGATGTTAATGAGTCAGAACCACTTTGATTGTCTTGACAGCAATGTGAAGTAACTGCAGCTCGACTTACTTCACAAGCTTTTGATGGGTGCAGATTAACATTCTTAGTAGTCGTGTATCCAACTTTTCCATTTGTATTTTTCCAAAGTAGATGCAATTTTTTATCCTCTGCACTGAGCCACAAACCTTTTTCGTTAGTTATGTCGAATATTTCATCAAAAACGGAACACGCACTTTTACCATTTTTGTATTTTAAAAATTTTGAATAATCGTTCATAAGTTTTTCAATTTTTCTTTCAACTGCAGATTTTGTAATGCTGGGAAAATTAAGTTTAAGCCACAAATCGATCACTTCTGCTGACACAATTGTATACCTTTTTAATTTACTTTTTTCTAATTTAGCTAAAGCATTGTATCTTCCAATGATAATAATTTTGTTTGGTATTTTACATAAGTCACTCAAACAACGTTCCACATTTGGTATTTCGCGTCTTTTTGTCTTGCTTTGTTCGAAACGAGTTAAATTATTTGTCCAAATTTTAGAGTTCTTCTATACGCACCGTTTACTATTTTTAAAAGACATTTAAGGGCACTTTTAAATTTTTATTTAGTAATTAAAAACTACGAACAAGAAATTCAACTACACGTTATGCCAAGAATTTAACAAACAAAAGTCGCTCGGCTACAAATTAATTTACCGTTGTCATGACAATCGGCCAACTATGCTTAACTTGACTTATGCTTATAACTTAACGAAGAACGAATTGAAAGAAACGGCAAAAAAAATGCAGAAAAAATGCAGTCCGTCCTACAAATTTTTCTCCAATTCGTACTATATGCGTACTCACTCACACCAATTGAATCCATGCATTCGTACTATTTGAACTGCTCTAGTTTTAATTTTCAATGACAAAAGTTGTAAAAAAAAAATTAAGTAACATACGGGCATAAGTAAAAATTAGTAGTATTTTGCCTGCCTAAGGAAAATTTCATTTTGCTCCCTGCGTGAACTTTTTTAAATAAAATTAAAAACTAAAAACGCAGTTATTATTTTTTCCCTATTCCTCATTAGATTACACTATGTATTTTAAAATTTTTAAGAAAAATTCAAAAAGTTATACCCCTACTGGACAGCCATCTGAAACTAATGTTTCAAATAACTGACCAGTGTACAAAGAATTTAACTTAATTATTAAGATAAGTTATGATTAATTTTAGGGTTCCCCTCGAACAGTTAGAATCCTTGAATATGTTTATAGCATGTTGTTAAAATGAAAAAATGTATCAGAAATAAATATTTTGTTTTTTCTATTTTCCAATACAGGCAAAAAAAAAAAACTAGCAAACTCATATTAATGATAATTTTAAACAAATCACTGATTTTACACAAATCGTCACAAGAGTACTTACTTGTCGTACAGACCAATTTGGCCAAAACCAGATTTGGATGCACTCAGAATCATCTGTGCAGTCAGAATTGCCCTTCCGCCTTTAGTACAAAATATAAACAAAATTTTGAAACACATTTCACATAATACATTACACATTTTACTCTCACAGGTGAAAGCTAAGCGAATTGTTGCTTTTTTCGTTAGTGAGTTGAGCACTGGCGAATAGAACGCAGCTCTTGATAAACTTAAATTTGTTGGCAAGGTATTCAGATGAACTATCATAAAAAAACAATAGAAAACAAGTAGGGAAGGCTATAATCAATTTGAATGTGGCAGTCATCCGAACCAAAGTTGTAAAATTTCTAAATGAAAAATCCCTTTATGAACAAAAATGAAAAATCAGCAAAAATCTCATTATGTTCGTTCTCAATGGGTTGACTTTGTTCAAAAATGAACAACTAAGCCCGTGATATGTTAAGGGTATTTTATTACCTTTCTAACGTTGGTTAAACGACATCAATCGGACGAGATATAGAGTAGTTATGAAGATTTAAGTCGAAACCGCATCGAAATGTATTAAAAAAAGACTTGAGTCTTGAGTCAAAAAAAAAAAAAAAAAAAAAAAAATACAGAAAGAGCAAATTTCTCAAAATTTTTTGTGCCGATAGTAATCATTTTTGAAGCTTTAATTTTGGTTTCTTTTGTTTTTGAAAATACAGCGAAACAAAAAAATTGTCCATACAAATAGTGGGTTTTGAGCAAAACAGGCACTTGTTTCAAAAAATTCCAGGAAGCCTAAGGGTTAACACATCGCGACATCGTTTTGAGGAGGGTAGCACAATGAGCCAGGGTACATTTTTTTTTTATGGAGACCGATCCGCCCTAATATACATATCACGGTGGCAACTGCCCTCTGCTTCCTACCATCGCTACGCCCATGTGTATGTATATATGTTAACATCTGTATAATATATACATGTATATACATAAACATATCAGTGGGGAATCTGCCCTACCCTCGCTACGCCCATGCATATGCATATATATGTTTATACAGGGTGTCCCGCAATTGAGTGCAACTATTTACGGAGCTGAAAGCTTATGTCGAGCTGAGCAAAAAATTGTATGGGAGGGGCGATCTATTTTCACATTCTTAGGAGCTGCAGGGTTAATTAATATTTCACGACTTTGATTCACGTTATTGTTTCTAGCAGAAAACTAACTTACATAAAACTTATTTTGATAGCTCATTTTAAAGGCAATAAAATCACCTTTCCAACGGTATATCAACAAACCCCACCAACTTAACCGTTACTGAGCTGTGATCGTGTGAAAACATTAACACATCTTTAAAAATAAAAAAGTTCGATGTACTAAAAAAATTATACTTATTAGAAAATAATGAATAATGACATTACAGTTAGTTGTGCAGAAGATAATAACATTATTTTCTAATAAGTATATTTTTTAACGTACAGTCAACTTTTTTATTTTTTAAGATATGTTTATGTTTTTGGTGTTATTGAAAAGACAATTGAATAAATTACAAAATTGATCCTAAAAAAAATTTCATTTCTTACGCAAAATTCTGAGAAATTTTTACTCAAAGTTGAAGTTTGGTAGTTTCAATAGATTGATTTCATCTTCACACGAGCACAGCGCGGTAACGGTTAAGTTGGTGGGGAGTAGATACAATACAGGGCTTCTGGGGCAGGTGGCGGGTGGCGCACGCCGATGACGTCACGCTCGGCACTCAAGTATGAACGGATTTCTGCTTGTGCTGGTGGACGGACAGACAAAAAACCGCAAGTTGTTTTTGCTTTAAGCGTTGATCATGTTCTTATCAGTGTTTGTATGTTTTATGATTTTTTTTCATTACCCTAGCATGAGTTATAGCAATGACTTAAATAAATATATATTTATAAGACTTCTAACGTAAACTGCGTGGTGGCATACTTATCAGAGTTCGCATGAGTAAACGAAATACATAGCAACCAGGAAGAGTCAAGAAGTTTCTAGAAGCTTCGAGATGTAGAAACTTCAAGAACATTTTAGAAGCTGACAACAACATCACCAAAAATTTTTTTTCAAGTTAAAGGTGTTAAGTCCCAAGCTTCATAGTTCATAAAACCACAAGTCGGTAGTGGTAGTCAAGTGAGTTCTTATCAGTGTTTGCATGTTTCGTTTTTTTTTCTTAACCCTCGAATACCTAATAGCAATGACTCAAATTCTGCTGGCTGACTTTAGCTGAAGTGATATGACTTGCTATATGAAAATATATGCATTAATATGGGTTGAAGCAATTTAGGTACGGAGAAGGTTGAAGGGTTAAAGAAATGTTTATAAATTTATCATAATGGTGCTAAGTATAAGGTGCGTGTATTAGATTTGCATAAGTAGTTTAAGAATTGGATAACAACCATTTGAAACATAGGCGTATAAAAATATCTATTCGTCAGTTGGGCGACATCGAGGTAACAAGCTCCGCTTAATAACCATCGGCCAAGTCGCTTATACCCAGCAACTTCTACGCCGCTGTATTTTATTTTAAGTAAACGAAATACACCGCAACCAAGAAGAGTCAGGAAGTTTAAGTTTATTTTAAGCACAACTGTTTAGTCCCAACCAACACATATGTGTAGCATCATGTTTGCTGATATTTTTTTAACCCTAATATCATAAAAAAGTGGAACTTGTAGATGTTTAATTAAAATTTAATATGTTTTCAGCCAAAGTTAATCGAAGCATTACCAAATATGACAATATATTATAGTGAAAATAATACTTACGTTGAGGTTTATGCAAATTCTCCGACATGGTGTCACTTTTTTCTCACTACACACTTGTTAATAACACAAAATCAAATACTTATCAGAAAATCAGGTAGAAAATGCAAAAATTAAGCGACTGGTGCGTTAACAGTAAAAATACAGTTACAACATATATTAAAAACAAGCGCGAGAAAAGTAGGGAAATTATGCTACACATATGTGTAGGCAGGGCCCGAAAGGGTTAAATTAAAGGTCTTGAATAGTACTATTAGATCTTATACTAAGCACATCACGTATTTGGCGCACTCTTTCATAAAGTGCAATGTTTTTAGGAATTTGAAAAATTTTTTTGCTAAAAATTGTTCAATATATCGTGCTGAAAAATAGAATTGATTATTTTTTCATAATTTCTGCATTTTTTTTTTTACATAGTCTATATATACTCCAGTAAAAAAAAATTGTTAGAGTGATATTAAGCATACGCTTTTATAGAGATCAATATCTATCTATTAACTACGAAAAAGTCGACTTTTAGCGATATGCAGACTTTCTAGGCCATGGCGCTACCTGAAAAAATAAATTGTGGACCTTCTCCTTGCACAGTTTTTTTCCTAATGAGCTAGAGCGTCAGAAAGAATTGAATAAAAAAAAAAAATCTATGCACGCTACTGTGTATACATGTGGATGCTTACATACTTATATAAAGAGTGAATTCAAAAAATAACAGACACATAAAAGGTTGCATTGAAAAAATAAAAGCTGAAAAACTTTTGTAGGCCCTTTAGTGTGTAATTAAACAGGATTTGTAGTCATGCCCCTGGAAGTACATAGTAGAGTTATCTCTTCATCCTGCATCTACTATTCTTCCCTTGGCTAATAGTGAAATATTGAATTTAAGGGCAGTGTCTAGGAGAAAAAACTTATTTATTTCACGTCTTCAGCCCGACACAACGACTGAAAACGTACTAACGTTTGTCAAACATAATAATTTACTTGAAGTTGGGTTTACTTTACATAAGTCAAGATGCATTCTCTTCATGAAAGAAAATAGGTAACAAACCCTCCCACGCTTCTTTTATTCTCACAGTTGCAGCTGAAGAGTTTGCAATTGTTAAATAGGCTATCCCTTTACTATCAAAATGTAAGGGGATTACGCTCAAAGGCGCGAGACATATTTTTGTCAACTCAGAACTTCCCTGAGGATGTTATCGCGTTAACTGCAACTTGGCTGAATGGAAGCATTACTGACTTAGAACTGTTTGATAATAGTTTTCAATCTTATAGAAAGGACAGACACGCTGACAAAACTTCTGCTGTAGGTGGTGGAAACTCCGCCAGGTTTGCGCCTGCCTGTCCCAAGCCAGGATAAAGGAGGAGGGTTGGTTATGGGATACGTCCCAAACCGTAAAAGGTTAGAGCCAACCAAGAGCTCGGGGTGGCGCCCATCTTGGTAGCAGGTCACTATGTATATCATTGTGAAAAAAGCATGCGATGGAATAGCAATGGTACACATAACTTGTTAGCACGGGGATAGTCAAACCCGTCGAATGAGGTGACCTTATCTATCCACGGCATTGAGACATGGTCTATATGGCCAATAAAAGGATAATTGGTGTCTTAGGACACGGGCAAATGGCAAGGTCTTTAACAAGACCTTGTGAGGACCTTCTGCAAGTCAGCTGGTCAAAAATCGTTGGCACTTCGTTTAAGGTATGGTGGGGGTACCATGCCTAGAATAGAAGTGCCAGTCAAATACGAAATAGTGCTATGTGCACAGTCAAAAACAAAACTTCTTTATATATGTATATATGAATTTTTTGTCTCTTTGCTGGGATGTTGTAGACCCCCATTTCGACGGGACCGAGTTGCCCAGGTGACTTTCATGGGTTGGCCCTTCGGGGAGACTCGTGCTGGCTGTGGTTTGTGCACATCGCTTGCACAGGTCTAGATTGACCGGCGGGGTAGCGCAGTAGTACGACCGGGCTGGCATACCTGCTTAGTATGCAAGAGATAGGATAGATCTCGTCTTGACCAGTAGATGGTAATGAAGGTACGCCATCGACCGGTAGCCAAACTGGTACTATTAAGGGCAGTATGGAATTCTTATTGCATACTGCTTTTACAGAATAGGGCACAGGGTAATGCTATTGTGTTTGTGAATGTGACATCTAGTACGTGGTTGCTTTTCTAGTGTCACTTGCAAAATACAGGTCTGTGAAGAGTATTTCAGGTGCACATCCTCTTTTAGATGTGCATTTTTAATACTTTATGATCATTCATGAGCTATAACTCCAACGTCTTGGATCCAGAGGAATAGCGCCGTAAAGGCAGGGGTCCTCTAAGAACCCATAAGAGAGGATTTCTGTAGGTGGTGGAGTCCTATTAGCTGTAAGAAACTCTTTTGTAAGTTCTTTTATTGATATTCCCTGCTCTGCTAATATCGAACTCATATGCGTTAAAGTTATATATTGTAGTTCTAATGTATATGTTAATAATGCATATATTCCGCCAAAAAGTAGTGCAGAGGTCTATGCAAATCTTGCTGATTGCATAGAATATATTATAAATTTACTTGATGTAAATGACGACATTTTATTGTTGGGCGATTTCAATCTGCCTGACTTAAAATGGCATCCTTCAGGCGATGATACATATTTTTGTGCATCTAATTCGAAGACACGCCAAGAACATATATTTGTTGACAATATACGTTCTGACTTACAACAAGTGAGTTGTATCTATAATAGTCTTAATATACTTCTTGACCTGGTCTTAACTACAGACAGTAACAATTTTGTTGTTAAGAAGGCCTTTCATGCTCTAACTACTGTTGATGAATTCCATCCACCATTGAGTATTTGGTACAAATCTGACAGAGAAAATATAGTAAACTCGAATTCAGTTGATAAGCTTTATGAATTCAATTTTAAAAAGCTGACTTTTTGAAGCTGAATTATTAAATTCATAATAAGCTTAATGTAATTTTAGAATACTTAAATGAAAATAGTTTTGATGATTCCATTAATTTCTTTTATATGGAACTTTTTGCTATGTTTTCTCAAATATAAAGCCTCAAATTTGCGAAAAATTCTGCGTACCCCTGGTACACTAAGGATTTAAAAACTCTTCGCAACAACAGGAATAGGGCATGGAAAAAATACGTCTGTAGCTTAGACTCAAATGACCTTCCAAGTGTTTGTTTCTGGAATTTGAAAATCGCTCAGCGATATTATATCACGAATATTTAAATGATGTTAGGCTGAGAATATTGTCTGATCCAAGAAAATTTTGGAAATTCATAAACACAAAGAAGAAATCCGATGAATTTCCTTCTTCATTCAGAACTTTTGATGGATTTACTGATGATCCCGTCATATTTTGTCGCCTATTTGCCAACCTTTTCAAAGACTCATTCTGTTCAGGTGCTTTTAATCCTGACAGAGAGTACTTTGAATCTATGAATTCCGTATCCAGAGTTTCTTTGGAATCTATATCCTTCACTTCTGAGGATATTTTAAAGTATATTGGATCGATTGATGAGGATTTTGGCACTGAGCCTGATGGACTGAACCTGCCACAGTGTTAATACAATGCGGTTCTGTCAACCACTTTCTTTATTATTTAATAAATCAATTAACGAAAGATATTTTCCAATTTTTTGGAAAAAGTCATTTATAAGTCCTATTTATAAAAAAGGTTGCAGGAATGATGTCGGTAACTATAGGCCTATTGCTAAGCTCTCATCGATTTCTAAATTTTGTGAGCAGATCGTGTACAGGGCTGCCAATATTCGAAGCGCCTATCTGGCAACACTGTAACTTTCCGCAGTGATGCCAAATCGACTAATGACATACCGCGTTTGAAGCGTCATTCCAACAAATGTTTACAATGGAACAGTACACGCCACGCGAACGCTCTAAAATTGTTGAAATTTATATTCAACAAAACAAGTCAATAGTGAAAACTCAACGTGCTTTCAAAAAAATAAATATAGTGAAAAGTGCGCCTTCCAAGAAAACAATTTATCGTTTGTATGAAACTGAAAATCCACAAGAGATTCAAGAGGTACCTCTTCACGATGCAAAAGTCACTGTTTGGTGCGGCGTTTGTGCTAAAATGCTCATTGGTCCGTTCTTTTTCGAAGATGATAATGGCCACAGAGTTACTGTCACTCAGGAGCGTTATCGCGATATGATAAACAATTTTTTCATGCCAATCGTTCGTCGAAAGCGTATCAGGCACTACTGGTTTCAACAAGACGGCGCGCCACCACACACAAGCCGCACTACAATCGATTTTTTGAAGCAATTGTTCCCTGGCCGTTTGATGTCAAAAAATGGTGATTTCGATTGGCCGCCAAGATCACCAGATTTAACGCCTACAGACTTCTTTTTGTGGGGTTATTTGAAATCAAAGGTTTACGTCAACAAGCCAAAGACCCTAGAAGAGCTGAAAACCAACATCCGTCAAGAAATAACCGCCATTCCCATCGAAATGTTGAAGAAAACCATGGAAAATGCTGCAAAACGGGCACAATATGTCGTAGAGGCCAATGGCGACCATTTACGAGATATCATATTCAAGAAATGATGTAATCAAATCTACTTGAACCCATTTAAATGATATTCATAACGAACAGAAAAAAATTGTGGTTTCTTTGATTTATTTAAAAATAAAATGGGCGCTTCGAATATAGACAGCCCTGTAAATGTATATGCTTATATATGTATATATGAATAATATATACGAGTTTTTCGAAGTTTTTTAAAATATTTGTATTACAGCGCCGTCTGGTGTTTAAGATAGAACAGAGTAGATAAGTCATAAGAACTCACGGTATCCGAAAACCTCTGCATACAAAATTTTCATGCAAATCGGATGAACGGTTTTGGACTTTTTCGACTTTTTTAAAATATTTGTACTACAGCGCCCTCTGGCGTTCAAGATAGAACAGAGTACCGCACCGTTTCGAAAACTTCTATATTGTAGTGTATTTATTGTTTAAAATGTGAACTGTTCTCCTTGGATATCTGCATCGAAGTCAACTTTGGTGGTACACCGTGCCACTGTAGGGCTTTTTAAACAAGGCTTTCGCCGCAGTATTTTCAAAAATAAGAATCTGATTTATTTTAAAATATCTTTCGCTCATATACAGGGTGTCCCAGACTTAGAGTACTATAATGTGGGGCTGATTCCTCGTGATGAGACGAGCAAAAAATCGTATAGGTGGTCGCAAATGCCCCCCTAGGGGGCTAGGAGGGAAAAACATAAAAATAGGTGTCGTAACGTTTTAATCCATAGCTAACATATCTCTGCAACGATTAAAAATAAACATAACTTTTTGAAAAGAAAATTAAATTTGCTTTAAATTATTTTTGCAAAATTTTTCCATAAAGTCATAAACAAAAAATGTATAAGCACCTGAAGTCAAAAAATTGGTTTTTTTCTTTAAAAATTCAATTTTCAAGGCAATTTTCTCAGAAAAAAACCAAATGTTTTATTATTTTTTATGACGCAGTTTTTTTCCTTGGTCAATTCTCTAAAAATTTTCTAAAACCGTAACAAAAAATAATGTCTGCGTACTCTGAGTTGGAAAACATTATAACTCTACGATCGGTGAAAGAATGTGTCGATTCAGGCATGTGATGCACTAATAATTAGAAATTGCTTTTTTTCTTAATTCCGTTAAATCTAACTGTTTTACTAGTTATTGTAAGCAACAAAAAAACAAAGTCGCCTTGCTTGCATTAAGTACCCCAGTGGGAGGAAAAAGTGGTTGAATCGGAAAATCGATATTATACGAAAAATATTATCTCTGAGGTATAAACAATGTATGATGGATTTTTAGAGAATTGACCAAGGAAAAAAACTGCGTCATAAAAAATAATAAAACATTTGGTTTTTTTCTGAGAAAATCGCCTTGAAAGTTGAATTTTTAAAGAAAAAAACCTATTTTTTGACTTCAGGTGCTTATACATTTTTTGTTTATGACTTTATGGAAAAGTTTTGCAAAAGTAATTTAAAGCAAATTTAATTTTCTTTTCAAAAAGTATGGTTTTTTTTAATCGTTGCAGAGATATGTTAGCTATGGATTAAAACGTAACGACACCTAATTTTTTGTTTTTCCCTCCTAGCCCCCTAGGGGGGCATTTGCGACCACCCCACCCATACAATTTTTTGCTCGTCTCATCACGACGAATCAGCCCCCACATTATAGTACTCTAAGTCTGGGACACCCTGTATATTTATTTTACCGATATATTTCTTAAAATTATTTTAACACTGTTTCCAGTGCTCCTATTTTAATTCCAGTATTAATTTTGTTTAAATTATGTTTCCCAGTATATTTTTATATCGTCAAATAAAAATATGCAAGTTTTCAATTATATTGTATTTTCCCATCAATTATTAATTTTTCAACCAATCAATCGATAAACAGAATTTCTAGCCTTGACTTGAAAGAGGCAACGGCTTTAGTTAGATTTATGCTTGTTGTTGCATTATATTTTCATGCAATTTTGTGTGTAACATAAAACTCGATGTCACGCTCAAGCTTGTGCACGGAATGGCGGCAGAAGCGAAAAGGGGTGACAAAGTGCATTGAACAAGAATCCGAGCTTCTTTGTTATTATAAATTGAAACTGTGTATGTTAGCATAGAGCTACCAGATATGTTTACTGCAAAACCGGGACACTTTGGTGAAACTGTTGAAAAAACCCCTGTTCCTCTCCAACAGCTGAAGCGTCAATGCGAATAATGTTGTTAAGCGACAAATTAATCAAAAATGGTTTTTTGCACAATACCGCTAAAAATGCTCTGGCGTATAGGAAAATTCCTTTAGAACTCATACACCAAAAACAGGAAATCAAAATCAAATGACTCTAAAAGCGCCATAAAAAACGTCTTATTCAAATCATGAAAACTTATAATTTGTCGCTTACAACGTTATTCGTGTCGACGTTTCAACTGTCGGCAAAAAAAAAGAAACTTTAAAATAAAGTTTTAAAGTAATAAACTTTAATAAAAAGTTATGATTCAAAAATTGTATTTTCACATATTTTTTTATCTACATTTCTTAACAAAAAATACTAAATTTCATTTTTCAATAAACATTCATAAAAAATTACAATTAAAATTTCAGTCATATTTTTCATTTACATATTTTTCCACTGAGATGAAATAAGTAAGAAAATTCGCTCAATATTAGCGTTATGACTAGGTATTGCGTATAAATACTGTACGATCTTAAGTTTAAAAATTTACATGAAAAGTTACAGCAGGCGCAGAAAACAAGCACACAAAAAATTAAATGAAAGAAAGTATTTATGGTTTAGATTTTGCTTTGAACTTTGTAATGTTGCATTTTTGTTTATTAAATAGAAAGATTGTGGTAAAAAGGTTGGTGAATTTAAGAGTACACTACAATATACCAACTTTCATGCAAATCGGATAACCGGACTAGAAGTTTTTTGACGTTTTTTAAAATATGTATACTACAGCGCCCTCTGGTGTTCAGATAAGCGCAGAGTAGATATGTCATAAAAACTCACCGTATCAGAAAACCCCTATATTCCAATTTTTGTGCAAATAGGATCCACGGCTTAGGAGTTTTTCGAAGTTTTTTAAAATATTTGTACTACAGCGCCCTCTGGCATTCAAGATAGAACAGACTAGATAAGTCATACAAACTCACTGTGTCCGATAACCTCTATATACAAATATTCATGCAAATAGGATGAATGGTTTCGGAGATAAGCTAAAAAAAAGAATGCCTGGAATCCGATCGCAGCAACCCTACCGGGTTCAACCTTTTTTTCTGAATAAAAAGTAGCCTATATATTGACCGCGGGTATAAGGAACCTAGACGTTACGTTTCATTTAAATCCATCCAGTGGTTTTCGCGTGATGCTCTAATAGACAGACAGACAGAAATTTTAAAAATACGATTTTAGGACTCAGCGTCGTTCAAAATGCCCATCGCAAAAAGAATTTCAAAAAGATATATCATGTCCAGAATTTTTTACGCCCTAAACGAGGGCGTAGCTTTAGTAAAGCCATGCTTTCATAGTAAGTGTGTACCGAATTTCATTGATAAGTAACTTATTTCGAAAGCTATACCGAAAAATTTGGGTGCTGAAAAAGTACCACTCCCCTCGTCCAACGCCAATAAAATATTACCAGTGGAACGGCATGTGTAAAATGAGGTCAAATACTGAATTCCGAGGCTGTGCTACCTACAATTCCAAACCTGTCCGATATCGAAAATTTTCAGTGTATTTAAGGTGCCTTTTACGATCGGCACCAGACTTCACAGGAACCCTCTCAAGGCTTTGGTACAAAAATTGGCTTAGTGGTTTCGAGGTCCTTACGTGATATCACATATACCCACTTACGTATATACATTAAGTCGCCTCACGCTCCTTAGAAAAAAAAAGTTGTTCAGTCCGGTTCTTCAAAATAATTCAAGCAAAAAGTTATTTTCCATCAAAAAATCTTAAATATTTTCTGTTGGACCAAAGATAATGCAGATTTTTATGGATTGTTTTAACTTTTTTCATATTATTTGCACTAAAATTCAAACGAATTTTTTCCTACACTACTTTTAGTCAAATAAATTGTAAAATATAAAAAATGTGTAAATTTTTTTGTACCGGTTTTAAACAATTCAGCTGACAGGCCGTCAGCACCCGCTGCTTTATTGTTTTTGAGTCGATGGATAGCAACTCAAACCTCTTCATGGCTAAGTGGTGGTACTTCCACTCCGTCATCGTTGATTGGTGGCACTGAACTGCGCTCCCCATGGGCGGCATTGGTGGAATCGTCGCCAGTAAGTATATTGGAGAAGTGCCGTCTCCACAATCTCAGCACACACTGCGTATCCGTATTCAGATCTCCATTTTCGTCTCTACAAGTGGATGCTCCGGGCTTGAAACCTTGGGTTAGACGCTTAACCTGTTGATAGAATTTTCGTGCATCCTTCTTGCCCTGGTATACCTCTAGTTCCTCACGCTCACGCTTTTCCTGCTCTCTTTTCTTGCGTCTGAAAAGGCGCCTCTCTTCCTTTCTCTTTTCGCGGTAGTTTTCTCGCACGGCTCGCATTGCAGCTGACTGCAGCGTTTTTCTATATGCGGCGTTTTTTACTGTAGTCGCGATGCGACACTCCTGATCATACCATTGGTTCAGAGGTTGCCGGCGCCGGAAACCAATGACTTCTTCAGCGGCAGCGCGGATGGAGTGGGATATATGCGCCTAAAGTCCGCCGGCGTCGTCGGGTCCAGAGGTTGGTTGGTTGAGCGTAACTGAGAGTTGAGCGGAGTAGGCTTCGGCAGTCCGTTGTAATTGCAGCTTAGCGACATCTAGCGTTCTTTGTATTGTTTAAAACCGGTGGCGATGAATTGATAAGGCGCATGCATCAGCTCACCAGCAAAATATGGCTATAAGAAAGCATGCCCGACGATTGGAACCTCAGCGTACTGTGCCCTATACTTAAGAAAGGAGACCCAACAATCTGCGCAAGTTATAGAGGTATCAGTCTTATTTCAATCGCATATAAGGTTCTCTCAAGCGTACTGTGTGAAAGATTAAAGCCGATTACAAAAACACTGATTGGACCTTATCAGTGTGGCTTTGGACCTGGTAAGTCCACCATAGACCAGATTTTCACGCTACGACAAACCCTGGAGAAAACCCACGAAAATCAAATTGACAAACACCATCTCTTTGTCGATTTTAAAGCTGCGTTCGATAGCCCGAGAAGGGATTGCCTATACGCAACACTGTCTGAGTTCGGTATACCTGCAAAGTTGATAAGACTTTGCAGAATGACGTTGAGCAACACACGCAGCTCCGTCAAGGTAGGAAATGACCTTTCCGAAACCTTAAATACCGAAAGAGGTTTCAGGCAAGGTGATCCACTGTCTTCCGATCACTTTAACATCATCATGGAGGGCTTCGTACGAAAGGCCGGTGTGCATCGTAATGGCACCATTTTCTACAAAGGCGTCCAGCTCCTTGCGTACGCTGATGATATTGATATTGTCAGCAGAACCAAGAGATATGTTACCGCTGCTTTCGCCGCTATCGAAAAGGAATCAGCAAAAGTGGGTTTGACGATAAACGAGGGCAAAACAAAGTATATGCTGTCTACAAACAAGGGAGCGCGGCGTTTAGACTCCCACGTTTCATCCGGCAACTATAACTTTGAAGTAGTCAAGGAGTTCGTTTACCTTGGCACCGCCATTAATACCAAAAACGAAATCAGCCTGGAGATAAAGCGAAGAACAATAATTGCTAATAGGTGCTACTACGGGCTCAGTAAGCAACTAAATTCCAGAGCCCTCTCTCGATCGACAAAACTAACACTCTACAAGACGCTCGTTCTACCTATGCTGCTTTATGGCGCTGAGGCATGGGTAGTTCCGCAAACTGACGCAGCCGCTCTGGGGGTGTTCGAGAGAAAAGTTCTTCGCAAAATCTTTGGTCCTGTTCGAGTCGGCGATGACTATCGCATCCGAATGAACCACGAGCTGTATGAGTTCTACGATGACATTGACGTAGTTCGGCGCATAACTGTGCAGCGACTACGCTGGCTGGGTCATGTCCATCGTATGAACGACGAAGCTCCAGCGAAAAAGGTGCTCGAGGCGAGGGTCGCTGGTCAACGACGACGAGGGAGACCATGCCTCCGATGGATGGACCAGGCTGAGGAAGCCCTAACCGCACTTGGTGTATCCGATTGGAGAAGGCGCGCGCAAAGCAGAAGCGCCTGGCGAGAGCTGATGAGGTCGGCTGAAACCCGGACACGGGTTGTTACGACCACCTAAGTAAGTAAGTAAGAAATTTTTTTGTAATTTCATTCAATTTAGTTCTTCACTTTACACTATATTTTATCATTAATAGGTAATTTATTTGACTAAAAGTAACATGGCAGAACAGAAAAAAAAATCTAATTTCAATTTTAGTGAAAATAATTTAAAAAAAAAGTTAAAAAATAAATGAAAATCTGCATTATCTCTGGTCCGACTGTAAAAATTCAAAATTTATTGGTGCAGATTGGAAGAACTTTATCATTACTATTATTTCTGACCGTTTGTTATTTTTAACGACTACACCAGTAAATATTTTTGCAAAAAACTCAATTTTTAGAGCATATTTCAAACCATTCCGTGGCAAACTGGTTAAGGTGCGTGTCTTGTATGCCATAGAACCCAGGTTCGAATTCCATCCACTCAGTAACACTTGAGAGCACCTGCATATCAAGTGTTACTGTGAAAACGTGTACAACTCAGAAATAAGCATGATGTCGAAATGGCTATTGATGGCTATTGTGCGACCATGCCCATTTTTTAACAGTTGCCGACAGTGACCATATGAACTAAATTACCAAATCTTAGTCTTCTACGGTAAAAGCAGTCTGATATAAAGCATTTTTACTGATTTGTGGGTGGTAAAAGTGGGCGTGACAACATTTATATATGCATAGTGACTGCCACTTGGACCCATAGCACCTGCATACCAAGATTCAGTATCAAAACGTGTACAACTCACGAATAAGAATGATTTCGATAAAGTGGGCGTAGATATAGTGCGGCCATGCCCATTTTTTGTACATTGGCCGACAGTAATCATATAAACTAAATTACTAAATCTTAGTCTTCTACGAGAAAAGCCGTCTGATATAAAGCATTTTTACTGATTTCTGGGCGGTAAAAGTGGGCGTGACAACATTTTCATATACATAGTGATTGCCACTTTGATCCATAGCACCTGCATACCAAGATTCACTGTCAAAACTAGAACATCTCAGGAACTATCTCAGTGTGAACACGCCCATTTTTTTGTACAGTCACCGAAAGTAACTTTCTGAACAAAATTACCAAATTTCAGTTTTATACGACTAAAACCGTCTGATATATAGTAGTTTTTTTGGTTTGTGGGCGATAGAGCCAATATGGGGTGTATGGGAGGTACAACGCCCCCTTGTCCAATCAACACCAAACTTCACAGGAACACTCTCAGAATGTTGCTTCAGTATATCGAAGAATTTCATAGAGATTCCCTGCAGGAAAATCAACTAATTTAAAAGTAGTTGATAAAGTAGTTTTTTGTCAACCACAACTAGTTGAAATTCTGACTTTTTTCCATAGAACGAACTAATATATTTTGTATGGTGATGTCCGCTAAATAAGTCAATTGACTTTCGTCTGCATATATTTTCAACTACTTGTTAAACTAGTTATATTTAAATTATTTTTTAATGACTTTAAAATAACCAATTGAAAACTATTACTGATGGCCTAAAGTTAATATTATTTGATGAAATAACATGGTTAAATATTCATAAACTTGTAATCTAATAAAAATTTGCAATTAAAACATGTCAAAATCAGAGTAGTTGCCGCCTTAATATAATTCAAAGTAGTTCATATACTGGTTTGTTTTAAATTAGTTTTTTAATTAGTTGTTTTTAAAAACAAGTTAGTTTGTTCCTATAGGGTTGGTTCGGCGGTTTTGGAGTTTATACGTGATATACACACATACTTACATATCCACATACCCACATATCCACATACCCACACACATACATCCATTTTTATATATATAGAAGAAGAAGATAGATAGATATGTATTTCTTTTAAGTTGCATTTGGAATTTGGAGTTGAAATCAAAGATTTAAGTTTTATGTGTGATTGTTGTTCTTTGTATAGTGTTGAATAATTGATGTCTTCCCTGTAGGAAAATTAACTAATTTAAAAGTAGTTGAAAAATTAGTTTTTTGTCAACCACAACTAGTTGAAATTCTGACTTTTTTTCAATAGAACAAACTAACATATTTTGTATGATGATGTCCGCTAAAAAAGTCAATTGACTTTCGTCTGCATATATTTTCAACTACTTGTTAAAGTACTTAAATTTAAATTATTTTTTTATTTACTTTAAAATAACCAATTGAAAACTATTTAATATTCCTCTTACTGAAGATGAATTTAAAAGCATAAAAATTTTAAATTTCTATACATCAAAGAGATCATTTATTTGACTGTTTTAAAAAATACATAAATCATGCCAAAAAAATCATGACTGGTCGACACAAATAAATTCTGAAATATAAAATCTGAAAGCAACATGTAAACAAAGTTAAAAGTGATCAGAGTTTTTTAATGGAAATTTGTGAAATGTCGTTCTTTGTGGTGTCTTAATTGATTTTAAAATAATTCAAAAGTGGTTCATGCCAAGCATCATTGCCACTTAATTCAAAAAAGGACTAGTAATTACATTCAAGGAGCGCAACAGAAGTACGCTGCGATTGTAGATATAATTTCATTATTCCTTTCTTCATTTCTGCTTCCAACAGGTGATAGTTCCAGAAGCTGGAGGAACTCTGCGCTTATATGTGAGCATGCCTACCACGGAAGCAGTTTACAAAAACGGGCACGCCACCGCCTGGGTACATAAGCGAAGGTGCCGATCCAATTGATCGGAATTGTATGGATACTGCGCCTGTTATTTAACACGAGCCAGCTTTTTGATGCTTCATTTCAAAATATGAGCTAAACAAGCGTGTCAGCGGGATTTCCACGCTTTGCAACCATCAATCATGGTCGATGGACACACCGATATTTTGCTTAGTGCTTCTTTTAAGTGTCAATCGCAATGAAGTGATGGAGCAGACTCGACGCTACGTAGGGAAAGGCGTGCGTCTTTACTATTGAAGTGATGAGGTGTTTGCTGAATGGTTAAGCAATGCATCAATTTCCGTACAGAGTCCAAATTGTGCAATGTTTGCTAAGCAGTACCAGTTTGTAATTTGAATATCTTAAATAATAAAGAATTTTTTATCGTTTCACAGGGTTTAGAGGCAGTTTATTAGTTTTAAAGTGTGTTTACCATGTCTGTCTTGCAGCTCAATGTCGTAAATAAAAAAATATGTCTTTTTGAAACAAAATGTTAGTGAAGCCTAAAGTTAATAATATTTCATGAAATAACATGGTCAAATATTTATAAACTTGTAATCTAATAAAAATTTGCAATTAAAACTCGTCCAAGTCAGAGTAGTTGCCGCCTTAATGTAATTCAAATTAGTTTATCAACCACTTGTTTTTAAGTAGTATTTCAATTACTTCATATATAATGCAATAAAAACTATTTAGAATTGAATTGGATCCCGCCTTAATATAATTCAAAGTACTTCATAGACTAGTTTATTTTAAATTAGTTTTTTAGTTAGTTGTTTTTAGAAACAAGCTAGTTTGTTCCTATAGGGTTGTGATGAAATTGCGTCAATTTCTGGAATGCGCGATAGCTTACCTGCGACAATGTTTTGTTTTCCTGTTAGGTATTGAATATCGTTCGTGAATTGTGCTATGTATTCTAAGTGTCGTGTTTGTCTAAGAGATCTGTCTGTTTTTGAATTTAAAACATATGTTAATGGTTTGTCATCAGTGAAAATCGTGAAATTTCTTCCTTCTAGAAAATGTTTAAAATGTTTGATTGCTTGATAAATGCCTAAGAGTTCTCGGTCGAATGTTGAGTATTTGATTTTTGCTGTAATTAGTTTTCTTGAAAAATATGCAAGAGGTACCCAAGAGTTGTCAACGGATTGTTGTAAAACAGCTCCAACCGCAAGGTTTGATGCATCGACAGCTAGTGATAGTTGAGCATGTTTATACAAATGAGTAACTAAAGCCTTTTGGGCAAAAAGAGATCGCGCTTTTTAAAATGCGGGTGTAGAATTATCGGTTCAATTTATTTGTGTAGTTTTGCTTTTGATTGCAGATGTAAGCATATCGTGCAGTGGACTTAGTTCTGCTGCTAACATTGGGATATATCTATGATAATAAAAAATCACTTCTTAGAATTTTTGTAGTTTGTTAATTGAAACAGATTTATCAAAATTTGTGAAAGCTTCAATTCTGTCTTTTGAAGGCCATATTGATCGAGTCGTGTACAAATTGTTTTTAAATATTCAAAGTGCTCTTTTTCATTATTGCTTGCAACTAAAATATTATTAAACATAAGTGAATACAAAATCTAAGCCAAATAATACTTTGTTAATAAATCTTTGAAAAGTTTGCGCGCTATTTAATAGAACGAATGGCATGCGTACAAATTTAAACATTCCAAATGGTTTTGTGATTGCTGCTTTGTGCACATCTTCTTCTGCCATTAAAATTTGGTGGTATGCACGAACAAGGTCAATTTTAGAGAAAATCGTTTTGTTTTTAAGTTCGATACTGAGATCATGAATATTTGGTAATGTATAACGGTCTGGAATAGTGATGCAGGTTAGTCTCTTGTTATCTCCGCAAGGTCTGCTGTGGCGTGCGGGTTTAATTTTTTTTCCATCATCAGCCACCGTCATGAAGAACTATTTAATTTAAGTGATTTGAATTTATGTTATTGAAATTTTTATTATTAATATTACATGGTGTAATACATTTAAAGGCATTTTGACCAAGTTTTTGATGATACCAGCAAATGTTAAGGTAATTTTGTTGATTAATTCTTGTATTGTTTTTGTGTAATATTATTGATATCTTCTGTTAGGTTTTAGTTCAGAAATTTTTCCATTAATTTTGTCAATGTGTAGGTAAAGAGTTGTTGTTAGTTGAGCCAGATTCGGAACACACTGTTCCATCGTATTTGTTGTTAGACTTCCAATTTCTGAACTGCTTTGGTTTCTTGATGTGAAATCGTTAAGTTTATCAGCAGTGAGGCCACTAGCTATATAAAAAAAAAAAAGCTAAATCAGCAAAAAAAAAAAAGCCAAAAAAGGTTAAAAGGCTTGAAAAACAAAGTTAAAAAAGGCCAGCTTTTTTTATACAATTTTAAGTTTTCATTTTATTTTTCATAAACATTTTTTAAAGCATATAGGTATAAAATTGGGAAAAAGTGAAAAAATTCATATATTCTTACAAAAATAAAAGGTTGGAAAAGTTATTATTCTTGCACAAGCAACTTATATTATTCTACCATGGATTAATTATATTTTAGATATATTTAATTCATCTTCATTAGATGAACTGCAGCTTACATAAGCACTACGTGAATCTAAGAAACTTATGAGACCACCAGTAACTTCGAAGTCATGACAAAATTTTTCTGATCTTTTTTGTGGACATCGAATATTGAGCAACGAGTTAAGCATTAAATTGTTTAGCAATTTTCATTGCAATTCGGTAATTTTTAACGTACATAAGTGCCAATATTATTAAATACCTGGCTTCTTAGCTGACGCTTGCATTTTACTGCCTATATATTTACAAGCCGAGCTTTCGTTGCAGTTTTTATTTAAATTCACTCCTTTGTCACGTTTTAGTTATTTTTTTGAAATACCTAGAAGAGCTGGCTGTCCGAATAATCGTCCAAAGCCCTAACGCCCAAAAACAAAACATTACCTATCGCCCAGTAAAATGTTTTGGGCGATAGTTCATTATACTCTTTTAGGTTAATAGTTCACAATAAACATTCGCCCAAAATTTGTCAAATGAATATAGCCCAAAAAAAAAAATGAACGATTGCCCAAAATTGTATTTTGTTAAAAACTATTTAAAACACTAATGAAAATGCAAGGGAAATTATTATTTTCCTTGCACGAAAGAAATAAAGTTTAAAAATTTACGAAAACATTCAAATATTTCGCAAAAGGGAAATTATCTTTCTCCAAAAAATCGTATATTTTTTTACTTGCATGAAAATAATATAGATTAAATATTTTGAAATAATTATTATCCTTTTACGAAATGCTTATGTTTTCGAAAAATTTTCCACATGATTCCCTTCCTACAAAGATAATAACTCTTTTTTTTGATTTTTCCTACGATACATTTCCTACAAGGTCGCGGTGATCACGCCGGCCACGATTTTTAGGCGATTGTATATGAAATACAATTTCCCATGCCTTTGCTTTGAACGTTTGTACATTTTTGGGAATTTGGACGATTGTTGATTATGAATGATCACAAAAAATATGTCTTTTTGACCAAAACTTGAAATGAATGATCGCTCAAAACTATTTTTGGCACTCGTTCCTTTTCGTTTTTGGGTGTAAGGGTTTCGGACGATCATTCACACAGCCATAAGAGCTCCGTTTAACTAATAAGTTTTTAAACATGAAAATGCCATAGACTTACTTTTCCATTTTTCTTTCATTAGCAAAGGAAAAAATGCAGAATTAACAAAACAAATTTAGCAATACATTCGCCGGCTTACTGAGCTAACTCAAACAAAAATGTGGCGTTTTAACTAACGCTGTGTTCTCAGATGGACATTTTTATAAGTTCTTCTTTTTGCTTTGTAGTATTACACTAAGTCGGCACATTTAAGTCGATAAAAAAAAAGGCTACATCTAGCCTCGAAAAAGCTAAAATAGCCACACTGTTTGTCAGCAAGAATAAGCTGTTCGTCGACATTTAATCAGAGTTAGAAGTGATGTTGTAGGCCCTACCTTTTGTGCCGTATAAGAACCTTGAATTTATTAATTCAAGGCCAATTCCAAGTCCAAGTGCAACTGCATAAAAATTTAGTATCAGCATTAATGCACAAAACCTTTTAAGCTATGACGCGTGCCATAACTAAAGCGTGGAACAGAATGGGATGTATTGGGTTGGCAACTAAGTAATTGCGGACTTCACTCATAGATGGCTTTAATTGAATTTTTAGGTTTGCTGACGTAACCGAAATGTCAAACACATTTTGTTATTTGATAGTTGGTACTTCAACTGTCAATCAGTAAAAAAATTTTTTGATCGGTTGTGTAGTTTTTGATTAGCGTCTGTTGAAAAATGGAAAATCAAATCGAGCATTTTCGTCATATTTTGCTTTTTTATTTCCGGAAAAAAAAAACGCATCGCAAGCTCACGAAACGTTATGTACTGTTTATGGTGACGATCGTCACAGTTCAACACGTGAGATTGCAGAGAAGTTTCATGTATCACATACATGCATTGACAAATCGAAAAGGTGTTGTATTCCACCATGACAATGCAAGGCCACACACATCTTTGGTCACTCGGCAAAAATTATTGGAGCTTGGTTAGGATGTTTTGCCACATCCACCATAAAGTCCTGACCTTGCACCATCTGATTACTTTTTATTTCAATCTTTGCAAAACTCCTTGAATGGTAAAAATTTCAAAAATAATGATGATGTCAAATCGTACCTGGTTCAGTATTTTGTCGATAAAAACCAGAAGTTTTATGAACATGGAATTATGATGCTGCCTGAAAGATGGCAAAAGGTCATTGCTCAAAATGGGCAATACATTACAGAATAAAGTTATTTCGATCGATGAAAAAATTGTCTTTTATTTCCTAAAAAAAATCCGCAATTACTTAGTTGCCAACCTAATAGTTGTAGCGATTCCAGGTAGTAACCTCATCAGCTGTTCAGTGTGTAGCACGCTACGCCAAAAACTATGTCCACAATGGCGTGAGCGCTTCAGAGAACACTTATTTATCAATTTTTTCGATTTTACAAATATTGAACACTTTCAACACTTATTTCGGTACCGACAACGTTTGTAATATCGATTTGATATACTCAATCCTAAAAAACGCATCGTTAATACAATTTTCAGACCAGCGTAGTACTCAAAAGTTAAAGTTAGCTTAACTTGCGCTACAACTACAGCTACGAGCCACAGACGTACTACACGTTCTGTGCGATTCCGTGCATTTAGTATATTTTAACTTTTGACAGGCCATACTACTTGCTACAAGCCACACCATTCTGGTTCCCACTTTAAACGGTAACAAAGCAGCTTAAATAACAAGCAATATCGCCCGTATGTTGTTGTTGCCATGGTCGTGAGAAATAAACTGACACCTTTGTGCCTTCTGCTCCGGGAACAAAATGCATTGACAGCATTTTATATTAATATTTTATTGTTGTATTATATGCAAACAGAAATTAAATTATGGTAATTTAAATTAATAATATTTTATTGTTGTAATTGCATGCATTTATAGTATTTTTTTTTTTGCTGCAATTAATAAGTGGACAATAAGTGAGACAAAAGAATTCCGCCTTTTGGAAAATAAAAGTAAGGCACACAAAATGCAATACGAGCATTTTACTTATGTTAAGTCTAAGAATGTTTTCCGGGTACATTATTTGAGTCAGAAATAATCTCGTCCAAGTTATGAGGAAATGTTTTGTCATTTTGAAATTATGAAACTAAACCATTGTGAAGTATTGCGAAATTAAATAAGTGTTAAGTATAGCAACGATAACCTAGATTTAAGTATGTAAATTAAGAAAAAGAAGCGAGCCCAGATATGTTATAAATATCTGGTCTGTGCTAAATAAATATAGTATGTTAATATCAACAAAGACACCAACAAGTACTTATTATTTTCCTTGGAGCGGACCAGTGGGGATCCTACAGAACAATTATGTAAGTATAAGGAGGCTAGTGATCCCTAATGGACAATACACAACAAACAAATAGGGCATTTTAATACTTCGACAGTCAGTAACGCCTTGCTGCAACTTAAGCCCAAAAGGCAACACATGAAGTATCTTTATGTCCTGACGAATATAAATAAATAGGAATAATCTTCAGGACATTTGTAAAAAGAACCTACGGGTGTCCTCATAGGGAGGATACCAACATTTTTGGCGCAGCCGGTAGGGTCCTTTTTGTTCACGAGAACATCAAGGGTGTTTTAGAGGAAAAACATATTTTTTTTGGATTTTGAAAAATTTTGAAAATAAAAATTCAATTAATGAAAAAAAAAACTTCAACTTTTTAGGGTTAAGGTGGGTTTTATCACGCAAACACTGTCAAACAGAAACGCGAACAAGAACATTTTTGGTATCAACTAAATACAAAAATTAAAGGTTGCTTCTAACGATTCAGGTTCACTGAAATTTAGTAGAATTGATGTCCCAAAGTATAACTATTAAATAGCTTACAACAAACAAAACCGAAATAAAAACAAGCTAAAATAGCCACACTGTTTGTCAGCAAGAATAAGCTGTTCGTCGACATTTAATCAGAGTTAGAAGTGATGTTGTAGGCCCTACCTTTTGTGCCGTATAAGAACCTTGAATTTATTAATTCAAGGCCAATTCCAAGTCCAAGTGCAACTGCATAAAAATTTAGTATCAGCATTAATGCACAAAACCTTTTAAGCTATGACGCGTGCCATAACTAAAGCGTGGAACAGAATGGGATGTATTGGGTTGGCAACTAAGTAATTGCGGACTTCACTCATAGATGGCTTTAATTGAATTTTTAGGTTTGCTGACGTAACCGAAATGTCAAACACATTTTGTTATTTGATAGTTGGTACTTCAACTGTCAATCAGTAAAAAAATTTTTTGATCGGTTGTGTAGTTTTTGATTAGCGTCTGTTGAAAAATGGAAAATCAAATCGAGCATTTTCGTCATATTTTGCTTTTTTATTTCCGGAAAAAAAAAACGCATCGCAAGCTCACGAAACGTTATGTACTGTTTATGGTGACGATCGTCACAGTTCAACACGTGAGATTGCAGAGAAGTTTCATGTATCACATACATGCATTGACAAATCGAAAAGGTGTTGTATTCCACCATGACAATGCAAGGCCACACACATCTTTGGTCACTCGGCAAAAATTATTGGAGCTTGGTTAGGATGTTTTGCCACATCCACCATAAAGTCCTGACCTTGCACCATCTGATTACTTTTTATTTCAATCTTTGCAAAACTCCTTGAATGGTAAAAATTTCAAAAATAAAAAAGTAATAAAATTAATGTATTACTTACATAGAAATTATGAGTTCAGTTCATTACGAGTTGAGTCCAACTTAGGATTAATTGTTAAGGGGAAAAATTTATGAGAAAGGAACCTACGCGGATCCTGCTAGAAATAATTATTGGTGGCGGATCCATCTCCCACCACCTCTCGGTAAAGAGGATGGCAGGGATAAATTTCTGTTAATTTAAAGGGTTAAGTCTCGTTTAACACCTGTTGGGTTTATCACTTCAATTCTGTTTGAAGTCTATCAATTTTTTTTATTAATATATCTTAATGTTTATCTTCATTGTCAACATATTTTTTTCTCAACGTGGCGATCTGGAAGAAGTTACCTGTCAATGACGAAGCCGATGCAGAAGATTAACCTGGAAGCAGATTTTTATTGAAAAGGAAGTAAAATAAAATATGTTTAAATAATAAACAGTAAAGGAAATAATTCACAGTGGAAGAACATCAGTCAGCACCAAGGAGATTCAAAACGTGATGAATTTTGAACGGAAAGTTGTGATTTGTAAATTTTGAAAAAAATTTTTTAATCTGTATTGTATCAAATAAATTAATATATAAAAAAAAAACTAAACGTTTAACTAACTGGGTTTAAAGAGAATTGATTGAATAAAGAACACTTGAGCTTAGTGCATTAGAAAAGGAACGCAGTAGTTTAGTTACTTTCCTTTAAATGGATCACACTAGTAATATATAGTAGAGGTATCTAAAATTCATAGGAGAATTGGAAAGGTTTTTGGAAAGATTATTGGTCCAAGCAAAAGTGGTTATATCAAACAAAGATAATTTCGCTTTGCAGTCAGTCCAATATAGTGGGAAAAAATTTGACAAAGGCAGAAGAGGCAGACGTAGTGTTTGATTTCATCGATAAGTGTCACGGACACAGGAGTATGGCTCAGGCAAGAAAATTTGAGGAATATAAAAGAGATTTTGAAGCTCTTGTTGTGAATCAATCAAAACCTAAACCAATGCAAACTTGCAAGCACTAATATAATAACTTAAACGGTAACAAGCGAGCAGCTTAAATAGCAAGCAATATATCCAACATGTTGTTGATGCCATTGCTGTAAAAAATAAACTGACACCGTTGTGCCTTCCGCACAGGGAACAAAATGCATTGCCAGCATTTTATATTAATATGTTTTATTGTTGTGCTACATGCAAATAGAAACTAAATTATGGTAATTTAAATTATTAAGATTTTATTGTTGTATTTGCATGCATTTATAGTATTTTTTGCTGCAATTAATAATTGAGACAAAAGAATCCCGCCCTTGGGAAAATAAAAGTATGGCAAACAAAATGCAATACAAGCATTTTACATATGTTAACCAATTGCTGTCTGCACATAGTTTCCGCTGGCCGATTTTGTTCAAATTCATATGTGTTAGTGAGGGATACTTAGAATAGAAATAAAACAAATTTTAGGTATCTAACACCTGGGACAATGATGAAATTTCACGCGTCCGGCATCAGGTGTGCCAAAATTATTTTGGCAAAATTATTAATCCAAGCATTTATTTTTCTTATTTTAACTTTTTTTTCGTTAATGGTAAACATTGTCTTCACTGTGTGGCAACACTAAAGTGTGTTGTAAAACCAAAATGAGTGGCAAATCATTGCATTAGCCCTTAACATTGCATGATAAACTCATTTATTAGCAGTTAAGGAATCTTAATTGTGTTAGTAGGTATCATTGCATAACTTGAGTGATATCTACATAAATGTTCCTTAACGATTCATTTACTTGATATAGACTTGATCCAACATACTACTTTATAACAGCATAGAACTTTCCAAATCTATGTCCAACAGCCTTTTGGACAGACAATTTTATGTTTATGTTTATGTGTATGTTTATGTTTATTGGAAGTCTTTGAATACAAAATTCTTACAGACTATAATGATTTAGGAAAAAACTTAAGTAAACATTACTAATTAGTATAATATCCTTAAAGCTATGTTAAGTAGATACTATTAACAAGATTTTTAAATATTTGTTTAGAAGTAAAGAGATCAAAGTCAAATGATTTATTCAACTCATTAAAAAGTAATAAAGCTCGTGTTATAGGCCCATTTAAGGCATAGTTCGTTCTACAATATTTTACATAAAATAGTTTAGAAATTCTTAAGTTTCTTAAAGGAACATTAAAAGGAATAAGCTCCAATAGAGAATTACAGTCTATTAATCCAGAGATAATGTCATATATGAACATAAGTAATGCAATCTTGCATCTAGATTCGAGTGATTTCAGCCCTAAGATTATATTAATATAGAATTATATGGTGGCAAATGGTCACAAAAGTTAATCGACCGCAAGGCAAACCTAGTGAAGTTTTTTTGAATTTTTTCCAGTCTCAAAGAGGTTGACATATAAAAAGGACACCATATAATGGATGCATACTCCAATCTCGATCTAACAAATGCATTAAATAAAGTTATTAGAGTATGTGGATCAGAAAATTCTTTACTATTTCTACTAATAAACGCGAGTAAAGAGTAGGCCTTAGGAATAAGAAAATTGACATGGTCAAGAAACGAGAACTTTGAATCAAAAATTACACCCAGGTCTCGATATGTGGACATTGTTTGAATTTTGGAATCAATAAGAAAATAAGAGTTGGATAAAGTATTGAGTGAGAGTTTAGATAGAGTAAGATGAAAACATTTAGAAAAATTCAAAGGTAGGCTATTCGAAACACTCCAGGCCAAAAGCCTATTAACGTCGTTTTGTAAATCAGCAACATCTGATGAACATGAAATTTCTTTAAATAATTTAAGGTCATCCGCATAAAGAAGAAAATTAGATTTCCAAATATGTTTGGAGATATCATTCATAAATAAAATAAAGAGTAATGGTTCCAGGATACTACCTTGCGGAACACCCGACGAAGCAACAAATTCATAAGATTTAATATTATTAATACAAACAAAACATGTCCTATCAGACAAATACGATTTAATCCAACTTAAAAATGTAGAATGAAATCCCATTTGCGATAATTTCCAAAGCAGCAATTTATGAGAAACTCTATCAAATGCCTTAGAAAAATCTGAGTATATAACATCAACTTGGTGTCCCTGCATAAAAGAAGAAACACAATAATCAGAAAAAAGAGCTAAATTTGAAAGAGTAGACCGCCCAGCTACAAAACCATGTTGCTCGGGGCATATATAGCGTTTTGTAAAAAAGCTTAACTTGTTTTTAATTAGACTTTCGAAGAGTTTCGAAACATTGGATAGTTTTGAGATTGGCCGATAGTTAGCAACATTACTCCTCGAACCTGATTTAAACACAGGGGTAATGGCAGCAGTTTTCCAACATTTTAAAAATTTTCCTTCAGATAAAGATTTGTTAAAAATAGTGCATAGAGGAAACGCAAGAGTATACATACATTTTATAAAAATAATTGAAGCAAAACCATCAAGGTCTTCTTTAAAAGAAGTTTTCATAACCCTCATGGATTCAATTACATCGTCAACTGAAACAGATAAGAACCCGATATCAGTAAAGACCTCAATAAAGTTAACGGCATTAACAGACAAATCGTCATCAAGAACAAAATTCGACTTAAAGAAGTCAGCGAACATGTTAACAGTGTCCTCAATATTTACTGAGTGCTTCTCATTGAAAATCATTGAAGTGGGAATTTGGGAGCCACCTCTTTTAGACTGAATAAAGTTCCAAAATGATTTGGGGTTTGATTTAATATTAGATTCATAACGCAAGATATATTGTTTATATAGAAATTTATTAAGAAAATTGAATTCACGCATATAGTGCAAATAATTTTCTTTATATATAGGCTCGTTAGTAGCCTTAAATAACTTTAAAAACTTATTACGCTGATTTTTAAGCTTTTTAAGACCCTTTGTGTACCAGGGAAGCTTATGATTATTTTTAGTTGAACGCGGTACACAAGTATCACAACTAGTTAAAACATTACTTTTAAATAGATTATAACTTATCTCTGCATTTTTACCACAAAATATTTCTTTCCAATTTATTTGATTCAATAAATTATTTAAATCCATAAAATTACAATTGTTAAAGTTATACATATTTTTTACTTGATTACTCTCATAAAAATCATAAAATTCAATATCAATTAAAAGAGCTTTATGGTGCATTCCTGAGTTAGATATAGGAAAGAGACATTCTGAAATATCATGTTTAATATTTGAAGATATATAAATAAGATCTAGTAATTTATTCAGATTATTAAAAATTTGGTTAATTTGAAGCAAATCGATGCTACAAAGGCTATCAATAAAAAGTATTTCATTCGTCTGGTTTACATTTGTTGGTGTTAATTCATCGGCAATAAATTTCCAGATAATATTAGGCAGGTTGAAGTCACCCATGACGCAAAGGTGAGAATTATTATCTAGTGAGGAGTTTATACCAATTATATTGTCGGTATTTGCCATGTATAGTAAATCATCACTATTAGGTGGAATGTATGATGCGCAGATATACAATGAAACAGTATTATTAACCAATCGGACACAAATTTGATCCAGCAAGGAATTGGAATCAATCAGCGGCTGAAGAGAAGAGCAGTATTTCCTCTTAATGGCAATGAGTACGCCACCACCACGAGTTAGCCCAGTTTTAATTGGGTCTCTGTCCTTCCGGTAGATATTAAAGATATTTAAATCAAAAATTTCACCATCGAAAAACTCAGAGTTTAACCAAGTTTCAATAAAAACATAGATGTCAAAATCTTCATGAGATGTAAAGTTATAAATAGTGTCAGACTTTGTTCTCATTCCAGACATATTCTGAAAATAGCATTTCAAATTTTTAAATGCGGAGCGCAGAGGTTGATTAAATTGTGTTAATACACATGTCTTTTGAATCTGGTTCTCTGAAAATTTTTAAACATTGAAACTTTAATATTCTCCTGCCAGAGCGACGGATTGAAAATAACATCAATATGCTGCTCAACAACTCCAAGTTTAAATGTAACTCTTTTAAGATTCTCAACAAGAGCATCTTTTCTTATTAATTTAAAACAGACTAAGTCTTTTTCTTCAATAGATGAGTGTCTCACCACATAGTTGATAATATCTTGTTTAGACACATTCGGATCAAAGGCACCAATATGCACATAAGCCATTTTTGGTAAAACATTTAGTTCATACCTAACACTTTGTCCAACGACACTTTTGGCACGCTGAGCAGATTTTTTATTATTTACTAATTCCCAATTCTCATCATTACGCTCTTGATAAATACCAGCAACCACAGCAGAATATAATTGCGAATTATTGGAAGCAGCAATCAAAGAAGATTTCGGCGCTATGACACCAACATTATCAGTAACCTGAACACCTGCAGTAGCAACTTGCGTGGAGAGCGCAGAAGGGATAGTGGGTGCTTTGACAGCAGGAACAACAACAGCATCAGCATCAACGACAGCATTAACAGAATAACTAGAAGCAGCATGCGAGGAAGAATTAGGCACTTCAACACCAACAACATCAGCCGCCTGTATATGTGAGCTAGAAACTTGCATAGAGAGCTCAGAGCAATTAGCAGCCAAATCCCTTGTAGGCGTACATTCAGCAGGAACAACAACAGCATCAGATTCGTCGACAGCATCAACAACAATAGCAGGAGAGGCCGCCGGAGAGACACCAGAAGAGTTATTCGCAATATTCACTGGCATTAAATTGCCTGCAGAAACCATTTTTCGCGGTCGTGAGCGCAATTGAGTAGCGCCACTCAAGATTACTGCATTGTTGCCAGTCGACCCCACTGGCTTACGGGAGCGGAGACGAGGCAATTCGGAAGAGGCAGCATCAGAAATTGAAGGCGATGTGACGACAGGGTCAACGACCTTAGTGCCGCGCGACTGCATAAGCAGAGATTTAATTTCATTGACATCATTTGTCAACTTGTTAACATCATTTGTTAGCTTGTTCATAGTTAGCACGAGATTAGAACGTTCAATCAAACATTGATCACAAATAAACGAAATGTTTAAGTGACTGTCAATCAACTCACAAAGCGATTTATTTAAATTTACGCACTGTTTGTGATATACATTGGTACAAGACTTGCACTCAATGTTATTATCTGTTGTTTTTAAACACTTTACATTTACCGCACTCCATTGCAAAGAGCGTCTGATTAGACTCGCGACCAAACAGAGACTGAGAAATTTTTAAAGAATTTCTATCCTGTGAAGGCATTAACTTGTTCTGACTTATGCTCTCAAATACGGATAATAACCAAGCTTTCGTATAAAAATACAAATTGCAAGGCTTTTCAGTAGGGTGAGTCGTTTTTTTTTTTTTTTTAATTCACTTCTAATAGTATTTTTCTGATGCTTTAGTTCATAAACAAGAAAACTGTGCAAGGAGAAGATTAGAAATGTATTTTTAGAGGTGGCCCAAGAAAAGACGCATATCTCGAAAATTCGACTTTTTCATAGTCACTTCATAAATATTGATCTCTATAAAATCGTATACGCTGAATATCAGTCTAACAATTTTTTTTTTGACTATAGTATATATAGGCTATGTTAAAAAAAACAACCAAAATCTTGAATAAATATTAAATTCTATTTTTTAGCACGATATTTTGAGCAATTTTTAGCAAAAAATTTTTCAAATTAGTGACATTATCGCACTTTCTGAAAGAGTGCGACCAACAAGAGATATATTTGGTTAAAGTTGTTAAAGTTCTATTCCAGACCTTTAATTTAAGAGCTTACAGTAGTCCCTAGGTGCTCTGAAACCAAAGTTATGGGATTTTTAAGATTTTGTAATTCATTCCGAATTTGCTTAAATAAATGAATTTTCCACTAAGTATTCTAAAAATAATTTTTTGTTCTTTAATAATTAGTTGTTTAACAATTTTGGTTTTGTTTAACAATTTAATAACTACTTTCTTTAAAACCAAAAATTTTTTTTGTTAATTCTATTCTGGTAACCCTGACTACAAAACTAACAACGAACGAAATAACGAACAACAAACTGATTAAAAAAAGAGTTCAGTTTTAAATAGATGTTGTAATAGTGCGTACGAAAATAAAAGAAATTATAATTACCAGTACAAGATGTCGAAGATTAGAACTTTAAGAAAAGGACCTCCTTTTCGATCCTATCTATCGGACTATCGGACCTCCGTTTTGGATCCTATTCTCGGAAAAATTGAAGATTTCGATTTTCTGCAACTACCAACTAATGAAGATGTTTGGAAGCTATTTATCTATTCAAGAAATACTATGTGTGAGTATATAAATGTAAAGAATCTACCAGTTCTAGAAATTTGTGATTCCGTTGCTGGAAAAATTAAGAGTGTTTGGCGCCATGTGTATATTCCAATTGTAACTCACACACGTATATGTCAAAAGATAAAAAAATTATATGAACCTAATTATAAGGCATTACTGAAAACTTCAACTGAAAAAAATGCTGGACACATATTTGAAAAAAATGGAGTTGGTAATTAATACGTTAAAAGTTTCTCTTTTTGATATTTCAAGCTGTAAATGTGTACATTTCGAAAAATGCTCATGCTCTGAAGAAAAAACAATTCCGCATAAAATACAAGCTTTTCTCTACGATCAGCGCCTTGAACGAAAAATTACTTTTGCAAACGTTGTACAATATTTAGTTCCAAAGTATGATAACGTAGACATTCTCGATTCTGTTGAAAAAATGTTAGATTTAAGCGCAAATATCGATGCAAGTGATATCGACAAAATATCGATGAATTTTAATTCTCAAAACTCAGATTCAAATTCAAACGCTAACAGTGAACCATGTAATGATTTCCCAAACTGGATTGATAATGAAATAGTTACCAGCGAAGTAAAATTAAATTTGTCAAATACAATTGCAATTTGTGAACGTTATGGATTGTCAAACCGAGCTAGCGCGAGTATCGCAAGCGCAGTATTAGATGGCATTAGCTCAATTAACCCACCTAATATAGATCTTGTCATAGATCAAAATAAAATCCACAGGCATCGAAGAAAACTCTAAACTGAATTAAATTCTAAAGCTTTAAATAAAATCAAGGATATTCAAAGCATATTTCTTGATGGACGAAAGGATGAAACTTCAGTCGCTATAAATAAATATTCACAAACACGCAACATAAATATTAAAGAAGAGCATATAACTATCATAACAGAGCCAAACTCAGAGTATTTAGGGCACATTAGTGTTAGTGAAGGTGACGCTCCAAGGATTGAAGAGAGCATATACGAATTTTTCAATCAAAGGGTATTTCAACAAATACCGTGAATACCATTGGTTGTGATGGAACTGCGGTAAACACTGGCATTAATAATGGAGTGATACGTCTTATGGAAGTGAGACACAATAAACCTTTGCAATGGTTAATTTGCCTATTACACTCAAATGAACTTCCTCTGCGGTATTTGTTTTTACATTTAGATGGCATGACAACAGGACCAAGGACTTATACGGGTATGATCGGAAAGCAGTTGCAGGATTGTGAAAAGTTGCCAGTCGTAAAGTTAAACAAAATTCGATTTTCTTGTTCATATTCAGGAGCACTGAAAGATTTGAGTTGTGATCAGAGATATTTGTTTGAAATTTGTTCAGCAATAGAATATGGTGTTAGCTCTGATAAATTGGTCAGCAGAAATCCCGGTCCCATTAGTAACGCTCGTTGGCTAACGACTGCAAATCGAATATTAAGATTATATATTTGTACAGAAAATCCATCTTTCCAGCTTAAGACTTTTGTAATAAAAGTATATGCTCCTTCTTGGTTCGAAATTAAGCAGAAAAATTCTTGTATTTATAGTGCTAAAAATTTTTTCAAAATTATTAAGGATTCTCGTTATTTAAGCAAAATGCTATTGACCGTGATTGATACTGCATGCCAACGTGATGCTTACTTTGCTCACGTAGAAAATGTATTGCTATAGATGATTTTCGATGATAGGAAAGAAGTCAATCAAAAGCTTTCGATTATGTTATGATAGCGAGAAGTCGACATGAAAATGAACTGCGCAAATTTGAATGTCCTGCAATAAATTTAAATGCTTCTGATTTCACAAATAAAATAGACCTTAAAAAAATGAATATCACAGAGCCTCCTCTTTTAAAAAAAATTCCACAGAAGACTTAAAAAATTTAGTACAAAATGGTCTCAATCGTGATTTACCTGTTTACACATACCGTGTCACACGCAAGCAGTGGAAAGAGCTGTCAAAATGGTAACTGAAGCCGCAAAATCTTTCTCAACTGCAGAGCGTCGAGATAGTTCTATTAGAGCTAAGATTGCATCCAGGAAGGCTATGCTTCAATTTAATCAAAAATCAGAGTACCGATCGACTTTTCAATAAACTCTTTTTATACAAAATTTTAAATTTTGTTAAATAGAAATATAATTTAATAAAAAAATTAATTGCCTACGCAGTATAATGGCAGTATGTTTTCATTTTTTCTAAAGCTTGGTGAAATATAAGTAATAACAATAAATAATAACCATAACAGTAAAAATACTATTATATAAGAGTGAAATTAAAAAATATCAATTCCGAACTATAGAATTACAAAATATTAAAAATCCCATAACTTTGTTTGGACTACTTTACGCCCTTAAATTAAAGGTCTGGAATAGTACTTTAATAGCTTTTACCAAATATATCTCTTGTTTGGCGCACTCTTTCAGAAAGTGCGATAATGTCACGAATTTCAAAAATGTTTTGCTAAAAATTGCTCAAAATATCGTGCTAAAAAATAGAATTGAATACTTATTCAAGATTTTGGTTGATTTTTTTTAACATAGTCTATACATACTCTAGTCAAAAAAAAAATTGTTAGACTGATATTCAGCGTATACGATTTTATAGAGATCAATATTAGTAGATACAATATGGGGGTTCTGGCGCAGGTGGCTCGGTGGCTCAAGCCGATGACGTCACTCCGGTCCAACGCCATCTAGTGGGGGCTTTTGTTTTTTGCTAAAAATCGGCAAGTTTGGGGTGTGTCTTTGCTTTAAACTTTCTAAAATTGGCAAGTTTGGGGTATGTCTTTGCTTTAAGCGTTGGTCATAATTTTATACACTACATTATCGGTAGTGGTAGTCAAGCGAGTTCTTATCAGTGTTTGCATGTTTTTTTCTTAACCCTCGAATTCGTTATAGCAATGACTCAAATTCTGCTGGCTGACTTTAGCTGAAATGATATGACTTGCTATATGAAAATATATGCATTAATATGGATTGAAGCAATTTAGATACGGCGATGGTTGAAGGGTTAAATAAATGTTTATAAATTTAATAAAGTTGGTAAGTATTAGGTGGGTGTCTTTGTTTTGAGTCTGTTGAGTGTCTTTGCTTTAAACTTTTAAATTAGCAAGTTTGGGATATGTGTTTGCTTTTAAGCGTTGATCATAATTTTATACACTACATTATCGGTAGTGGGAATCAAGCGAGTTCTTATCAGTGTTTGCATGTTGTTTTTTTCTTAACCCTCGCATTAGTTACAGCAAGACTCAAATTTTGCTGGTCAACTTGCTTTGGGTATATATAAATGTGTATGTAAATGTATATATAAAAGTGTAAATACAAATATATATATTTATTTGGAATGAAGCAATTTAGGTACGGCGAAGGTTGAAGAGGTTAAAGAAATGTTTATAAATTTGTCATAATGGTGCTAAGTATTAGGTGTGTGCATTAGATTTGTGTAAGTAGTTTGTATATAAGATGACAACCATTAAAAAACATAGGCGTATATAAATATCTATTCGTCAGTTGGGGGACATCGGGGTAACAAGCCCCCGCTTAATAATCACCGGCCAAGTCACTTACACCCAGCACCTTCTCCGCCTCTGGCTTATATTTTATGTAAACGAAATACACCGCAACCAAGAAGAGTCAGAAAGTTTCTAGAAGCTTCGAGATGCAGAAACGTCGAGAACAATTTAGAAGTCGACTTTTGTTATTGTATGCCGGTTACGTCAGCCATCCCCATCCCAATACGGATTTTAATTTTATTTAATTCCAATTTCAATACTAATTTCAAGGTTAAAGTGATAAGAGCCAAGTTTCATAGTAAGCGCACTCATAACCCGCAAGTTCAAGATAAGGCAGCAATGTAGAAGTTCAACATGTTTTTGTGTTACTTCTAAAATAATTTTGGCGTGTTACATCAAGAACAATAAGTGGTGCAATAGCCTTGAATCCAACGACATCTAGAAGTCGACTTCTAAATTGTTCTCGACGTTTCTGCATCTCGAAGCTTCTAGAAACTTTCTGACTCTTCTTGGTTGCAGTGTATTTCGTTTACTTAAAATATAAGCCAGAGATGGAGAAGTTGCTGGGTGTAAGTGACTTGGCCGGTGGTTATTAAGCGGGGGCTTGTTACCCCGATGTCCCCCAACTGACGAATAGATATTTATATACGCCTATGTTTTTTAATGGTTGTCATCTTATATACAAACTACTTACACAAATCTAATGCACACACCTAATACTTAGCACCATTATGACAAATTTATAAACATTTCTTTACTTCAACCTTCGCCGTACCTAAATTGCTTCATTCCAAATAAATATATATATTTATATTTACACTTTTATATATACATTTACATACACATTTATATATACCCAAAGCAAGTTGACCAGCAAAATTTGAGTCTTGCTGTAACTAATGCGAGGGTTAAAAAAAAAACAAAACATGCAAACACTGATAGGAACTCGCTTGACTCCCACTACCAGTAATGTAGTGTATAAAATTATGATCAACGCTTAAAAGCAAACACATATCCCAAACTTGCTAATTTAAAAGTTTAAAGCAAAGACATACCCCAAACTTGCCAATTTTGAAAGCTCAAAACAAAGACACCCACCTAATACTTACCAACTTTATTAAATTTATAAACATTTATTTAACCCTTCAACCATCGCCGTATCTAAATTGCTTCAACCCATATTAATGCATATATTTTCATATAGCAAGTCATATCATTTCAGCTAAAGTCAGCCAGCAGAATTTGAGTCATTGCTATAACGAATTCGAGGGTTAAGAAAAAAAACATGCAAACACTGATAAGAACTCGCTTGACTACCACTACCGATAATGTAGTGTATAAAATTATGACCAACGCTTAAAGCAAAGACATACCCCAAACTTGCCAATTTTAAATTGTTTAAAGCAAAGACATACATCAAACTTGCCAATTTTAAAAAGTTTAAAGCAAAGACACACCCCATACTTGCCGATTTTTAGCAAAAAACAAAAGCCCCCCACTAGATGGCGTTGGACCGGAGTGACGTCATCGGCTTGAGCCACCGAGCCACCTGCGCCAGAACCCCCATATTGTATCTACTAATATTTATGAAGTAACTACGAAAAAGTAGAATTTTCGAGATATGCGTCTTTTCTACGGCATGGCGCCACCTCTAAAAACACATTGCGAATCTTCTCCTTGCACAGTTTATTATTTATGAACTAAAGCATCAGAAAAATGCTATTAGAAGTGAATTAAAAAAAAGAAATAAACGACTCACCCTACTTTTCATCCGTATTAAGAGTTTGGAGACATAGGTTTTGAAACGTTATTTAGTTGCTTTCTTAGTACTCTCCAATACTGTTAACATCACAAAAAATTGGCACCAAGGACAACCATGAAGATAATTATCTAGTTCTGGTTTATGCTCTTCAATATAATTAACACACACTATGCATAATCTACATCAGCTTTGGTTATCGCACTAAGAGTTTGGAAACATAGGCTGTGGAAAGTTATTTAGTTGCTTTCCTTGACGATGTAACCAAACCGAACTATAAAAAAATTATCCCACGAATATAGTTAACCCTTTTCCAAATTTTGACCGAAGGGCGTCAAAATTTCAAAATGTGTAGTGCGTTACCAGAGTTCATACAATCAATTTCAAAGAGGGAAAAAACAATTATTTTACACATACCTGCAATAAACAATCTTTACCATATATCAAAGGCACCATTACATAACTTGAATGATGACTTATCAAAAATACTCCTTAATACAGCTCGATCTTTTATAGAGTCCGTCAAGCAGTCAATCACTACCCAAGCAATCAAATCCAAAAATCACCACACAAAATCCATAATAGCGAAGCTCCATCAATAAAAAACAGCGCACTAATATAAAAGTTATTATAAAATGTTGAAAAAAAGCTTTATAATTAAAAAACTATATTTATTTGCACCAGAATAAAAATTTTCACAATTGCTTTTAGTTTTGGTACACCTATTACCGGACGGGTGAAATTTCACCCCCTTCAAGTAAATCGTTTATAATACGCAGATGAAAACTCCAACTGATACCAAAATTTCACAGAATATAAATTGCTTAACAAACTACATGTTCCAGAGAAAACTAATGGAAATTCAATCATCTTCTACTTTTTTTAAAATTTTAAAATGTTGAAGAATACTCAAAAAAAATTTGATGAATTTTTTGATGAATTTTTTGATGAATTTTTTGAAAATTTGATGAATTTGATGAATTTTTTCCTGTCAGATGTCGTGTAACGAGTAGACGTGTTTTTTTGGTGTCCGCAACTTATCTTTGATTTTGTTGATACTATCGCATATTGAGTTTACAGTTTTGTGTCCACACGAAATAAAAAGCATCTACTTAGTTGCTACAAATATATTTGGTCATAAATCGTTGAGTTTTTTCCGTGTTTAAAATTTTAATTTTAACATTAAAACAATGCTGAACAAAAACACTCGAGGTGCTGCTGCTGCCCGTAAACTTGCTGCTCCGACGACTCCACTTGCGGTCAACGGCGAACGAATAGATGGGTTAACTGCTACAACAACGCCCTCGTCTGATGCTGCTCGTAAACCTTCTGCCCCGAAAACTCCTCTTACTGTCAACGTCGAACGTATGGATGGGTCGGCTTCTACAACAACACCTTCTGAAGCCAGTCTTAACACTAAATTAAACTGCATCAAGGAAAGCATAGTAGCACAGCTAACTAAAGCAATAACGGAATCGGAGAGCAGAGTGATGGAGAGAATTGGTGAGGTATCAGCAGAGCTCGCCAACATGAAATCTTCTTTGCGGAGCGTAAGCGAAAGAGTGACTGTGGTGGAAAAGACTTGCAATGAACTTAGTTTGCTGAATGAGAGGGTACAGAAATTAAAACAGACAGTTGAAACCCTCCCTACCGCCTCCTCTGACAATGAAGAGCTTAATGCAATAAAATCTCAGTTGAGTAAATGGGAGAACGATGCGGCCTCTTCTGATGTCATCATTAACGGAGTTCCCTTTTGTGCAAATGAGAACCTTGGAAGTGTGTTTGAAAAGTTTTGCACAGCAATCAAGCACAAAACTCCACGACTTATAAATATATTTAGAGTGAGAGCAAACAAAGGCAAAGCAGACTCTGCTATCATTGCTAAGCTATCTTCTGCATATGATCGCAACTCTTTGTTTAAAGCTATTGCGTTCTATAGAAAAGCTAACAAGAGATTGCCCACATTAAATGATATCGGGTATAGTGGAGGTGAAAAAATGTATGTACATGAAAGCCTCACCAAAACAAACCGATCGATCATGTTATATGCTAACAAATTAAAGCGTGAAAATCGATTAGTTGCTGTGTTCTCTTTGCGTGGGAGAGTTTTTGTAAGAGTCTCTTGGGATGGTGATGCAAAACTGGTGCAAGATTATAAGAGCGTTGACTGTGTTGCTGGATTATCTGGATAGAGCTACAAACTTCTAACAGCCACTTATTAAGAGCGTTTGGTTATTATTATTTTTTATATTTCAATTATTACTTTTTATTTTTAATATATTCTTATTATTCTTTATCTATAGTTTTCTTTTCTATATTTTTCTTTTTTTCTATATTTTTCTTTTTATCTGTCAACTTTCTTTTAAAATTGTTTCTTCCGTTGTAATTTTTGTTTTCTAGCTGCATGTTTTCCTAACTTCATATGACAGAAATTAGTAATAGACTCTCCAATGGTGCTATAGATTGTTACAAAGCACTTATTCAAGTGCTTTGCAAGCAAGACAAGGGCTTCAATGTTATTCATTTTAATGCTAGGAGTTTAAATGGATTTAAACTGGACTATGCAAGATACATTTTCGAAAATTCGGATGTTGATGTGATATGTGTGTCAGAGACATGGTTTAAAAATGATGTACCTGATTATTATTACAGTTTTCAAGGATTTAAACTTTTTCGTAGTGACAGATATGGTAAAAGAGGTGGGGGCGTTGCAATCTATTGTAGGTCGTGTTTGAATGTTGAGTTTGTTAATAAAAGTAATGATGTTTGTGAGTTCTTAAATGTTGAGATTACTGACTGCTATTCTAAGATATTAATTTCTTGTGTTTATAACCCTTATCGTTGTACTTCTGTAGAACCTTTTTTTAATGACCTACTAAATAGGGTTACTAACTATGATTTCTTGATTGTTTGTGGTGATTTCAACATTAATTTGCTAAACAATGATACTTTGACAGATAATTTTTATGACCATTCCACTACTTGTGGATTGAGGGTAGCCAACCATAACATTCCAACAAGATATTCGAACGACTGTGAGCCCAGCTTACTTGATGTCTGCTTAGCTTCTGATATTTCTGTAGTGTTAAAATTTGATCAAATGACATTTCTTTCTGACCATGACTTGATTTTCTGTTCTGTTAATTTAAGCTTTAACCGCACCTCTCAGTCGTCTTTTATGTTTCGTGATTATAAATCCTTAAATATTAATGATCTGTGTGATAATTTGTCCAGAGTAAATTTTAATGACTGTCTTATGTATGACTCAGTGGATGAGAAGCTTAGAGTATTTATGGATAAACTGAATGTTGTTTTCGATCAATATGTACCTATACGTACTATAAATGTCTCTAATACCCGCTGTCCTTGGTTCACAAATCGAGTTTTGGGTGCTATAAGATTAAGAAATAAACTACACTCTAAATGGAAAAATAATCGTTCTAGTCAAAATTGGGAGAATTTTAGAATATCTCGTAACAACGCCTCAGCAATATTAAAACAAGAAAAGATCAATTTCTATAACTCCAAGCTCAATCCCACTTTAGACTCAAAACAACTTTGGAAGAACATTAAAAGTTTGAAAGTATTTGGGAAAGAGTCAAATGAATGTTATTTAGATCCTGATCTTTTTAATGATTTTTTCCTAAGAAACCCAAGTACAAATAGTAGTTGTGTAGATTCACCTTTGATCCAAAACGACTTTATTTTTCCTTCGTTTGAATTCACGCCTGTTGACGAGATGTTTGTTATAAAATGTTTAATGCAAATAAAATCCAATTCAGTTGGCGTTGACGGGATGCCAATTAAGTTCATTAAAATGGTTCTCCCTTTTGTAATAACGCCAATTACTCACATTATTAACTATAGTTTATCTAATTCGCGTTTCCCTAAACTGTGGAAAGCTGCCACAGTGACCCCGGTACCCAAAACTGTTAAAGCTTCTGACTATAAAGACTACAGACCAATAAGCATACTGCCTGCTTTAGGTAAGGTGCTCGAAAAAATTATGGCTGAACAAATTACTCAATTTCTTAATGATAACAAACTATTGTCGCCTTTTCAGTCAGGGTTTCGAGCTGGACACAGCTGTTCGACAGCGTTATTAAAAGTAACTGACGATATTAGATTAATGTATGACCAAAACTTTGTAACATTGCTGTGTCTCATTGATTTCTCGAAAGCATTCGATACTATAAATCATAATTTGCTCTGCGATAAACTTGAAAAATATTTTAATTTTAGTCAAAATGCAATATGTTTAATAAGACATTATTTACAGGAAAGAATGCAGAGAGTTAAGATAGGCAATAATAATTTTTCATCTTTTAAAACCATAAAAAGTGGTGTTCCACAAGGATCTATATTAGGTCCCCTTTTGTTTGTAATTTTTTTAAATGATATTTTTAAAGTGTGTAGAAATGCTTCTATTCATGCATATGCTGATGACATTCAGCTCTACCTGTCTCGACCCGTTGGGCTGCTTGAAGACTTAAGCTTTAGACTTAACTCTGACTTATTGTCTATTAATAATTGGGCTGTTGCAAACTCACTAGTTATAAACCCTCTAAAATCTAAAGTTATGGCAATTGCTAGGAATTCCACTAGCTTTGTAGACATTCCGCCATTATTTATTGGATGCGAAAGATTAGAAATCGTTGAAAAGATTAAAAATCTGGGCTTTGTAATGAACTCGAAACTAACTTGTACCGATCATATAAACAATACCATCGGGAAAATATATGGAACCCTAAGAACCTTGCGACTCTCCTTTGCTTATACCCCAGTTGAAACTCGTCGTAGGCTTGTTTTGCAACTTATAATGCCACTTATATCTTACGCTGAAACTGTTTATTGTCAACTTGATTCACAGTCATTACATAAACTTATAGTAGCGTTTAACAGTGCAGCTAGATATGTTTATGGTGTTCATCAATATGACCACATTTCTGCCAAGAGTATAGATATCTTAGGATGTGACTTAGTAGACTATCTTAAAATTCGTAACATAATTTTCTTGCATGGGCTTATATACAGTAAATGTCCAGAATATCTTTATAATAAACTTGATTTTTTTCAGTCCACGAGATGTATGAACTTTATTGTCCCTAGGTGTAACTATCTGAACACTAGCAGGTACTTTTTTACTAGCACCATTAGAATTTGGAACTCCTTACCAAATAATATCAAACAAATAACTAGGAAAAACAATTTTAAAAACGAAATCTTTAAATATTTTGAACATTCGAACTAATGTCTCTTAGCTATCTTTTTCTTACTACTTTCTGCCCTCTATATTTGTTACTTGCACCTCTTTTCCTACATCTTAAATAAATTCAATTATTTTAATTTATTTTTAATTTAATTTTTTATATGCTACTTACTTTTACTTCAATGCAGCTTTCATGTTTATTTTTTATAATTGTAATCTATATAAGATAATTTTTAATAATTTTTTTATAATTGTAATCTGTATAGGATTAACTGTTAATTTAAGTTATCTAATTTTGTTTTTATTTTGAAATCATATATCTACTGATGTACTATAAAAGACTAAGTCTTATTGTACGAATTAAATTAATTAATAATAATAATAATAATAATAATAATAATAATTTTACCATGGGTAAGAGCTACTAAATGCGAAAATTTTACAATATGGTTCAAGAAAGAATTGAAGCCCCATTCATTATCTCTCAATCCACAAAATTTCAAACCAAAGGCTTCGACCATTTAGTCTTGTACACTAAAGGAAAAAATACGTATGGAGGGGTGAAATTTCACCCCATCAGGCTGGAATGGGTTAAACCTAAGAATGTTTTCCGGGTAATTTTAATCTCGGTTAGAAAATAAGGAAATACAAATTAACATTCCGGTATTGCGAAACTTTTGTAAATATGTTATGTTAAGCTAGATTTAACTATGTAATAAAATTAAGATGAAGAAGCGAGCTCAGATATGTTATAAATATCTGGTCTCTACGTAATAAAGAAGTTCAGTTGATAGTAAATCGACGAGCGTTATAGTTTCAATCGTGAGTTTTCTAGTTTGGATTTAGTTCTGACGACCGAGGCAATGGTTGGTGAGTATACAAGCAATTAACTCCATTAAATGACTTGACGTTGGGTAACTGGTTCCAAGTGCGAGGTGACCACTAGAACCTCGGCTCAGGTGTATCGCCAGTAGCCACCCATGATAACAGGATACGGCCAGAAACCGTAGTCATCCAAATAAGGAAGTTTAGGCCACGACAGCGGACCTACGGGTATCCTTGCAGCGAGGATCCCAACAAAAATGGCGCAGCCGGTAGGATTATTCAATCGAATTAAAGTGTTGTGTAATGAACCCATCTTCCCCGTTTTACGTGGTTTAAGTGCCATCTAAAACAAAATATTGATTCAAGCATTTATACGGTCAATGTGCTGCTTAGACGCAAAATACGAATCAATCATCGGTAGGATCCTTTTTGTTCACGGGAACATCGTGGATGTTTTAGAAAATCAAAATATATAATTAATAAAATGATTTGATAAACATCACAGAAAGAAAAAAAATTTTGAAATCAATCGGTAGACTTCGATCGTAACAAGTTCAAGTGCTTGTTGCGATAACAGGTAACAGGATAACAGGTGTAATTGCAAGAGAAACAAAACCAAAGCCGATACCCAACAGATTCATGTGTTTGTTGGAATATTTGGCCAATGTTTCAGGATAATAAAATTTAAAAGAATTGAAAATTAAAAAAAAAAGTTAATGTATAACGTTTCGGAAGTTTAATTCTAACGAGAGTTAATTTTATTTTACCTCAATTTTTCAAGAGCGGCGTTTTTGCCATAGAATAGAAGAGCCGATTGAGGCATTTGTTTTTCGTTACAAGACAATCTTGCCATCACCAATCTAATAACATACCTCTCGTACATTACATGGCACCTTATAATGGGAAAAATTTTTTTTATTTTTTTTTGATCCGGGAAGTTCAATTCCGTGTTTATATAAGTACAAACTCGATGCTGTAGGTATAAAGCTTGTTGGGATTTTAGTTTGTTCAGACAAGCGAGTTGAGTCTAACTCAAGATTGATTTTGTGGGAAAATATTTTGAGAATTGTATTGTGTTAGTAGGATCCAAGAGGATGGCAGGGATAAATTTTTATTAATATAAAGGGTTAAGTCTCATTTAACACCTGTTGAGTTTATGATTTCAATTGTGGTTTCAAATCATAGTATTTTTATTATTAATAACGGTCATTGTCAACATCATTTTACTACGTGGCGGTCTGAAAAACTTTAACTGTCAATGACGAAGCCGTTGCAGAAGATTAACGTGGCAGCGGTTTTCTATAAAAAAGGAAATATATTTGGTGTTGTAATAAATTTTATTTTTTATATATATTTTTATTTTAAAAACGACACAATCTTGAATTGAATATTTTTTATAAGCTCAAAATCAAAAATTAAAGTTTTTGATATATCAAATCTTAATTCTATGAAATCTTAATTATATAAACATAATTAAAAACAAAGTGAATTTGTGTCAAGTTTCATATCGTGTTTCTATATTGTAGTGGTAGTATTGAATCACCACATTATTCCCCCTCCGTTTTAAAAAAAATGTTTGTCGTGTTGGCTAATAGGTTAAAGTGTACTTTGTTATTTTTAATTTTGGTTGTATGTGCTTGCGCTGTTTCTGTGTCTAATGAGGCGGGTTTTATTCTGTCTATGTTGACTGTAATGTTATTATTATTTTTTGGCGTATTCTGAAAAATTTTGGTGTTCTCTCAATAACTTCGAAGGGACCATCGTAAGGCTCTTGGAGAGTTTTAAGAATTGTGTCATTGCGAACGAAGAGAAATGTACAAGTACTGAGGGCTCGGGGTATATATGACTGGAAGTTAGAGTTATGACGTCCAATGTTTGATTGTTTACTTTCTACGACCTCGTCGACAAGGTGTCCGACGAATTAAAAATCTGACTATTGTGTACTATCAATTGTTGTGGTAACCTGAGTGCTTGACCAAAGTGGACCTGAACCCTAGAAGAACTAGTGGTAACTCTGTGTACCAGTTTGTTTGGTTGTTACTCGCAATTAAAGAAATCTTGAGTTGGCGGTGAAACGTTCCATAATTCCGTTAGCTTGTGGATGATAAGCAGAAGTGGTGATGTGTTTGCTTCCTTGGTTTTTGACGAAGTTTCTTAATGTTGTTGATGTGACATATTCTTTTTGAAGTGTGTCTACAATAGTACTAGCGTTGGTATCTTTAAGTGGATACGCATCGGGCCAACGTGTGTTTCGATCAACTAAGGTAAGTAGATATCTGTAACCATTTGATATCGGTAATGGGCCCGCTAGATCTAAGTGAACATGCTCAAAACGTCCATGTTAAATGTCTATTTTTTGTGGGATTGTTTTCGTGTGTCTGTGTATCTTTGATCGTTGGCATAAATATCTCTGTGTTATTAGTCGTCGTGAAGCTCGTGTACCTGCGTGTGAAATGTTATGTAATTGTTTGAAGACTTGTTTTCGTAATGTTTGTGGGATGTATGGACGTGTTCCTGTACTTGTTTGTTAGCACCAAATTTTAATGTTAAGTAGTGGAATGTGTATTTGTTCAAAATTGTTTGTTTAGCTTTTTTTTGAATTTGAAAAATTGTTTGTTTGTTCTTTATGTAGAGTTCTGAGATTGATATTTGAGGCCTCTATCTCAGCCCGTGACAGTGCATCTGCTACGACGTTGTCTGTACCTTTGATGTGTCTGATGTCGCTTGTAAGTTGCACGATGAATTCTAAGTATCGTGTTTGTCTTAGGCTTCTTTCTGTCTTTGAGTGTAATGCTGAAGTGAGTGGCTTATGATCTGTGTAAGTTGTAAATGTTCGTCCTTCTAAATAGTGTCTAGAGTGTTTGATTGTAAAATAAATTGCTAAAAGTTTGCGATCGAAAGTGCTGTATTTCGTTTCGGACGCTGATAATTTTTTAGAAAAGAAAGCTAATGGTTCTATTTTGTGATTGTGTTTTTGTTAGATGCTTCTACAACGATAAAAAGTTTTGCTTTGCTGTTAAAATGATTAAGTAGAACTTCCTTGGTAAAACTTTCTTTTATCGTTGTAAATGCTTCTGTTGTGTCATCTGTCCATGTGAGCTAATTTTGGTATGCATCTGTGATAGTAAGCTATCATCCCGATATATTTCTCCATTTGTTTAACTGTTTCGAGCTTTGGGTAGTTAACTATACATTGAATTCTATCGGGAGATGGTTGTATGCCTTTTTTCGAAATATTATAACTCACGAAATTTATATTGTCGACACTGAAACTGCATTTGTTTGGTTTTATGTTAAGTTCGTATTTGCCTAATCGTTCTAATATTAAATTTAGATGTTTGAAATGTTCTTCTTCTGTTTCGCTGGTCACTAGAATGTCTTCAAGGTAAACGAATATGAAATCTAATTCTTTTAAAAATTTATTAGTAAATCGCTGAAATGTTTGAGCTGCGTTTCTTAAACCAAACGGATTCTTAGAAATTCAAACATTCCAAAAGGCGTCGTAATCGCGGTTTTGTGAATGTCTTTAGTGGCCATGGGAATTTGGTGGTATGCTCTTACCAAGTCTAATTTAAAAAAAAATGTTTTTGTTATGTAGGTCGATGGATAGGTCGTGAATGTGTGGTAAAGGGTAACGGTCTGGGACTGTAATTGCGTTAAGTCTTCTATAGTCGCCACAGGGTCTCCAGTCGTTTGTATCTTTGTTTGGAACAAGATGTAGTGGGGATGCTGCCATGGAGTCTGATGGACGACAGATACCTGACTTGACTAAAAAATCGAACTCTTGTTTTGCGATTTTGTATTTGTTTGAGTCCAAGCGTCGTGATCTTGAAAATGGTAACCGTACTTCTGTAGTGATGTGGTGTTCGGTTGTGTGCTTAACCGGTTTATTGTAGTCAGGTTCTGCTATTAATGATGGATAGTTTTTGAGTATGTTTGTGTACTTGTTGTCTTGTGTAATTAATTTAGGTAGTGATGTTTTGGTGTATGCAGTGATTGCGTTAAGAGATAGTTTTGTAAGTGGATCGATCAATTTTTAATGTTTCAGGTCTATCAAGAGCCCATATTTCGTTAGGAAATCTGCTCCTATGATGGATCTTGTAATGTCTGCTAATATGACAGTAAGTGGGAACTCACTTTCACATTCATTTGAAGTTTTAAATTAACATTTAGTAATGTCTTGCCAAAAGTTGAAATTTTGCTACCGTTCGCTGCAGTTAGAAACAAGTCGGAATTATTTTTGTTGGTTTTGAACTTATTTACTGGAAGTACTGACACTTCCGCCCAAGAATTTAATTTTGTTGTCGTTGTCGTAAATAAATAAACGTCGTGTCAATGTAGTTTGACTTACATCATTAGCCGTCGCAATGATGGGCTTACTTAGTTTCTTGAGTTGTGTTGTGTTTTGAACAAAAGCGCATGGCTGTTCACATCGTCTAGCTTCACTCCCGTATCTATAATGGTATCTACATACCCAGTCATGACACACTTCTGGAAGGAGATCTACGCCCTGAAAAGCTTCTGAAATTTGAGCGAGAACAGTTGTATCGTTCGCTTCTTAATTTTTGAACTTCAAGTGAGAGTTTGTTGAAACGTTCTAATATCTTTGATATGGTTTCAGCAAACATCTGCATTACCATTTTAAGTCGGAATTGGGGATAGATCTCACTGTGTGACGGGAATTATTGCTAACTGCCGAAACTTCAGATTCTGAGATAACTTAAGTTATTTGCGAGTGTTAACTGATGGGTTAGTTTCCTGTGACCAGATCCGGTAAAAGCGATATTAAAGCTCTTGGGAAGTTTACGAAACCATATTTTGTAAATAAAGTCGCTATCGACTGTTGAGCCTGCTAGCATGAGAAGTTACCTTTAGAATTGAGATGGTTTTTGGTCTCCCATCTCTGTGCCAGATAATATTTTGTCGAACCTCTTGGTCTCACTTAAAGAGTGTCGGTTAATTAAAATTTTCTTTAAACCTTCGTACAAGTTTGTGGCAGGGGGCTTTTGAATGAAATCGAGCACCGTGACAATTACCTCTTGCGGTAGAGCAGTGACTAGGAATTCGTATATTGTCGTATCAGTTGAAATTGCCTTTGTTTGAAATTGAATTTCTGCGTGGGCAAACCATGCGTCGGGACACGTAGTCCAAAATTGTGGCAGGTGAATTTTAGCATTAACAAGTACGCCTGCCTTGTAGGCCTAAGTACTTGGGTCTATAGACCGAGGGTATAGTTCATGGAAAGGACGACCAGCACTTATGTGTTCACCCCATATCGGACCCGTTTGTGGCATGCAGTGCACAGACACACGGTCATCCAGCAAGGCAAGCACGAACTGGAAGCCTTTCCAGAAACAAAAAAGCCATACTATTGAAAACATTACCACTCCAACATATTATACAATTGTATAACCATGGAACCGCAATGTTCCCAACAGCAGTTCGAGTTTAACTACCAGTAGTGACGTACCTTTATTGTCATCTACTGGTTGAGACGAGCCCTATCCAATCCCTTACATACTAAGCAGGTATGCCAGCCTGGTCGTACTACTGCGCGACCCCGCGTCAATCTAGAACTGCTACACAGTTCACAGATATACACAACCAGCACGAGACTCCCGAAGGGCCAGCCCATGATAGTCACCTGGGCAAGTCGATCTCGTCAAAAAAGCTCCACAACATCCCAGCAAGGAGACAAAAACTCATTTGAGTTTTTGTATTTGGCCGTACCCAATTAGAGCACTTTATTATATTTGATCGGCAGCTTCAATCCAGGCATGAAACATATATTCACTTGCCATGGAAGAAGTGCCTATTCGCCCTGTTTTACAACCAAAAGCAATACATCGAATATATTGTGTCAGTCACTTCGACACCTCAATTCATTCACCCAATTTTACAACTCTCAAATGTCTCCTTGCCATGAATAGATAGGGTCGTCCTCTTTGACGAGTATGACTATCCCCGTGCGAACAAGTTTTTAGGTCAATTGCTATACCTTTGCAGGCTTTTATTATTTCGATATATCAAATTTGACCTGCTCCCAAGATGGGCGCCACCCTGAGCTCTTTTTTGGCTCTAAACTTTTTACGGTATGGGACGTATCCCATTACCAACCCTCCTCCTTACCCTGGCTTTGGACAAGCAGGTTTGCGTCCGAAGACTCTCCCCTGGCGGAGTTTCAAAATTGTGGCAATTTGACTGATGTTGCGAGTATTTCAGAATGCACTGGTGCATTAAGTGGACTTAAATTTATTAAGGGATGGTGATGGTCATCTTCGCCGAAGTGAGAGGGGTGTGTGGAAGGGTTGGATGTGTGTGGTGGTGTGGATGTGGGAGAAGGGTGGGTGGGTGTATGTAAAAGACTCATTTTAATATATTATTATGTTCCAATTTTTTGTGTGTACCTAATAAACTTTGTGTACCTATTTGTTTCCTATCTGTTAATTGGGTGCAGTGGAGTGCCTACGGAGTAAAACGGTCGACCCTTCTGACCCGATCGTTTTCCAACCGTGTAAAAGCTAAATGTATCGTGTGCCTCGTGGTAATCTATTAAATCAGAACCAAACCTGTAGAAAAATGTTTATAAAAATAATAAAAAGAAAAATTTTACAAAATGTCTAAATTTTAAATTGTATGTTTGTTGATCTTCTTTCTTGTCGCTGCTACTAATGCTGTTGTTGTTTTTATAGTTGTCGCTGCTACTGATGCTGTTGTTGTTGTTGTCGCCGTTGGTTATGATATTGTCGTTGTTGGTGAGTAAAAACTGCTGCTGATACTTTTGCTGGCGTTGCTGTGATCAAGTTAGGCGGAACTTGGACTAATCTCAACGTACCATTCAATCAGTTGACTTGAAAAATATCTATCGGTGTGCTTTTGGATCCTTCGCTCTACTTACATACGTTCGATTTTTAATGTATCACTTCAAAATACAATTGCAATAATAATTACGAATGTAGCAAATCGTTACCTTAATATAGAAAGGCCCTAACTCAATTTTTTTTACATTATAGGAGAAGAAAAAAAATTCATAAAAAACAAAGTTCTGCAATTTCTACAGTAAAAAGAATTGTAACATCGCTACATCACTTATAGTTTTTAATAAAAAAATTTGTTTACAAAAAATTCGAAACTACAGAACTTCATTTTTTATTAAGTTTTCTCCTTCTCCTATTGACTTAGGGCCTTTTGAGATAGGGCCTTTCTATATTAAGGTAGCGAAATATTTAGTGCCACTGTGGTATTTCAAATGCACGAAACTCGTTCAGAGTGATGAGTACTAGTGTAGAGAAATGGAGCGTGAACGGTGTGTCTACGGGGTTATTTTTGTTGAAATATTCGGTAAATCTTTTCGGAAATGGCAGTGTGCTGCATTAGTTCAGCTGATCCAGGCACATTCACGATATGTGGGAAATTGATGATATTGTTTACTTCGCCGTATTAGGTTGGAGAAATTGCCGCTTTATTAATTTTCCATTGTCCGGTGTTAGACAGGATCGCCAATATAGCATGTGTGCCCGATCGTTTGCCAACCGCGTAAAAAGCTAAGTGTGTAGTGTGCCTCGTGATAAGCTATTAAGTGATAACTAAACCTGTCAAAAATTTTTTATAAAAATGATAAAAAAGAAGAGATTACAAAAAATTTTACAAAATGTCAACAACATTTTTTAAACAATTTGTATTTGTTGATCTTTCGTGGCCGTTGTTGATGTTGTCGCTGCTTATTATGATTATGATAATGATGAAGACGCTGGCGGTGTGTAGCTTGTGATGGGGGGTCATGAGCACAAGGAGGCGATCCTTAAAATCAGTTTTTCCGTAGAAACCTCTGTCGCAATAATTACATTTGTAGTCGGGTTCGGAGAAGTGCTTTTTAGCGTGTACGTTCAGACCACTAGTTCTGCTTAAAGCAGTGCCACATGTAGGGTACACGTATGGTCGTTAACCAGTATGTATGTGTCGATGATTCTTAGCTTTAGAGGTTGTGAAAAAGTTTTTCGAACACCAGCCACAGCTAATTGTTTTTATGCCTGTATGACGCCGAACATGTGAATCCAAATTTGTCCGCTCTTGGAAGGCAAATTCACAAATTTTGTATTGATGATTACTTGATGATTATTGATGATGATTATTGATGTATTGATGATGATTATTGATGATCGTCTGAGTGCGTTACGTAGTGACTTCTCAATTTTTGATTTGTCTTAAATACTTTACCACATTCCTCGCAGCTGAACAATTAAATTTTTTTTATGGGATGGTCTTCTATTTTTAGTATCAGAAGTTTGTTCATTCAGAAACTGTGTGCATAAAATTTGTTCCACAATTTCTGTTTGTTCGCCAGTTATGGTGTTGTAATAAACGATTGTATTTTATTTTTTATTAATTTTATTTTTTATATATATTTTTATTTTAAAAACGACACTTCTAAATGAATATTTTTTATAAACTCAAAATCAAAAATGAAAATTTTTGATATATAAAACCTTATTTCTATGAAAACTTAATTATGTAAACATAATTTAAAACAAAGTGAATTTGTGTCAAGTGTAATATCGTGTTTCTATATTGTGGTGGTAGTATTGAATCACCACATATAAAGGGTGGTTAAAATTTTTAGGGCCGATGTTGAATTTGAACCACACCTAAACGTCAAGCTTTTTTCTGCATTTCATTTAACATTTCTCAATTTCAGACTAACTCAATTTGAACCATGGTAAGATACACAATCGAGCAACGCGTTAAAGTTATTCAGGCTTATTATGAAACTGAGCGTTCAAATCAAAATGCATATCGTGCACTTCGTAATTTTTTCAGTCAATTTAATCGTCCAAATGTGCGTACAATCGGAAAAATCGTGCAAAAATTTGAGCAAACCGGGTCTGTAGGAGATGTGAAAACACCAGTGCATACTCGTACAGCTCGCACTGCAGAAAATATTGCTGCGGTTCGCGATAGTGTGGCTGAAGAGCCGGCCACCTCAACTCGTCGTCGTGCCCAACCATTGGAAGATTATGGCCCGAATTGGAAGATATGAATGTAGACGGTATGTGGTTTCAACAGAACGGTGCCACTTGCCACACAGCTAACGAAACAATGGCTCTTTTGCGCGACAAATTCAATGCCCGTGTTATCTCACGTGGTGGCTTCTATCTTTGGGACTTCTTTCTTTGGAGTTATTTGAAAGAAAAGGTGTACGTCGATAAGCCAGCAACAATTCAAGAGCTAAAGGATGAGATAATTCGGCACATTAACGGCATAGAACCTCACTTATGCCTCAGCGTCATCGAAAATTTGGACCATCCGATGGAGGTGTGCCACCGAGGTCGCGGCGGCCATTTGGTCAATATTTTGTTCATAATTATAATTGAATATAATAATACATAATTGAACCATACCAATATTTCATTATAAAAAGAAACGACAACAATTTCCTAAATATTTTGTGTTTTATTCAAAGTCAACATCGGCCCTTAAAATTTAACCACCCTTTATATGTATATACAAACACATGTATATACAAACATATCAGGGGGCGATATCTTCCCTACCTGCGCTACGCCCATGTATATGTTTATGTTTATATATGTATATATGTAAGTTAACTCCTTATCCTTATCTGAAATTATATAAAACACACAAATTAAGTTAAATACGATTTATTACCATTCCAGTTGGCTTAAAAAGAAAGAGTGCCAGAAAGTCTTATTTTAATTACTAAGTAAACTTTTTGGCAATTTGTCGTAGCCTAAAAGGCTGATGTTGCGCTTCCCATGGATTGAATTGGTGACGTCGCTTCAGCGACGTTTTCACGCTGAGGTGATCGTGACTTTGAGGATCGTATTTCACCTGTATGAGCGTGGCTGGCTGGAAGTGCTGGCGTGTCGCAAATTAGGTTGCCTGACGAGTGCTAACTGCCCCTCCCCCCTTAAAGATCTGCGTCCCGCAGATTCGACTGTTGAGTTTTTGAGTGGGTGACGACTACCTGATCTGGGATTGTGGGTTGGCCGAGAATGGGAAAAGTTATACTTGTAGTCAGCTTCCTCCAAATAACAAAGCAAACAGAAGCAAAGATTGACAAGAGGACTCCATCAGCGATAAGAGATGAATGAAAGTTACGTCCAAGCTCCTTGAGGCGGTGGATATTCATTATACTGAGTTCATGAAGGTAGTCTAAGTTCAGCTTGAAACCATTGTTCGTTAGGTTTACTAGTGCGGGTGGCAATGCTTGTAACATACTGGCGGATCTGCTGGTAAAGGACTGATTTCCTATAGAAATAGTTTCGTTATTGAGTAAAACGACAAATGTTCCGTCAAGGTCCCTAGAATCGCGTTCACTTTGAATTTTCCCTTGAAACTTTGTCAGGAAGAGTGTAGTTACATCAATCAGCTCGATTGTGTTGTTATTGTCTGGTTCAAAACGGCATCTTGCATCACCGCCTCTCAATAGTTTAGCCAAAATTCGTCTTCAGAGATTTTACTAAAGGAATTTGTTGAGCAAATAGATATGTTGTTTATGGATGGACAAACTCCCATCAGACCAAAGATTTCATGTTGGTTCATTAAAACCTTTTCGTAATTTAGTTCAACATGTTGGCCCTTTAAAATAGCTGCTCTCGTTATTATCATGCGATAACTTTCCGGTTTTACTTTGGGCATTGACAGCACATACAAAAAGCATCGTTCCATTAGAGTTGACCGATGCTGACCCATATTCGACAGCTTCGATAACATTTTGGTATGGCAATGCGGCTTCTTCAGTAATTAACCGATTGATTTCTTCTCGATGCAGTAGATTCGTGTTGACAGTTCCAGTTTTTTGCATTTGACAGGCCCGCACTACCTCCGATACTTGTTCTTTCAGGATTAATAACTTACTTATATCCAGCAGCTCCACATTTTCTTCGCTTACGTTTTTACTAATAGCATTTATGTGAGCCATCATCTCGTTAGCTTTCCCAATTGCCTCACGAGTGGAGTTGAAGATTTTTTCGTTCACCAGATATTGTTGGTTATTATTGGTGATGATCTCATTCTGACTGCTTAAAATGTTATCCCAGTCTATGGCGTCTGGTGAGCCAGCTAACCATTTCCACGCAGAGCCTATCCAGTTAATTGAGCGTGTCCTTCTAGTTTTTGTCGTCTGCAATTCGTCAAGACGCAACCCGGTTTGATTTAGATGGAATAGTAGCACTGATCTGATAGCTTCATTTTTCACCTCATATTGCGCTGACTCAGTTAGTTTCATCAAGGCAGCGTTGAAGTAGTCGAGGTCAATTATGTGAATAAGGTTGAAATGTCCGTTAACGATCCAGCCACGCCCATGCCCAATTGTCACCAATGGAGAATTGTAGCTGTAGATGTTGAAGCCGTAAACTCCCGACAGTAAGAAAAATCTATTTTACAACAGTTAAAAGATTAGGATATATATTAAATTTCATACCACTATTAAATTATATTTTGTTTTAATCCTATTGAAGGAGTTTTTTGTGTATTCACCGGCTTCTCTTGGTCTATTGTTTACAATATTAAATTTTTTGTTGAGTTTAAGTACAACAGATCGAAATTTTTCCAATGAGAATTAAAGTTTTAACATTAATGAAACCTGTGAATTGTCCAAATATTTTAATTCTAAAAATAAATAGTTAGGTAAGTTAAAATAAAATAATATTTACATCTAAATGATTTATTTCTGAGACTTTTATTAAAATTTTTTATCCAAAGTGTGTTAATATTTTGTGCTTCCAACTTAATATTTGTAATATTTTGTGCTTTCATATTTCTAATATATTTTGTTCTTTTAATTCAATACTTGTAATATTTTGTGTTTTAACATTTTTTCTCCCCACTTTTTTATAATATTTTGTTCTTTTGTTCTATTCTTTTTTATAGTATTATGTGCTTTTAATTGAATATTTGTTATATTTTGTGGTTTATTGTGCTCAAGTTTATTAATATTACTCCTGTGCCTTATAATCTTTATTTATTACTTATATTCAAGTGTTGTTGGTTGTGATTTAAAGACTTACCGCCATTCTAGCATGTTTTGTGCCATATTGCTCCTGAGTGCCAGAAGTTTTTATTTGTATTTTATGAATTTTTCTACCTGTATCTGTCTCATCTGTTACCCTATTATTTTTTCGGATTTTTTCTTTTTTATAGAGAGGTTTTTGCTTACCTTTAATTTGTTTGTCCTTAAGAATACAACTTCACCTTGCTGAAACTGTCTTTCCCTTTTCATTTTCTTGTTAAGTCGGTTTCCTGTTTCCTGATTGTTTCTAATATTTTCCCTAATCTCTTTATGAACCCTAACACGAAAATTGCTCAGCTCTTGGTAGTTAATCCTTTGCGTTCGATTAAAGAAAATGTCACTGGGTCTCCTTTTCGTTACTGAGTGTATCGTGTTGTTATAGCTATCAACAGCGATATATAGTAGTTCCTTTGAACGAGTTTCTCTAATTTCTTTACGAATACAATGATATATTTCTATAAGAGTTGAATGGAATTTTTCGACCTGGCCATTCACCTCACTCCTTTGTACAGGAGTTTGATATAGTTCTATCTCATTCTAGGACTCATGAACCCTCTCTCATTATCTGTTACTATCATTTTTGGTGTTGTAAAGTAGTAAATGACTTTTGCTAATTTGGACCGAATTGAACTAAATGCTTTGTTTTTTATGTGGAATAGTTTTGCAAATTTGGAAAACTTATCTATGCAAGATAGGAATTTGTGACCCTGAATTTCTAATATGTCGATGTGTATTATTTCAGCGGGATAACTGGGAACTGGTGTGTCTTTAAGCGGTGGAACTGGAGGATGTCTGTCGTATTTGTTCAGTAGACAAGCTTCGCATGCTGCGGTGATCCTCTTAATTCGGCTTGCCATCTTGGTAAAATAGTATTTTTTCAGGATTTGCTCTTTATTTTCACGCGGATTTCGATGAGCTCTTCTGTGTTCGTTATCGATTATTTCGTGAATTCTTTCCTCTATGCTCACGTCTTCAACCACACTTTGAGTTATTCGGATTCTGTAGAGTAAAAAATGTTCGAGGTAAATGTCCTGAAGTAACCGTATTCGGTTTTCTGGAATTTTAGTTCCACTGATGACTGAAGGGCTTAGACGTTCTTTTAATGTTTGGGTAAGTATGTCCTTTTCTATTGTGGCCATAGCTACATAATGTCGCATGAAACCAGGATGTGGATTTTCTGTTAAAATAGTGCCATTTCCTTCACGAATTATATGTTGGTTTCGGAAAGCATTCATTAGAACTTCTACGTGAGGAATTAGATCTGATGAGTCTTGAGCTGCACTGTTAATCGTTCCAATTTCACTTGCTGTTTCAGCTGTGGAATCTATATCAGCACCTGCTGTCGCAGCTCTTGAGTTATCGCCTCCTTCGCTAGCTGTCTCAGTTGTTGAACCGTCGTCGGAAACCGGAGAATCTGTTATATGGTTTATGTGGCACTGCAATCTTGATAGAGCGTCTGCCACAGAATTTGATTTACGGGGGGTGTAAATCAATTCGTGGTTATACTCTTCGATTCTGGCTTCCCATCTTTTCAATTTTGAATTGTAGTTTCTGGTTCCTAACGCGAATGTGAGAGGCTGATGATCTGTAAAAATTTTCACCTTCTTTGCCCCATAAAAATAAAATCTCAGGTTGTCCAAAGCCCAGACTATGGCTAACATTTCCTTCTCATTGGTGGCGTAGTTTTCTTCGGTCTTGCTCAATGATCGTAATATAAAAGAAATGGATCGATCTTTGCCCAGCTCACCTTGAGACAAAACTCCTCCAATGGCGTAGTTTGATTCGTCTGTAGTTAAACTAAAAGTTTTTCCAAAATCTGGAAATGCAAGGATATCTGATGAAATCAACAATTTCTTTAAATCGTCAAATGCCTTCAAACCATCTGTGTCTAATTTTATACGTATATTTTTCGACTGATTGGCATTTATTTGAGCATTTTCACCTCTGGTGAGGTTTGTTAAAGGTTTTACGACCTTAACGTAGTCACGAATAAATCTAAGATAGTATGAGGTCATCTTTTCAACTCCTTCAACGTTTGTGGTGGTGGAATAACTTCAATTGCCCTAACTTTTAAAGAATCAGGTTTTATGCCATATGATTTGATCACATATCTAAGAAATTCTACTTCTGTCCTTATAAACTTGGTTTTTTCCTTATTAACGCGTAGGTTAGATTCAGATAGCCTTCTAAACACAGTGTCCACATTCCTGAGACGTTCTTCCATATCCTTACCAAAGACGATTATATCGCCGATATACAAATAGCAAATTTTACTTATGTACTCCTTCAGTACATCGTCAATAATCCTATGGAATATGGCGGGAGCATTTTTCAGCCCGAACGGAAGTCTCATAAATTCATACCTCCCATTCATAGTTAAGAATGCCGTTTTAGGTATATCCGATTCCTTCATTGGGATCTGGTGGAATCCTGACGTTAAATCAATTCTCGTGAAATATTTATCATAGCCTAGACTCGCTTAAGTTGCGTTTATGTCTGGAATCGGATATGCGTCAGACACTGTAACAGCATTTAATCGTTTAAAATCGATGACCATCCCGTATTGTTTCTCCCCAGAAGGCTTGGGTTTTTTCTGAACAACCCATATTGGAGATTTATATGGGCTCTTTGATGGACGAATTATGCCTCCCTCGAGTAATTCAGCAATCTGTCCTTCTACCACATCCCTCATGTTAACAGGATAAGGATACGATTCGGTATATATGGGTTCCGAAGTTATTGTTTTTATTTCTGCTTTAACAGTGGTTCTGATATTGATTCCAGCATCTAATGGCTGAAAGAATTCCGAATATTTGTCAATTAAAGAGTTGATAGCGGTATATGCTTCTTTCGGAACACTAGAAATTTCAAGGTGGTGGATGCCACCAATGTCCATCTTTTTCAGGGGTATTTTAATGTTATCTTGTATCGTAAGTGTGTGGTTTTTCCTATCAATAACGGCCTCGAGTTTTTTTAAGGTATCATCACCTATTATACCGTCAAACGAGTCGAGTCCTGGGAGCACATAAAACGTAATTAAGGCATCACTGCCCACATTTCGAAAAAACCTACCAGAAACTTTATTAGTAATACGTATAGGTCCTGCTGCGGTGTTAACAAAAAAAGAAGGATCTACTGATGAAGTTTTTATTCGCCCCAGTATCAATTAAAAATGGCAGTGACTTATTATTTCCTATTTGGCAATTGAGGTATGGTATACTAGAACTAGGGAGACTATTTAAAATATTTTCTTTCATACAAAAAATGCTGGTGGGCCGTCTGACATACAATTTGATTGTTCTGACTCTTCTTCAGCTAAGCCCTGATATTCGTTTTCAATCTTTCCCGACTGCAGGTTGTGAAGCCTTGGCTGCTTCGGCATTACCCCTGAGGTAGAGGAGGCTTCTCTTTTTAACATATTATTGTTTTAGGGCCGGTTCATATAGTTGACCTGCCTCGTCTGGATAGATCCATCGACTTCCATTTTCTCCACAGTGCACCTAAGCCTGACTGATTTGAATGCGGCGCGTATCCCCTGTAATTTCCGTGAAATTTATTTTTATATTGCCTGTTTCCCCAATTATTGTTATATCGTGATCTAGGAGGAAGAGGTGGAAGCTGTTCTCCATGATTCAAGCTACCTACCGGAACTACCACTCTATTTGGCGTATTCGTGTGAATTATTTTATTCGTCAGAGTTAGGTTCTGCATATCCAGACAGGAAGAATATGCTTCGGGCAAATTTTGAGGACTCTGTACTATCAGCATCCGCGATAGATCAGTATCTAGACTCCGAATTAAAACGTCTAGATCTCTATTCCTAGGATCTAGGAGGAAGAGGTGGACGCTGTTCTCCATGAGTCAAGCTACCTACCGGAACTACCACTCTATTTGGCGTATTCGTGTGAATTATTTTATTCGTTAGAGTTAGGTTCTGCATATCCAGACCAGACAGGAAGAATATGCTTCGGGCAAATTTCGAGGTCTCTGTACTATCAGCACCCGCGATAGATCAGTATCTAGACTCCGAATAAAAACTTCTAGATCTCTATTCCTGTATGTTTCGGTCAGAATGTCCACGGTTTCCTGTGAGTAGAAATCGCACCTTATTTTGTTCATTATTAGTGAAACCTGATGATTCACTGTGGCGTAGAATTCGTCAAGCTTTGATCCCTTCTGCGCCAACTGATTCAGTTGGTGATCCAAGGTCCGGATGTCTCGCTTGTCAGCATAATGAAGGGGCAGAACCCTTTTGATTTCGGGCTTATCACCGTCAAAAATGTTGTACGAAACCAAAGCCGAATCAGCGCTGCCAGAAATTTTCTGTCTAATATGCTGCAATATCGGGAGGTATAATGGCTTTTCTCCAACAATATCATAGTCCTTCAGGATAGTTTCCACATTGTGGACCCAGGAGATGAACTGTGAAGGATTTCCCTCAAACACTTGTGGTTCCCTGACACAGTCGGGAAGTCTACCTATCTTTTTTAGCTCTTGCTCATCCAACGGCCCACGTGAAACTATGACGGATGGCTTTAAAGGCTGAACCGCCTCTGAGCCTATTTCTACCTGCCCAACTCGTCCTTCGATTCTTCGAAGGTCTTGTTCTAAACTAATCCCGTGGTTTTCTATTCCTCCGAGGCGCGTTTCGATTCCTCTAATCTGCTATAGTAGAGCATTGATACCCCCATTTAATTCACTAACCTTTGCTCTAAAGGCGTCCACGGCACAAAATATTTTTAAAATGTTTTTTCTTTAAAGGAAAAGGTCAATCATTCAGAAGAATAATTTGGCACACAAAAAATATTTTTAAAATGTTTTTTAGTCTTTAAATCCCTCACCGTATATTTTGTTCCAAGTTCGTTCCTAGTCTTCTTGTAGACGCACGATTATTCCTTATAAGAATTGTATTAATCGCAATTAGCACAGGAACAGTAGTAATAATTTTTTTAGTTTTCTTTTTTCCAATTTAAAAAAAATATTTTGAAATTGTTTGTTAGTTTTTAAATCATTCACCGTTTATTTTGTTCCAAGTTCGTTCCTAGTCTTCTTGTAGACGCACGATTATTCCTTATTAAAATTGTATTAATCGCAACTAGTACAGGCACAGTAGTAATAATTTTTTAGTTTTCTTTTTTCCAATTTTTAATTTCAGTGTGTTAGAGATTCTTGTATCTCTTTTTGCACTATTTTCAGAAAATATTTTTGAAGCACAAGCAGTTGTAATATTTTTAACTTTCTTTGTTTACATTTTTTTCTTTTCTTTTCAATACCCTTTTTTGCTTTTTTGCTATTTTGTTTTTTTTTTTTTTGTGAAAAGATCTTTGTATCACTTTTTGCACAATCTTCGTTATTTTTTAATATTTGCACACAATTTCAGATTTTTTATGTAATTTTTTCAAATCCTTCGTCTTACGTTTCCAAATAATCCTGTAATAAGAAAGGAAAAAAATTAAAAATTAGCTAGTTTGTGATTTTTTTCCCCCGTGTTCTTATGGGAACGGTGACATGTGCCACAAACACAAGTCTTTTAAGAGCGGTTATAACTCACGAATCAATTGTCAGATTGTTGTCAAATTTTTATACGTATCGTTTGAAAGTTGGTACTAAATAAAAATCATATGGAAAACAATCTAGTAACGCCATCAATGTGTCATCCCATGGACTTTTTGAACGTACTGTTATATCTAAAGCACCCCATACACTTATCAACTTACCGACCAATTTCGACAGAACTATCAGAAATCTACTTGTGGCGCAGTTGGTTTATTTGACAGTTGTCGAGTTGGTTGAAGAAAATTTTAAATATTTTGTTTTTTTGTACGCAACTCATCAAGTTGACAACTCGATCAAATAGTGTGTGGAGAAGTCGTCGACTCAAATATAAGGCACAGCCAAAAAAAAATTAAAATTCAATGCCAACTCATTATAATCGATTGTATTGTGTGTGGCAAAGTACAAACTCAGTTTCCAACTTAGTTGTTCGGTAATTTGATAAGTGCATGGGACTTTAAAAAGGTATTCATTTTATTATGATTTTCAAAGAGAATAAGTTCTGTAGAGTTTCCTTAAAAAAGATCGCTCTGAAAACTGGTTCCGCGAGATTGAGTTCTCCAATTTAAACATGCTATAATATAAAATAAAGTGGCGGCCGTGGCATACTAGTGAAGATGCGTGTATTGTATACGATAGAACCCAGATGCAAATCCCATCTGTCACAGAAAGTTTTTTCAATTAAATTAATTTTTCTGTTCAGCCGTCACCTTTCTGCAGGCAATGGCAAACCTCAGACAGTAAAAACTGTCAAGGAAAGCTTCTTGAGAACATAAGCCGTTTGGAATCGGCATGGAGCCCAGGGATGATATTGGCTTAGTTGGAAAAGGGCCAGAATTTAAACAAAAATTGGACCAATTTGACGTTAATAAGGCTTTTAGTTTTAAAAAGTGGCAATTCAATATAGAAGTCCTTCTTTATGGTTACACGGTCATGTCTCACAAATAGCACACTTTGTAATAATCTCAACAAGTCCAGTTTATTTTTGGTGAAAATAGTCGAAATTTCGAATTAACAGTTTTTGGAAATCAATAAACTTTAACTTTTTCGTGTTTTATTTCGTTTGTGCCGTTTAAGCCGAACATGGAAGGAAGTTGTTGGTTGATCACAAACATAGCAAACTCTAATTTAAATGATTAAATTAAATCACTCCCCATCTTAATAGTGTTTAAGGTGATTATTTCAAATACATTTTATTTTACGCATTATTTGTGTCAAAATTTTTTTAAATTAAAAAAATGGCAAAAACAATCTTTTAGATATAGTGTATTTCTGCAAAAAAAATTTTTAGCAAAAATTGCAAAGCAACATAAAACCGCAAATCGGTTATATCCACCTTTAAATAGTCGTAGAATGTCAGAAATGAATGAGCAACTTAATGAAGACTCTTTTCCGTTAAGACTTGTAAGAAGACGAATCAATGAAGCGGGACGAAATTGAATAGAAAAAATTCACTCCTGTCAAAAAATATATTGAGGCATGGCTGAATTTAACAAAAAAAAGTTTCATAAATGACCACAATTTTAGAATAAAGAATTTTGCAAGAAGAAAATTAAGTCAAATTATATCTGGTAAGATGACAAAGCAATCGCCATGAAATAAGTTTAAAATTTGCCACCAAAACTTCATCAGGGTGTAGAGAGATTGTACTGGCCTGATTTTCTTAGCGTTGATATTAAATTGATAACAAAATGGATTCAATTGAACGTATATTAAGGCATTGTCAGGACTACGATAGAGCCTTTAGGGCTCGCTCTTTTCATTTACTAAAAAGTATGCTTTATATGTGATCATGGTTGTATACAACGGAACTTATTTCAATGAGATCATTTAAAAAGGCTATAGAAAATATAGACTTAAAATAAGAATCACCCAAAATTTCTCCATACAAAATTCGGTTAATTTTCGTTTTGAAACCGCAAAAAAAATTGTACGGTTTTGCACGTTTTTGGGCGAAAATTCGTTTGTTGGTTTGGCTATTTGCCATACAAAAATCACCTAATTTTTTAGGACTATTTAACTTTTTGTTTTCGAGTGTTAGTTCACATTTACTACTAGTGAAATGGTTATAACTATTACTATCACTCGATCATCATGTTTTTAAAAAAGTTTTTAGTTACAATTAGTCCCCGCCCCGCGATAGTCATACCTATTGATAACTACTAATGAATAATATTTATTTCTTTCTCCAGATTTTTTCATTTATTTAATTAATTCAAGAGAGCTAATTCTGTTCAAGCACTCCGACACCGCAAGATTGCATTTTAGGGAATTTTTACAAATTTTGGGCAAATTTTCGTTTTTATTGGGTGGTTTTTTTACATTTTTCCTTAATTTTTTTTTTTTTGGGAATTTTTCGTTATAGTGATTTTTAATTTTATTTTTTGTGCGATTTTTCTGTGGACGATATTTCCTACCTCCATCTTCTACCTCAAAATTTAAAATTTTGTAGAAAGATTGCATAATACTTAAATGTTGTCAACAGACATCAACTATTAAACTATTTTTGTTAAAAATTGCGATTATTTTTTTTTTTTGGTTAAATTTTTTCAAAAGGGCCTAAAACGACTAAAAACGGCCTCGGGGCTTTTACAATTAAAAAAGGCTCACAAAAGCCCTAAAAGCCCCCAAATATCATCTTTGATAGAGCCTTGTAGGTCCAGTTATAATCATTTTTGTTCAAACATTTCACAGCACGCACAACACAATTAATGGCCATTTCGGTTTTTTTTTCTTATAATATTAAAAAAAAGGAATTGAAGCATTATTTATGGCCTTAGCTTCTTAAAATTATATTCTAGTTGCTGAACTCATCCCGGGGAACCAGTGTTTTTGAGTGAAAATTCTGATGACAACTCTATAGAATTTATTCTCTTTGTGATATAACAGAACATTTTTTTTGATTTTATTTTTTACAAATCCTCTTTTACATATTTTTGTTGTTTTTGTTTAAAAAAAACGTAGAATTTTAATAATAAACAGTGTGCTATTTTTTATTTAAGAACATAAAAAACTTAAAGTGCCTTTAAAATGTCATTGTATTTTAACGATTTTAAAACATCTAATGTTCCTTTTAATGAGTAAATATTGTGCTTTATATTGTTTTTAAATATATTTACTTTTAGTATTTATTTCATTATTTTTTTATTATTTTTTGAAAAAAAAACAAAAAATACAAACAATTTTTAAACACTATTTACGACTTCAAGTGATTTTATTAGCTGTTAGTTTTAATTGAAAAAAAATTGTGTAAATTTGCTTACACGGACTTACACGGATTATTTAAGTCGCATTTCAGGATTTTTACTCTCTTCGGGCTGGAATCACTGATTTCGAATTGAATATAAAGTGCATTGAATATAAAATGCAATTTGAAAATATAGAGTTTGAATATTTTTACGAAACTGTGCAAAATAAGTTCAACACTACAAAATAAGTTAAGACAAAGATTATTTTTTTTATTTCGGAATTCCATGGTTGTCAAGATACCATTTTCTTGTCTTGAGGTTTGAAAAAAATAATTACAAAACTTGAAAACTTAAGAAATTCTGAACGAAACGAAAAAATCAATTATGGACAAATTAAAATTTGAAATGAGCTTACTTGTCGACATTCCAAAACCTGGATGTGGAACAACAAACGATGGAAATACTGCAAGGCGTTTTTTTATGCAGCCATCTTTAGCATCATCAATAACTGGAGTTGACAAAATTTTAATAGAAAGATTCGGTATTATTCTTAAAACCATGGCATGTGGCTATGCAGTCAATGCAGAAGCTTTCCGAGAATACGCAATAAATACTGCAAAACTCTACATCCAATTATATCCATGGTATTATATGCCATCTAGCGTTCATAAAATTTTAATACATGGCGCAGATATAATACAAAGCGTTTCTTTACCGATTGGAATGATGTCAGAAGAAGCCTTAGAATCGAGAAATAAAGATTTCAGAAACATTAGAGAACATCACACCCGAAAAATTTCGAGAGAAAAGACAATGCAAGATTCATTTCATTATTTGCTGTTTTCTTCGGATCCGATAGTTTCGTCAATTTCTAAAACATCGTCTCTTCAACATCGAAATTTACAACCGCTATGCAAGGATGTCATTGGATTGCTTTCAGACCCAAATTTACCAGATACGGAGAGCTTTCAAGATGGTTGCTCAGATGATAGTTCAGATACTGACTAAAAATTCTGTATATGATATATGTATATATGTATTGATCTAAATTCTGCTGTTATTGAAATAAGTCGCTCAATATTTTAACCCTTTCAAGGCAGATTTGTCAAATTCTGGAAAAAATTATATGAAAAACGTATATGAAAATGTTACGCTGATCAATAGATTGCAAGCGAATAATAAATAAATATATATACATATATTTATATGTATATATTAATAAATATTATATGAAACAAAACTATAAGCAAGACAATTTTCCGTGTTTAAATTTATTCAATTCGCTTTTAAAATATGGTTTATACTGAAATAGTTTATGTTAATAGGTAAAATTTAAAAGATGCACCATTTTCATTTTATAATTCACAAAGCTTTGAAAAATCGTGTCTCAGGAAAAACGCGTTTTAAGTTTTGGTAAAACTATTTTATGTAAGGTTCTAACTTCACAAAATTGCTGTAAAAGCTTTTGTAATTCGCGGATTTTAAAACATTCTAGAAACTTTCCCCTATTATAAAATGATAAATAATACTTTTTAGCAGACCTGTCCTTTGCGGCACTACGCCCACTTCACCAATGATAGCCATTTTTCGAATGGAACTTTAACTTTACATGTTCTTTCATTGTAAAGTATGTCCTAAGCAGCAAAACAGAGTTGCGACTTTCCTGACACCAGATTGGTCAAAAGATCCACTGTGCTACTGCACGTTTATTGTCCACTTAAAATTGTTGCTTTTTAATCGTTGTAATAGGTGTTAGGCGGCAGTTCGAATTCCATTCAAGTACGGGTCAGGTTTAAGCAAGTTTCGTTAAATGATGTAGAAGAACGATATAACGTAGAGCAGGGATGATATTTGGAGGCTTTTAAGGCTTTTTCGAGCCCTTTTTGATTCCGTAAGCCCCGAAGCCCTTTTCATTAATTTTATGCCCTTTTAAAAAATTCTACTGAAAAAAGATCATCTAAATAGAATGTCATCGATGCACTAATTTTAAATTTTTAATAAAATGATTTTAAATCGATCTTAGTAAAATAAGTTCTGTTGAATTTTTTGAATTATAGCTTTAGGAAAACAAAAAACTCAAATAATTCTTCCAATTTTGTTTTTTTTTTTAAGCTATATTTAAGCTATATGCGCCTATGCAGGTACGATTTTGGTAGGCTATAGAAATAGTTCACTTGAAAAAATGTATTAAAACTGAAGGAAAAGACGTTCTTATATTTTGTATAAGGCCGCAATGTTAGTATTATGCAGAATAACCACTATTTTGTATTCGATTGACATCTACGGGGAAACTCCTTACAAACATTTGGTATCTACTATAATGGAGGAAGTATGAAAATTCCTGCACATCCTCCAAAAGAATGTCTAAATATTTGAAAAGATTTTACTTTTAATAGTATCCCAAGGTAATTCCTTAGGTTTAAGAATGGAATTTTGAGGTGGACAGCTTTATGCAATAAACATTCCTTACATCATTTTATCATGCATATATGTAGGTGAAAAGGCGAACCCTCTAAAAAAGGCTCCATCCTACGATGAACGATGAATGATGAATGATGAACGATCAATGAATTTTTTTCCATTTTGTTTTATTTAATCTGTTTGGTATCCCATATAAATCTTCATGCTCTTTCAGATTATGGCGTCGGAGTTTATCTTAAATGAATGCTCCAGAAGTAATAAGCAATTATTTGCAAAAAATTTAAATTTTTTGCACCTAAAAAAGTAAACTTTAGATCTAAATATGAAGTCGGTATTATACATACTCTTTTCCGAACAGAAAAGTGATTTTGAGTCATAAATTTTAAGAAATATTGGGCTTGGAAAAAAATTCAGCATAGCAGTCCCAAAATGGTAGGCGAAATGAAAATTTTTCAATTTCAAAATGTTTCAACTCGAAAACTTTAAGCTTTTTCAGAAACAAAAAAAATTAAGACAGCGGAAACTGCTATTGAACATTTTTTTGTCACCTTATTCGATGTAACTAATTTTGTTGTTCAAGGCTCTATAGTCCAAAATTGTATACAATTATTCATTACTAAATTTATCCATTTCGGAATATTTTTTTTTTGGTAGAACTGATTTGATTTTGGTATCATGCCCACTCCATCCCGCATCATTGATTCGTTTTCTTACAAGCCTTAACGCACATCTATTTCATATCCGATATTTCATAACCGAAGGCTCGAAAGAATACTCCTAAGACCTTTGACGATAAATATATGGATCCGATTTGCGGTTTTCTGTACTTTTTTGTGGTACTTTTCTATTTTTATTTGTATTGTTAACTTATTAAATAATTGGCTTTGTTAAAAAGTTTTTGGAGAAATTAACTATACTGATAATTTGTTGGCATATTTTTGACTTTTGCAATCAATGCACAAGCATTTTTTTTTAAAGTTCAATCGGAACTCTATATATGAAATGAAATCTATTAAAGCGAAACAATTTAACTATATCACTTCGGCCCACAATTTTTGATTCTGAGAGCTGATCGTTTTAACTAAAGTGTGCTATTTTTGTGACAAATAAAAAACTTCCCCACTAAGGTAAAACAGTAAAGGTGAAAGCAAAAAACAAAAACGTGATCTTCAAATTGTTTTGATTTCCCGAAACAGTTAATTCGAAATCTATTTGGATATTTGTGGTCATAGCTGAATATTCAAATAGAAAGTCTTTAATATTGAATTACCACTAAAGACCCCATTCTTGTTAAAATTGCCCTATTTTTGTATTTTGGCCCTTTTACAACTAAGCACATATCGTCCCTGACGTAGAGTAGAGTTCAGGAGGAAGAGCACATTGATAAAACCATTATCGAAAATCCTGTGATTTGTTCATACAGCATTTGTACACACCGTACAAAAAAAAACCTTTGCACACACACACATACATCACTATTCAAGACCTGCATAAAAGTACCTAGTCACTTTCCTACGCAATTATTAGCTCTGTAATGACAACAATTACAACGATGTGAGCATATGTCGGTGAACTAGACGCGTTCTACTTTTTTTAACTCTTTTCATCAATTTATGCGTTTTTTAATACATAAACGGATATTTTTTATGCTATTGTACGAGGGGTGCCTTTTATATTTCGGGATTAGAGAACAAAAACAAATATTAATCATCGAAAATCACTTTATTGTTTTTCAAAATATTCTCCATTAAGATCTATACACTTTTGCATGCGTTTGAACTAATTGTCGAAGCACTTTTGCCACTCTGATTGAGGTATCTCCAAAACATGCATTCTGAATGCCGCAACCGCTTCTTCGGGCGTCGAAAATCTTTGTCCACGCAGTTTATTCTTCACGGTTGGGAATAAAAAGAAGTCATTCGGTGCCAAGTCAGGACTATACGGCGGATGACCCATCAAATCGATGTTTTGGGTGCTCAAAAATGCAGTTGTTTGAGCCGATGTGTGAGAGCTCGCATTGTCGTGGTGAAGAGTGATCCGTCTTCGGCGGTTGGTTTTCCTGATTTCTTGGAAGACAACTGGCAAACAAATGGTTGTGTAACACTCAGAGTTGACTGTTCTGCGTTGTTCTAGTGGTACGGTTGCGACATGTCCATATTTTCCGAAAAAACAGGCGACCATTTGCTTGGAAGTGCTTCGTGCGCGAACAACTTTTGTTGGATTTGGCTCATCTTGAAACACCCATACAGTCGACTGCTGTTTACTTTCGGGCTCATACGCGTAAATCCACGATTCATCACCTGTCACGATGTCATAGACGTGTTTCGAAGCACCGCGATCGTATTTTTTGAGCATTTCCTTCGACCAATCGACACGAGCCTTTTTTTGAGCGATTGACAAATTGTGTGGGATCCAACGCGAACAAATTTTTTTGACAGTCAAATGTTTATGCAATATTGAATGTATGCTGGTCCCACTTATGCCTAAGGTTGCCTCAATCTCACGATAGGTAACATGACGATCTTGCAATATCAGTTCGCGCACAGCATCAATGGTTTTCGGAACAACAGCTGATTTCGGACGACCTTCACGAAATTCGTCTTGGAGTGAACTACAACCACGATTGAATTCACCATACCATCGATAAACACTGGTCCTTGATGGAGCTTCATCGCCAAAAATTGAATTAAGTTCATCCATGCACTGTTGCTGTGTTAATTCACGTCGAAAGTTGTAAAAAATAATCGCACGAAAATGTTCACGATTTAATTCCATTTTTAGACCGAGATGAATCTTTTAAGTTACTATAAACAACACAAATAGCGCTGGTATGTCAAAACGTACTGAGTACGTATAAGCCAACAAATGTCAAACTTTGCGATAGAGCTTTCAGTTGACAGATTGCAACACCAGGGTTGCCAAATCCCGAAATATAAAAGGCACCCTACGTATATGATATATACGAGTATATGAAAATATTTTTATATCTGTGATTTTGCCGCCATCTTAAAGTGCCGCCCGGAGCGGACTGCCCCCTCTCCCAACGCTATGCAACTGCAACTGAATTTATTTACCATTTAGTAGAACAAAGTATATGGCTACTGCTCCGTTAAACCGCATGAGTTTCCTTGTTAACAATTATAGCGTTTTTGATGTTAATTTGTCAAAAGGTCAACTAAAAAGTAGATTTAAAATAGTTGTGTAATTAGATTTATGTGTATACATGGTTAGTTGTTACGTCTTGTGGTGTCCTTGAGCCCATTGGAAGGTAAATTTCTCCCACATTAACTTTTTTAATGGTCACTGGTATCCATAACATTGACATTTTTTAATGATTACTGATTACTAGCTGAACTCTATTGCTATTGCATGTCATGTTGAATTTATTTGACCACTTTTTTAACTTTTGATTGACAGTTGCCATTTTAACAGAGTTCCATCACTAGAGTTTCAATATCGAACTTTTGCATTTTCACATTTTTGCAGTTTGCATCAACCCGTGAATGCCGCATATGATACCAACTGAAGAAAGGAGCAAACAAACTAAAGCCATGGTAATAACACGGGGAAATATTAAAAAGCAAGGAAAACTTGGAGCAGGGAGAAATGCACATCTTAACAGGAGACTCGCAAACTCTTTATTTAGGATTTGACGTCAATTATTGACGTTTCGTTCGTACCAAAAATGGCTATAATCAAACCATTATACAGGGTACCCTCCATATAACCCGAATTTTAAATATCTCGTATCTTTAAAAAGAAATACTTTATTTTATTATAATCACACTCAAATATTTTCAGTATTATAGCAATGGTCTTCACTAAAACTGGGCTGGGTCAAATCAGTTTTTGGGGTACCTCTCATAAAACTTCAATTCTTAAAACCCGAGTACTTTTATCATAATCACGTTATTTGAACAAAATTACATAGTTTAAAATAGCCTGAACCCCCATATAACCCACGTTTTTGAAACACTTCACTTTAACTTTTTATAAAAAATGCGTTTTTTCAAATAAAGATTCCTTATAAAATATGCTAATTTCCTTTTGTGCTACCCCAATTTAAACCAATTTTTCAAAACACCAAATTTTTTAACACAAAAAATAATTTGAGATCATTTATTAACAAAAATTTAAAAAATAATATATTCATATATTTTATATATAAAAAAGAAAATAAAAGTGAAAGTTAAATTACAAATAGAAAACAATTATGTTTAAAAATTTTTGTAGTTAATCTGTTTCATCCGAAGTGCCACTTGAAACAAAATCTTCAAAATTTATATCAGAAATGAAGCTATTATGAACATCGGCATCTGTACTTTCTTTTATAATATATGGCAATAAATCTTTATAATCATTTCGTTTTGTTTTGGAGATATGTCTTTTCGAAGAAATGAGAAGATCCGAATTTATCAGTAATGCAGCCATTAGATCTCGATTGCAATTTTCCCTTGAATATTTCTAATGTGACCTAATCGATAGGGGAACAGGGGGCGAACCTTCACATGGCAACGTGTCTGACCGCCTCAACCTGGCGAGGCCAGCATTATCCATGTCGAAATCATCTCAAGTCAACACAAACCTCCACGTGGTGTTCCCTGGGCAACGGCAAACTGGCATCCGTCAGTTTGACGGCTAATTTGACCGGCGGGTCGCTCCATAGACCTTAAACATGGAATGTGCGCAGGGTTTGGGTCTCGCCACATTACTACTGCCCAATGAAAACTAAACCAGCCTCGGATAAGAACCCCAATTACGTTGACTACCACCGCAAACGAAAAACGGACAATGATTTACGGATATGCACCTGGAATGTCCGGAAACTATATAGGGAATGTACCATTATCCAACTGGCGGAAGCTCTCAAAACAATAAAAGCTGACATCACCGCCGGCCAGGAAATGCGATGGAAAGAGCAAGGCTGCTCTAAACAAGCACACTGTGATATCTACTACAGTTGCCATGCGGAGAGCTGCGAATTAGGATGTGGATTCGTCGTAAGCCGGAAACTACTCCACCTTGTTTCCCGGTTCACACCTGTGAACGAAAGATTAGCCACGATCCGCATCAAGGCAAAATTTTTCTTCATCAGCCTTATTTGCGCGCACGCCCCGACGGAGGAAAAAAACGCAGCATTACGGCCCATGACGTGAAAACAGTCCTCGGCGATTTTAATGCGAAAGTCGGAAGGGAAGGCATCTTTGGCCCCACTGTCGGTCAGTTCAGTCTTCATGAGACCTCCACGAACAATGGTCTAAGACTGATCGACGTCGCCGCGGCACGAAACATGGTAGTTAGTAGCAACACATTTAAGCACCTCGACATCCACAAGGCCACCTGGCTGTCCCCGGATCAAAAAACGCGAAACCAATTTGATCATGTTGTAGTCGACGGAAGGCATGCCTCTAGTGTTCTAGATGTGCGTACATTTCGGGGGGTCAACATTGACTCCGACCATTCTCTTGTTGCAGCCAAGATCCGCATGCGATTATGCAATGCGAAGAACATACGCACAGGAATGCACGAAAGCTGAATGTCGCTAAGCTGCAAAAAAAAGGACTGCCGAAACCTACTCCGCTCAACTCTCGGCTAAGCTCAACCAACCAACCTCTGGACCCGATGACGCTGGCGGACTTTGGGCGCATATATCTCAATCCATGCGCGCTGCCGCTGAAGAAGTTATTTGTTTCCGGCGCCTGCAACCTCGGAAACAATGGTATGATCAGGATTGTCGCATCGCGACAGCAGTAAAAAACACCGCTTATAGAAAAACACATGTCAGCTGCAACACAAGCCGTACAAGAAAACTACCACGAAAAGAGGAAGGAAGAGAGGCGCCTTTTCAGACGCAAGAAAAGAGAGCAGGAAAAGCGTGAGCGTGAGGAACTAGAGGTATGCCAGGGCACGAAGGATGCACGAAAATTCTATCAACAGGTTAAGCGTCTAACCCAAGGTTTCAAGCCCAAAGCATCCACTTGTAGAGACGAAAATGGAGATCTGAATACGGATACACAGTGTGTGCTCTGATTGTGGAGACAGCACTTTTCCAATTTACTTACAGGCGACGATTCCACCAATACCGCCCATGGAGAGCGCAGTTCAGTGCCACGAAGTGGAAGTATCACCACCTAGCCATGAAGAGGTTCGAGGTGCTAGCCAACGACTCAAAAAAAAAATAAGGCAGCGTATGCTGACGGCCTGTCAACTGAATTGTTTAACACCGGAGGCGATGAATTGATAAGGCGCATGCATCACCCCATCAGCAAAATATGGCTAGCAGAAAGCATGCCCGACGATTGGAACCTCAGCGTACTGTGCCCTATACTTAAGAAAGGAGACCCAACAATCTGCGCAAGTTATAAAGGTATCAGTCTTATTTCCATCGCATATAAGGTTCTCTCCAGCTTACTGTGTGAAAGATTAAAGCCGGTTACAAAAACACTGATTGGAACTTATCAGTGTGGCTTTCGACCTGGAAAGTCCTCCGTAGACCAGATTTTCACGCTACGACAAGTCCTGGAGAAAACCCACGAAAATCAAATTGACACACATTATCTCTTTGTCGATTTTAAAGCTGCGTTCGATAGCCCGAGAAGAGATTGCCTATAGACAAGAATGTCTGAGTTCGGTATACCTGCAAAGTTGATAAGACTTTGCAGAATGACGTTGAGCAACACACGCAGCTTCGTCAAGGTAGGAAATGACCTCTCCGAAATCTTCAATACTGAAAGAGGTTTCAGACTATTCTCTATAAAGGTGTCCAGCTCCTTGCGTACGCTGATGATATTGATATTGTCGGCAGAACCAAGAGAGATGTTACCGCTATCGAAAAGGAATCAGCCAAAGTGGGTTTGACGATAAATGAGGGTAAAAGAAAGTATATGCTGTCTACAAACAAGGGAGCTTGGCGTCTAGGCTCCCACGTTTCATCCGGCAGCTATAACTTTGAAGTAGTCAAGGAGTTCGTATACCTTGGCATCGCCATTAATACCAACAACGAAATCAGCCTGGAGATAAAACGAAGAACAATAATTGCTAATTGGTGCTACTACGGGCTCAAAAGCAACTAAGTTTCAGAGCCCTCTCCCGATCGACGAAACTAACACTCTACAAGATGCTCGTTCTACCTGTGCTGCTTTATGGCGCTGAGGCATGGGTAGTTTCGCAAAATTCTTTGCAAAATCTTCGGTCCGGTTCGTGTCTGTGTGAGCTCTACGAAGACATTGACGAAGTGCAGCGTATAACTCTGCAGTGACTACGCTGTCATGTCCATCGTATAGACGACGAAGCTCCAGCGAAAAGGGTGCTCGAGGCGAGGGTCGCTGGTCAACGACGATGAGGGAGTCCATGCCTCCGATGGATGGACCAGGCTGAAGAAGCCCTAACGGCACTTGGCGTATCCGATTGGAGAAGGCGCGCGCAAAGCAGAGGTGCCTGGCGAGAGCTGACGAGGTCGGCCGAAACCCGTATACGGGTTGTTACGGCTACCTAAGTAAGTAAGACCTAATCGATATTTTCTAGATCCTGAATTTTCAGTATAGCTTTCGAAATAAGTCACACATAAATGAAGCTCGGTACGAACTTACTATAAAAGCAAAAAAAATTTTATTCGAATTTTAGTGAAAATAATATGAAAAAAGTTAAAAAATCCATAAAAATTCGCATTATGTTTGGTCCAATGGCAAAAATTTAAGATTTTTTGATGCAGATTGGAATAACTTTTTCATTACTATTATTTTTGACCGTTTATTTTTTTCTAACTACCATACCAGCCAATATTTTTAGTCGAAATATTTTGGAAAACATCATGACATAAACCATAAATTCTTTTGAGGAACTAAACCCAACCACTATTTTTTCAATGGAACGCGAGGCGCCTTAAAAATATACGTATGTGGGTATATGTGTATATCACGTAAAGATTTCGAAACCGCTAATCCAATTTTTATACCAAAGCCTTGAGAGGGTTCCTGTAAAGTCTGGTGCCGATCGTAAAGGGGGCGTGGCGTCTTAAACAGTTTTCGAATTATTGGTCGCATAGCCTCGGAATTCAATATTCGACCTCAATTTACACATGCCGTTCCACTGGTAACATTTTATTGGCGTTGGACGAGGGGCATGGTAGTTTTTCAGCACCCCAAATTTTCGGTATAGCTTTCACTTATCAATTTTAACTTATCAAATTCACTTATCAATGAAACTCGGTACGAACTAAGCCCTCTTTAAGGGTATAAGCTAGTTCATATAAATATATATAGTGACCGCCACTTGGCCCCATTGAACTTACATACCAAATTTCAGTACTAAAACGTGTACAGCTCAGAAATTACAATGATTTCTGAAAAGTCAGCGTAGATAAAGTGCACGCCCATTTTTATAAAGGTTCTGGCAGTAACCATATGAACTAACGTACCAAATTTTAGTCTTCTACTGTAGAAAAGTCTGATATATATCCTTTGTACAGATTTGTGGGCGGTAAAAGTGGGCGTGGAAACATTTATAAATTAAGTGATCGCCAATTGGACCATAGCACCTACATACCAAGTTTGACTATCAAAACGTTCACATCTCAGGAATTAAAATTATTTCTAACCGATAGCTCTGGCATCTAGTGCTTACTTAGTTATAATTTTTTTATTATAATTAACTATAGTACATAAATAAATAAAATAAAATTATTTCTGAAGAGTGGGAACAGATATAGTGCTACGATGCCCATTTTTTGCAAAGCTGTCGAGACTGTACAGCTTCACTCTTAACAACTTAATTAACAAATTTAAGTATTTAGCGATGAAAATCGTCTGATTTATAGAAGTTCTATTGATCTATGTGTATTGACCACAAGTGGGGGTGGCAAACTTTACATATATATATTGACCGCCCCTTAGAGCACCTGCATATCAAGTGCTACTATCAAAACGTGTACAACTCAGGAATAAGCATAATTTCGAAAAAATAGGCGTATAAATGCTAAGACCACGCTCATTTTTTAACCATATGTAACCATATATGAACTCAGTAACCATATGAACTAAATTACCAAATCTTAGTTCTCTACGGTAAAAGCCGTCTGATATAAAGCATGTTTACTGATTTGTGGGCGGTAAAAGTGGGCGTGACAGCATTTATATATAAATAGGGACTGCCACTTGGACCCATAGCACCTGCATACCAACATTCACTATCAAAACGTGTACAACTCAGGAATAAGCATGATTTCGATAAAAGGGGCGTAGATATAGTGCGACCATGCTCATTTTTTGTACATTGACCGACTGTACAAAACTGTAAATTACCAAGTCTTAGTCTTCTACGGCAAAAGCCGTCTAATATAAAACATATTTACTGATTTGAGGGCGGCAAAAGTGGGCGTGACAACATTTTTATATATATAATGACTGCCACTTTGATCCATAACACCTGCATACAAAGATTCACTATCAAAACTTGAACATCTCAGGAACTGAAATTACTTTTGAAAAGTGGGTGTAGGCATAGTGTGGCCACTCCCATTTTTTGTACAGTGACCGACAGTAACCATCTGATCAAAATTACCAAATTTTAGTGGTATACGATTAAAACAGTCTGATATACACACATACCCACATACATACATCCATTTCTATATATGTATGTAGATCAGACCCATTTTATCTCTAAACTATTTTTGTATTTTTATTTTTTGCTCAAAAAAAATTCGTTTGTTTTCTTCGCCAAGTACCTGCCAGCATTTGAAAGGCATCCTGTATGCAATATGAATTAGGCATTCAAAAGTTTTAATCCATGCATGCAATGTAGATAATCCATATTGTAGATGTCTTTCGTCTATAGTTCTTTGCATGCAATGAAAAGAATTCATTACAGATAGAGTCGCTCCACATAGATAACAACTCATTGATGCCCAATTATGTGCCAAAACATTTGTAACTACACCATCAACCATTGTTAAATACAATTTTAAATTAATTTCAACGTTAAAATCAATAACTCTTGTTTTAAATGGCAGAAGTTTTTCTATTTGCACCATTAAATTCATTTCTACATTATGAATTAATGAAGGTTTTTCTTGCATAAAAATAAGTTTAATAGGTCTGCAAAATAACACAGATGATGAGGTTTTGTTCAACCATACTTCTCCCTGGCTATCAATATTAGTCATTTTCAGAAGAACCATTGCAACAATAAACAATAATTCATCAGTCATGTTTTCATCGGAAAATTTTTGTTTGTAAACACTATTACCGGAACTACCATCAAAGTCATATTTGCATTCAAGAACACAATAATATTATTTTTTATTTCAATTATTTTTAATAAACTTGAAGCAGTTTGATTAAGCAGGTCCTTCATTCTTACTTCAGCTGATACTTCTGAAACTAAAATAGGCTTTGGTATAAGGTAATTTTTGTGTGTTTCAATTATTTTGTAATCAGGAAAACATTCAGGACGAAGACTGTTTACAACCCAACGCAATATTCTATAACGCCTTACCGATAATTTCAATTCATAATATAGGCCAAGTGCTTGAAATGGTGGCAGACATTGATTTGTCGACTCAATAAGTTTCCTTTTGGCTAATAAACTCTCTACACTTTCAATTTCTTTTGGAGATTTCTCATTGACTAATTGCTGATCTTTTCAGAGCTTTGTTCGACTGGATGCTTCTTTGAAATTCACTTGTTTTCTACCCTCTTTTGTTTCAGTTTTTAACCGACTTCAAAAAGGAGGAGGTTCTCAAGTTCGTCGGTTTCTCTGTTTTTTTTTTTTTGTTTTTGTAAATGTATGTACATCGATAAATCCTAAACCATATGCCTGGTTGCCATAATTTTTGGTGAACAGATAGAAATCATAAACACGGACGTGCCCGTAAAAAAGTGGGCGGTATTCGAGAACTGGGTGTGGCAATAATAGATCTCGCAATACTAGATACTACTGTATCTCAAATAATATTGACACAAGGGTACTGCAGTTTTGTGTAGGGGTAGGCACAATTATTAGAAATTACCGTCGAGAAAATGGACATCGACAAATCGGAGTGGGAATATTAGAAAAACACTGTATCTCGAATAAAATTGACACTAGTGCCCTGCAATTTAGTGTAAGGGTAGACACAGTTAATACAAATTACGGTCAATAAAGTGGGCGGTATTCGACTACTGGGCGTTGCAATAACGTATTGTGAATGAAATCGAGACACGTGTTCCACAGTAAAAATAAAAATTTCTGGAAACTAGCAACAACAACTTTTAATGCAAAAATGTAACGGTACATGTCATTGATCCCATGGCATAAAAATATTCGCATTATATTTCAACTTAGTTGTGAAAATGTCATTGAACGAGTTTGAGCGTCGAAGAATCATTTGTAATTTTTGTGAAAAAAATCCCAATAAGACCAAAAATGAAATTTTTCACCATTTCAAAGACATGGGATATAAAAAATCAACTATATATAAGACAATTCAACAATTTAGAAATAAAAACCAAATAGAAAGAAAAACTGGTTCCGGTAAAAAGTGTGTTTTACAAGACAGCAAAGTTCGTGCTCAGCTGAAAGCCGATACAGTGGGTCGGACTGCAAAATCTTACCGGCAGTTGGGAAGAAAATATGATGTGGACAAAAATACTATAAAAAAATATTTGAAATCTATGGACGTGCAAATTAAAAAAAGACAAAGTAAGCCGGCAGCTACGGAAAAGCAAATAAAAATTATAAAATCTAGGCTGAGAGCGCTTTCTGGAAAATACTTTGCAACAACTGCTACTTACAAGTGTGTGATGGATGATGAGACTTATATCACTGTGGAAGGCAACGAATGGCAGCCAAAACATTATTTCGAGTCTCACAATCACAAAGCACCAGAAAGAGTCAAATATATCCAGAAAACAAAGTTTCCAGGAAAAGTTTTATTGTGGTTGGCAATCAGCGAGCATGGTATCAGTGAACCGATTTTTTTCAAAGGTGGTTTAGCAGTCTCTGCTCAAACTTATACCGAAAAATGTATGCCTGTGCTTCAAAATTTCATTAAAAAATATCATAGCCGCGATAAAATAGTTTTCTGGCTAGATTTGGCATCGTCACATTATGCAAAGGCAACCTTGCACGATTTGGAAAAGCGTGGTATTGAATTTGTACCAAAGGATTATAACCCACCAAATGTTCCACAGCTGCGACCAATTGAAACTTTTTGGGCGAATTTGAAGAGAAATGTGTACAGTAAGGGATATACAGCAAAAAATACAGGCTGCCTAACAAATAAAATCAAAAAAGAGCTCAAGAATATCGACACAAGTGGAATTCAGGAGTCGATGAGGACACTGCCTCAAAAAATACGAAAAGCGAACCGTTACGGAGTAAATATGTTTTTGTAAATTTAGTTTACATTTCAAAATATTGGAATAAATCTTTACTTATACTTTAAAAACTTTTTATATATTTTATTTTTTAAACGACACAATTGTCCAGATTTTATTCACCATACGTTATTATAAAAACAGTGCATCTCGAATAATATTGACACTAGGGCACTGAAATTTATTGTAGTACAGGGGTAGGAGGAATTAATAAAAACTACGGTCAATAAAGTAGGCGTTATTCGATAAATGTGCGTGGCAATACTAGATAAACACTATCTCAGTTAATATTGACGCTGGGGTACTGAAATGAAGAACAGGGGTAGGCACAATTATTACAAATAACGCTCAAGAAAGTGGGCGCTTATTTAACAAAGGGGCGTGGCAATATTAGAGAATGGGTATAATTATTTCAAAACACGTCACATCTAATTTTAACTTAAAAGACAGATATTTGAAACAACCAACAAACTTTCAGAATTTAATAGAACAAATTTTTTAAGAACAATTGTATTTATGTAGTTTATACACTTTTTTTGAAAATTTATCATATTCTCTAAAAAGGAAGAAATAAAAGCTTTTTTAAAAAAGAAACAACCGATTACAAAATCACAACAAAGTAAAAAATAATTTTAAAATTTTCCTTTTAATTTCTTGGTCATATTTGACAATTTATTTAAGCATATTATTACATTGGAAAACTTATTATTTGAATTTTTTTCTAATTTGTTTAATTATCATAAATATATTAATTTCTTCATGAATACAAATGCTTTGAAGTTGGCGCTTCTGATTAAAAGTCTGATTATATTAGCGCCGACCTTAAAAGCATTTGTATTCATGAAGAAGTTAATATATTTATGATAATAAAACAAATAAGAAAAAAATTAAAACAATAAGATTTCTTATGTAATAATATGTTTAAATAAATTATCAAATATGACCAAGAAATTAAAAGGAAAATTTTAAAATTATTTTTGACTTTGTAGTGATTTTGTAGTCGGTTGCTTTTTTCTAAAAAAAGTTTTTATTCTAAAAGCAGGGCTATCTTGTGCGTCTGAGGAGAATCTGAGTTAAATTACTAAAACGCGAATGAACTTACATCATTTAACCTGTCAGTAAAACAAATAAGAGGAGATTGGAGCCAATCATGATGTTTTGTTTCGAATGCAGATGCTTATCAATGCACAGTTTTAAGTTCTTGATTAAATTTAAAAACAATAAAGTGATCTTTGTTATGAGTATCATTACTTAAAAAAGGCACTGAATAGAAAGATTTTAAAAATGTTTCTATATTCTCCTCTTGCTTAATAATTGTACAATCAATCCTTGATTGTTTCCAATCAAACATCTCTACAAAAAACATCTCTAATAAAAAGTGGTGGTGCCATTTCTAAAACATTGTTTTGTTAGCAAAAAATAAATTCACTAAATGTGAGAAATTGTTCACCTTTTATATTTTATATTTTAAAACTGGTTAATTTCAATTTTAAATTTTTGATAAATATATTAACTTTGATAGACTTTGATTTAGTTAGGTAAAAATAATTTTGCTTATTTTCAAGATAACGGCATAAACCATATGTTTTTGACAATCAAAAAGACTGATAGCAAAAATAGTTCGCGTCCTGAAACTATGCAGTACAATTTTTTAAACAGGTGTGCATTCAAAAAGTTTGTAATATTAATATATAATGGGCTCTATTTTGGATAAAAAAGTACGGGTCAGACCAACTTGGAAATAACTGTACCCAATTTTACGCATATTTTAAGTGAGCGGATTTTTTGGTACAAAACTTGATTCGATCATAATATATACTCTCATTTAAAATGTTCTCTCTCTAACTCATATACTATATAACACTTTTAATAGCTTTAAACGTTCAGGGTTGTATTGGAAGTGGTCGCATTCGTATTGAAAGCGGACTACGCCTATCTTTTGCATGTTTCGCAGTTTCGATGCAACTTTCACACATACCATATCTTATATAAGTACCTCAAATATAAGCTATTTTATAGTATTTACACTGTTGTGGGTTATATGGGAGGTGGGCGTGTTCGTTTGTTTTACTGTTTTAACTGTTTTAAAAAAATTATCATTTGTCCAGGAATTTTGGTGAATATGTGAACCAAACTTCATGTAATTATCTCAAGTGTTTCCGATAATTCTACGCTCGCGGACCACATCTTTTCAAGTGACATGTTCGGGAGTAGGTTCTACGAAAATTTTTTTCTTGGTTTAATACCCAAGGAATTAAAAATTTAAAAAATACTTCTATATAAACATTACTCCTTTAAGATTAAACATTTTTTTCCCAAAATGAAATAACGTGATTTTTATGTAAATTTTACCAAAAATACCCATTACGAAAAATGACGTAATAATAAAACGACGCAAAATCGCACCTCTATATTTTCAACATATTTTTTAAATGAGTTGATAAATAACAAAAAAAATTTCCGAGAAACAAAAATAGTTTTTGGAGCATTCACTCTCAAAGTTGGAAAATAATTTTCGGTTTTTCAATTTCAGTAAGTTAAACATCACTAAAAAGGCAATGCTTAATGTTGAATAACTTCTGAAGTAAATACTAGATTTAAATAATTAAATTCATATTGAAAATATAATTATGCAGAAATTTCTAAAACTATCAAACATGATTCATTTCTGTTTAAAATTTATCCTACAGCAGACTCACAAAGTATGTATAAATGACTCAATTTACAAATTTTAATTTTAGGTGAAAAACTGCCATCACATATAATTGAATTAAAGACAAAAAATTCATAATCGCACCACTATCTTTTTTCCTCAGTTTATAATCAGTCCTCAGTCAATAAATAAAAGATCACTTCTTGAAAGTTTAAGCAAAATCAAAAAATAGTTTTTTTTTCCTCTTCACTTCTGAAATTTTCAGATGTTTTAATAATTTTTAGAAAAATTATATATTTCAAACTAATTTTATATCTGATCTTATTGAAGGATTTCTTTTAAAAGAAATACCATCAAAAGCATTAGATTCTGTTTTTATCAAAAATATACAATTTTATATACTTTGAAAATCAATTTTCAGCTCATGCTTGTGTCCAAATCTTCACTTATTTTGAAAATTCTGTTAGTTGAAGAATTTTTTGTCAATTGATTTATAATAATTCATATTACAACAAAAAAAATACAAGTTAGTTTCGGCTGCAATTATTACACTGTGTGCCGGTGTCAAAAAGAGAAAAAAATTGGTTAAACCTTGCACTTTGTGTCGTATCAACTCCAAAAGTAATGCTCACCAAATTAAGGGCACCCATTACATCGCTCTGAATATCAAGAGCGTCTTCCCCTTGAAGCATAATGGGGCTTCTTTCGGAATAACTTTTTCTACACTTGGCCCAGCTCTCGGCTTGGTGGCAGTAACGGATGGTGGAGCGCTGGTAGCCGACACTAGCGACAAATACTTATTTTGATACCGGTTGTTTAGTGATTTAAGCTCACTTAGTCTCCTGGCACCCATCAACAAATTTATATTTGTGACTTTACCATCAATGCCGTCGATGATAAAACCAACAACTTCTGACTCGTCAATATTTTCTCTTTTTGCAATCGCCTGCATCTCAATTACTTAACGATGCAAAGTTTCATTGCGGCACTCCCATTTTTGTGTAGCTAAGATTCTGTAGATGTCTGCACAAGTGACTTCAACAGCGAACTCGGTTTTAAACGCTTTGCACATGCCGTCGTATTTAACGGTAGACGTTGTTGATAAAAAACCAACGTGCAGTTCCGCTCAGGGAGCGGCGTAAGCTGACCAGCTTGAAGCGGTCGTCGGCAATAATAGTGAGCATAAGTTCATCAAAGTTTTCCAAAAAATGTTCTACGGAATGAGACGTTGCATCACCGCTGAGCTTTGGGATAGCGTGCTCGATATCACCGAAATCCAGTTGGCGCATACTTGGTATTGGCGCATAAGATTCAAGCTGCTTTATTTGTTGCTACACTTGCAATATTTCCCTTCGTTTTATCAGCCGCTGAAGCTCTTTATCAAGGGCGACGTCGGTGTCGTCAGAATTTGTAGCATTTCCTTTAGCGGTATCGTCATCATCCGCATTAGCAGAGGCGGCGTATTCGAAGCAATTTGGAACATTCACTTCCACGTTGAGGAACTCTACGCCACACGAGCCTTCTTCGGAGCTTGTGCCAGCAGAATTTTTTATATCGGCAGACGCGTCTTTAGCGGCATTTTCGGCATCAGGAAAAGTTCTGTGCTGTGCATCGGCAGCAGTGGCAGTCTGTGCATTTTTATTTGTGCCACTCACATCTGCAGCATCCTTTAAGTTTCGCTCAGCATATAATTTCTTCAACTGCGGCAGCGGGGCAGATGAAGAAAAACTTACACCGGCTGCAGCCAATGCGTCCATTAAGGTTGGTTTTGTCATTTTCTGAAACATTTTACTATTTTTTTTTGTGGTTAAGCAAATTGAAGCAATAATAGGCAACCCCACATCTGAGTTGTAAAATGAAAAACGATGATTGAAATTTTATAAGCTTATAATTGGTTTATTTTATTTTCGCATCTATTTGCTTTTAGAACAAAGAAAAAATCATCCGGAAGAAGCAAATTTCTACAGTGATGCCAAATTCCGGTGTCTCGAGCTGTCAGAAAGGTCAATTGCTGCCCTTAGAAATAAGGAAGACATTAACCCGTTAACACACTATATGACGAATGAAACAAATTGAATATAAATAAATTATGTTAACAATTCCTTGAATTTGTTGTGTTTAAAATTTTGTAAAAATCGATTGAGTGCTTATTGAGAAAATCAAGGTCAAAGTTGAACTTTTGAAATTTTGAACTCTTAGTATGATGTTATGCTTTTCTAACTTTTTAATCTTCTCTATTTATTAAAAAAAGTCATATGTTGATAAATAAGACATTTTATTATTAATTATTAATATAATTCTTAAATTGTGAACTTTTTGGCTTTTTAATTTCTTTTTTTAATATGTGAGGACGAAAGTCACTACCTTCGCTTTCGCCTAACATCCTTAGTCACTGTTCATTTAGCGTTAATATTTCGCATGTGACCTCTAAATCCCTGCATCAATTTTTCTGAATCACCTATGAAGTATTATTCTATAATTATATTATTTCATTATTATTTAAAGGCACTGACTTGCACATCACACTTTCCCATTTTTATTTATTAGTTAGTCATTTAAAATTACAGTTAGTAGCATGATAATCAAATTAGTCGCATAAATGATGTTTATCAAACATTATAAACTTTTCATCAAACATTAATCCCACCATTAAACTAAAGCTTCATGTAAACATCAACTTAATAACCTCATGTCACCCGGTTAACATCACTAGGCCGTGGTGAGAAATAAATGCATGCAAAAAGACGAACAGCTGAGACAAAAACCCACCATGAGTCTGCTGTGCTGCTAAGCTAAGGTAACTTAGACAAAGATCAGAAAATTAAAACTCATTCTTGCGGCGGCAGCCAAGTCGGTAAGTCATAATAAATTTCTTAGCTCCTGAAATCTTTCATAGCATTGTGCCGTAGTGACCAGTGCTATACTTGAGGATATTTTTCTAAGTCTTTTCATAGCGTTATGCCGTAGTGACTAGCGCTATATTTTCTAAGTCTTTTCGACGTTGCATCGCAGTGCTCAGCTTGATATTTTTCTAAGTCTTTCATAGCATTGTGCCGTAGTGACCAGTGCTATACTCGCCTGTATTTTCTAAGTCTTTTCGACGTTGCATCGCAGTGCTCAGCTTGATATTTTTCTAAGTCTTTTCATAGCATTGTGCCGTAGTGACCAGTGCTGTACTCGCGTATATTTTCTAAGTCTTTTCGACGGTGCATCGCAGTGCTCAGCTGTATATTGTTCTAAGTCTTTTCATAGCATTGTGCCGTAGTGACCAGTGCTATACTCGCGTATATTTTCTAAGTCTTTTCGACGTTGCATTGCAGTGCCCAGCGTGAAATCTTTTCTAAGTCTTTTCATAGCGTTATGCCATAGTGACTTGCGCTATGTTCGTACGTTTTCCCAAGCCTATTACGTCGTGACGTAGTACCCAGTGAGAATTTATACTAGCAAAGCGTCTCTTTTACATGCCGACTGGACGTTCGCAGTACGTCGGGAAACCCTAAAGAAAACGAGGACTACGCAGGACAGTGGACACCGTATAATAAGTTTATCCTTTTGTTTTCTCATTTGTTTAAATTAATAAAAACCCCGGTCATGAAGACCATAAAATTAATGTAAGTGTAAATTATGAAAAAAATGAAATAAAATACATGAACTGAAACCACGGGACGAGTAATTAATTCACACCTGATATAATAAAATTTTGTAGACGAACCCTGGACAACGGCGAGTGATATTTTCGTCTTGTAGTAGCTCTTTTGCTTCTTTCTCTATGGCGCATGCGGATCTGGTGTTGCTAATAATATACTAAAAAGATCTTCATTTGTGCAATTGCGTGACATTTTTCTGGCGTTGTGTTCTCTATATAAATCTGTAATCCTTGTTCCTTTTTTCCTGAGCTTCCTCCGATAGATATCCAAGTGATACAAAATGATATTTAATGGCATCATCTCCATGATAAAAGACTTTGTGAACTGTTGCAGGCATATTTCTCCATGGGTATTTCGTTGTATATATTTTTGCAGTTTCCTTAACGCAATCACCAAATTTTTTCGCGTCAATTTCTTCATTGCATGCAAGTACTTCGATGATTATCTTTATCCTGGAAATAAGGTTTAAATCAACTACTGTTATTTCATATGCTCTTTTCTGATCTGATAAGAATCTTCATGCTGTGTTTCCATCATTTGTACTGCCTGAACCTTGTTTTGGCTGATCTATAACTAATCCATATTTTCGATATTCATCTTGGACATGTTTCTTTTTTAAACATCGTACCCTTTGAACCCTTTGTTTCAATCAAAGCCTGGCCTACTTTTCCATCAATCATTAACGTTAATTTCTATTTGTAATGGATGAAGCAATTTGGGCTCTAATATCGCTAACTTCTTTCTTAATGGTATCCTGGGTTTCCTTTTTGAATTCAAATTTGATGGGCCTGCAGTATTTCATGGAAGATGGTGGGCAATTTTCCAAATATCCCTGGTGTGCATTGTGCTGGTCGATAGCTCTGGTCTTCCAAAATCTTTTTTAATCTCAATGGTACAAATGACACCATGAACATATCCGTGTACAAGGTATTTTCGCATAACAATTGCTTGTGTTGTTTTTGTCCGGAAGAACCATCACATCCCCATTTGCAAAAAAAAATTAACTTGCAGTTTCCATATTGCTTCAACCCATTTTCTTTAAATTATTGTAGCAAGCGCTCTGCCGAAATTGGTGTAATTGCAATAGTCTCGTTAGACGGCAAACAGTCCTTTTTAGCAGCAATTATGTAATGATATGATGGATACAGATTTTAACCTTTTTCAATCGCACTCAATCTGAGCTCAGCATATTGGTGCTTTGTTAATTTCAAATACAAAAATAATGCTAATGCCTCCTCATTTGTGTACTGTTTTTTCTCGCTTGGTGTTGGTACACTTTTAAGAATCCGTTTTGTTCTCACTGGACTAGCGTCAATAACTTTTTCAATGTTTTCCAGTTTTGCATATTTTTTATCTGTTTGCAATTGATGAAGGAAAGATTCTTAAACATTTTCACTTAAGATTTCATCAGTGAAATCCTTTAGCTTCCGCCTCTTAGATCTATCGCTGCAGTTGTCAAGTTCTTTTTTTTTGGGTCTTCCTGCGCTGATTTTGCCGGTAGTTTTTTAAGCTCTCTGCACGGTAATCCGCATTGCAGCCATTTTTTCATTATGTTTATAAAATCTTTCTTTCGTGTAGTTATTCTGGCTGCAGCGCTTTATTATATTTTTGACGAAAACAAATAATTTCTCTTCTAAGTCTAATGGCATTTCGAAGCTTATTTTTCTTTGAACGTAGCTTAGGACATCTTCCTGTTTTTTGTTTCTTAAATACTAATCATTCAATTCTTTGTAACTGAATCTCTCCATGATTTTTGAATCAATTTATTTATTTCCAATTGCAATGGCTGAGATATTAAAGCAACTGAGATTGTATCCGAATATCACTTCCTTATAAGCCTTTCCATACCCTACTATTTTTCTAAGCCAAAAAAAATTTGTTGTATTATTAAAAAGAGTAGCATTGTTAAATTTCTTGTAAATATATTCATTAATATTACCTGTCTCTTGGTTTAAAAAAAAAAATGTCTTTAATATAAAGATTTGCCATTTCTCCGAGTTGCAACATGCTTGTTATTATAAAGAGATGCTTCTCGTTAAATTCATTGTATACTTATTTTGTAATTATAAAGAGAGTATCTTTCAATTAAAAACAATGTTGTCAATCATTGTATTACTCCTGTTTTTATTGTCATTTTTCTCTCTTTTGTCAAAAAATTATTTATGTTTTGTTTTAATATTTATAACATTGTCTTTAATAAGAACGGGTTTCTTTATTCGACAATGCATGCTCTTTCTCCTAATTGTGCCGATTTTTTCGCTCACGTCTGCAGTGCGTTTGAAGCTGTTGAAGCAGCAAGGTGTTTGTGCTTGTAAAATAATTGTGTAAATGATAAAATAAAATATTAACAAATTTAAAAGAAAGGCTGCGTTCTTAAACGTCTTTATGATAAGCATTAGCGTTTTTTTTTTTCTAATTGGTGCCTAGTAGATTCACCAAAAATGCTCAACTGAAGCATGCTTAAAAAGAACAATCTAGTTGCCGACATCAAAAAACACACTGATCCTATGCATAAAGACGTTGAAGAACGCAGTCAAATATTAAAGAAATTATTTGTTTTGTGAAAAGTGCGAAAAATGTGCAAAATCGTGAATACTATTCAATAAATTGGAAGCAGAAATATGTTAGCTGTGGTAAAATTAACTCAAAAACGCATTGGGGCAAAAGATGTGCATGACTTGCGTATATAAGGACGGAGTATAAGGCCATGTTCTGAAGTATTCCTCTACTTGAAACAAGCAGTGGTTCTCCGATGCATTTTGGCTGCCGCAATGTTTTTAAAAAACAAGTATTTATACCTCAACACACATAATTGTTACTTAAGTCACTAAATAAAACCAATGTACTTGTTTTTAATTATTACTTGCCTTATAACTGGCCCCATTAATGGCCTTATTTTCTAAAACGCACTCAATCACCTCAGTTGGATTTTTTTCCCACACATTTCCGTGCTCATATGAAGTAAAAAAACTCTTTACCTCACTGAAATTTTCTTATGAAATTAGACAAAAACCCCCCAATGAGGTGATAGCATGCGTTTTGCAAAATAAGGTCATTAATTACACAAAATTTTTTAAATAAATCAGTTTGATATGAATATCTAACTTCTTTATTATAAAAAAAACTCTTTTTAAATCGAAACCATACCTTTGATTTATTAACCAAAAGTGTATTTTCAGTCACCATGGATAAGATTATATATAAAACAAGAATTTTTACATCAACATTGATTTTGTTTAAATGTGAAGAGGTGCTATCTTTGTATTAACATCAACAATTTACATTTAACTGATGACCTTGTTATTTTATAGATACGACATTTTAAAGATGACAGGATTGTCTTTTCATATTAACAACATTTTTGTTGATTTCTCTATTCAACAATTTACATTTAAACTGATGATCTTGCAATTTGTAAGATACGACATTTTAAAGATGACAAAACACATTTTAAAGATGCCAAGATTATCTTTTTATATTTACAACATTCTTGTTGAATTCTCAACTATTAAAATTTTATATTTAACAACACCTATCTTGTAACATTAACAAGCTATCTTGATGGACTGAAAAATGAAAGATTTTTTAAATAGGAATACAATTTTCTTTAATGTTACATTTTTTTTTTTTTGGTGTATTTCAAGTATCAGTACCTGTATCTATTTGCCTATTACCTGCACCAGTTCTATAAAGGTAAAATTTAAAACTCCAAAACTGCACATATTTCATACAGGTAAAATTAAAAGGCTTAATTATAAAAAACTCTAGGCACTATTTTAATTACCAGAATCTGTATATACCATATATTTTGTATATGCACCTGTCTTATAGAGTGTGAGGAACCTATTTTTAGGAATTTACATTATATCAAAATATTTTGTTTTATTGCTAAGTATCATAACTGCATTCGACACTTGTTCAAATTGAACAACAGAATGTAGTATTTATTAATCAATTCTTATGTATGTATTATTAAATGTATTTCGAAAATTGTTATTTCTATATATTTATTGATTGATAAATAAAATATTATTGAATTGAAAAAAAAAAATTGAATTGAAAAAAAAGCCCCCACAAATAATTGTAAGGAAGCAACATGCAACGTCAATTAATTGCAAGGAATCAACATACACATCAAATAAACATCAAATCAACTCATCGTACCAATCTTATGGTATAAACATCAGAACCATCAGTCACGTATGACTAGATACTACGAGGTTCCCAATACTATAACTCTGCAAATCAACTCATCATGTGGCATATGTACCACCGACACTATCATTTGTGACATAAGAAGTAAATTGTTACGGAAACTATTATTTTAAGTAAATTATATTAACAAACAACTCTCATTAGCTTATACCATACTTACTTAAATTATTAGCCTAACATGAATACATGTACAGTATATTATTAGTCAATTAAGTCAACATGAATTTATCTACTACTACTAAAGTACAAACATACGAAATGAACACCACTGTTAAATATGAAATGTAAATTATAGACTTAAATTTTATTTCATGAAAAATAAAAGTGGAGTCGCACCGTAGCCTTGAATCAAATGAGTCGTATTTTCTTTTACACATCTCGGGCTAAGCAGCAGCCAAACAGTCAGGCTTTGGGGAAATCGACATCCTATAGAAGTTCAGTACTTTTGGTGATCAGCAGATCGGACGGACGTGGCCTCTCCCATCCTTTTACCTTAAATCCTTTCTTCGGGCAGCGGGCAGCGGGTACTCCGATGCACAGTATCGATACTCGTTATTGCTCTGTACGAGTGCACTCACTTTGAGTATAATTGCTCCTTCCGTTAGTGACACTGGGGCAGCGGGTACTCCGATGCACGGGGGTCCTTCGAAATCCTAACTCGCCTCAGATTTTCCAATAGCGCTGGGGCAGCAGGTACTCCGATGCACAGTGGCTTTTCCCTCTCTTCCAATTCCTAACTCACCTCAGATTTCTCCTGTAGCACTGGGGCAGCGGGTACTCCGATGCACAGTGTTTCTTTCCCTCTCTTCCAAATCCTAACTCAGCTCAGATTGAGCTGTAGCACTGGGGCAGCGGGTACTCCGATGCACGGTGGCTATCTCTCATCCCCTGCTCTCTACAAGTGTATCTTCCCCACAATTTCCCCTCTCGCTTTAACTCTCTACACGAGAACATACTCACCATGGTAGGCTTCTCCTACATACTCAGGCATTGAGCAAATTCACCACGCACATTTCCCCTCCCGACAGTACGCGACAGAATACGGCTCATCACCACCAGCATCTCTCTCTCTCACACACGACGAGCGTAAAACACAACGTATCGTAACGAGCATAACGCCGCCATTACGAGTCTCACCACAGGAACGCTAGAGAAGATTCCAACGCAGTGACGCTAAATCGTACGATAGCAGTTACGGTACTCAAGCAACGGTACCATCGCGTGACTCCGACCTAGCAACAAGGGTTTGCCTAACAAACAACTAGGTACAGTCACAACAAAACAAATCATACAACGATCATCAGGAACGATCCTCCTCCAACGGATCACAAGTAGAACAACCTCTACTTTCTTGTTAAGACCCTGGACAGCCGCTGAGTTCATACCCCGGCAAAGTGTTGTAACGTCCAGAGGTTCGTTACAAGAGTTGGAATAAAAAGGGTAAATAAAACTGAAAAATTTTTTTAATTGCATGCAATAAAATTCTTAAAGCTTAAATAGAATACATCACTGCATCCTTATAGAGATGCGTTTAAATTAGCGTCATTCGAATATTTGTGTGAGTAGTTTCAGTTAAACGAAAAAAGCTTCTACGGGGGAAGTGTGGGGTATAAAAGTATATATGGGGTGAAAGAGGAGACTATCACATTTAACTGGATGCTTAAATTTTTTTGATTTGTTTTGATCCTTAGAAGATCTATTCCACTAAAGTTAAAATGTATACAAAAAACATTTGAAAATATCATTTTGAAAATATTTCGTAACACCCAAAATATAAATAGTACAGCAACAACCTCATACAATAATTTAACGACAACAGTCCAACCAACCTAAAAAAAAAAAATCAACCCTCTATTGATCATAGTTGGCGAGCAATGGAATGGAATGGAATCCGCCTTGCAGCCAATGTTCAAAAAATATATGCAATGGACATTCTCTAAAGGTTGTAATTTTTACCGAATGTAACAACAAAAAAGTTAAATCACTCAAACAAACTATACTTATAAACTTAAAATGTTATTGCCGCTTTTCTTCATACAAAATTGATGTGAGTCCGAAACTCACTTCAGTACTTTGTGTTTGTAATTTTACCCAGTACTAATAGGGTAAAATATTTAAACCGCAACAACAACAAAAACAGGTTTTTGCACTCAATACAAATGTCCGTTAGTTTAGGAAACGATATTAGTTGGAATCTGTTTTCAGTAATGCATTGATACACGAGAGAGAAGGTAGCAAATTTAAAATTAAGAGTGCGTTTATACGAATATGCGGCCCCGTATGTTTATATCATTATTAAAAAAATTAAATCTTTATATATAAAAATGAATGTACGGTTGATAGTCCTGAATGCACTTCTACACCTTTTATCCGATTGCGATAAAACTATGTTTACTTATTGCGTGTACTTATGCGAAGGCTTATCTATTCTGTTCTATGTCGAACACTAGAGGGTGCTATAGTACAAATCTCTTAATAAATAGCTAAAAACTCCTAAAGTGCTCATCCAGTTTGCGTGAAAATTTGTAAATTGGTGTTCTCGGGTACGGTGAGTATTTTGGATTTATCTATTTTCCTCTATCTTGAACTCCAGGGAGCCTATTCTTTAACTGTGGAAGAAGCAGTGTTTACTAGATATTGTGTACATATCCAGTTTCTAATTCACTAGCTTTGGGAATTAATTTTTAACTTCAAAAAAGTGCACACAATCAACAAATTTTATTCACCGAGATTTTTTCTGTGAATATTTGATTTTTGTAAAATTGTTCTTGTGATATACACAGCGTAATATGGGATTGTATTTTTTAAAATTTTGTTGTCATTCAAGGAATAAATTATTGTGTTCAAACAAAGAAATAATCTTTTTTATAGTGATGTTTGTTGTGATGAGTAAAAACCTGCCCAGTAGTTTTGCAACACACAAAGCAATACACACATAGGAAGCGCACACGAAACAACACACATGAAGTCACATGTAAGACAACAAGCCGCAACGCAACAAGAAAATGCAAGAAATATATCTATTTTTTTATTTTATTTCTCTTTATAATCAATATTTAAATAAGTGAAATGTGAAATCATTTTAATTTTGGGTAAAATACTTTTATTCTTATTTTATATTAAACACTAAATGAATTAGAAACACATGAAATAATGTTATTTATAAGTAGACTTTAAGACAAGCACCCTGTAACAAACAACAGTACTCAAATTCAAAGCTACAAACAGCAAAGAGACGAGTGATATTGAGAGAAAGAAGAAAACAAGTTTTGTATTAACAATGAGATGCAACCAAAGCACACAACCACAGACACAAGCAGCGTCAGCCAAAAAGCAGAAACTCAAGCAAGAGTTCAATATATTGAAAGCAAAAAACACTCAAAAGCAGAGAGAAGAAGAGAAGAAGAAGAAGATAGTTGCTGACGGACCACGGAGGCAAAAGTTGAGTTGTGCTGGATATAACAAAAGGAGTTACTTAGAAGCTGTGCCCAGCATAGAGTAAAGGATAAGCAGGAAAGCTCTTAGGCAAGCCGTGGACTAGGTTGTGGCCATCAGGTCCTCCACGCTATACAGGATATGTTAAATTAATCAGTGGACTTAGTTGTGGCCGACAGGTCCGCCACTTTAAGCAAGAACGTTTTTAGGCTATCTGTGGACAAGGTTTTGGCCGTCAGGCCCTTCACGCTATACAGGATAGGTTAAATTTATCAGTGGACTTAGTTGTGGCCGACAGGTCCGCCACTTTAAGCAGGAAAGCTTTTAGGCTAGCCGTAGACTAGGTTGTGGCTGCCTGGTCCTCCACGCTATATATAAAAGATTTGATTTATCAGTGGACTGAATTGTGGTTGAATGGTCCGCCACTTTAAACAAGCTAGATTAGATTTATTAGTGGACTCAGTTGTGGCCGACAGGTTCGCCGCTTTATGCAGGGAAACTTGAATCTATCAGCTGGATTAGTTGTAACTCTAGTAGGTAAATTTAAGCTAGTAGTTAACAAAGAGACCAGGACTAACTGCATTACAAAGCCACACCCACCGAGAAGTCTCAGACGGAGTAAAGTTACCACATCAGACACACTATAGTTTGTTTCCTCATTATCTTAAGTGCACTTAAGGAATTTGGCCTAAAGAACCAAAATAAAAACTATTAAACTTTATTGTCACGTCTTTTATATTCTATTGTTACGAATCCTGGAATCCCGACGAGCTTACCTCAGCTATAGACCCGGAAGACTGGGAGCTTCGTTATATTATTTATATTTACGTATATGATTGAATTATTTTTTTAAAAATTCAAATTTGTTCATCACTATTTTGAAATTGAGAGCCACAAATTTGTGCATGTTAGTGTTCATTTCAGTGTACAGAATCTCTTGAATTTAAAAAGGTACAGAAAAAATTGAGAAAAACCCCCAAACCGCTCAATCGACTTAAATGCAAACTTGTATTTAGGAATTTTCGAGTACGAAAAATGTTTTTTCTGCTTTCTATTTTGCTATATCGCAAACACCAGAGTGCAAACACAAATACCTCAAAAAAGTTATACACGAGAAATGAACACAGACACACAGCAAAACCTGCAAATATTTGCTACCAAGGCGTAACATAGCGCACCGGGTAATAGTTATCTATCAGCCCTGTTCTGAAATCTAATTTTGATCGGAATCGGGGAAATACAAGAATACTGCCCAAAACTCCGCGATGCTTTTGTTTATGATGCTTTGAGCATAGACATAAGAGGCGTTCCATATGGTTAAACACGTTTGGGACCACTTTAGACACTGTATTCCTCCTAAAACTATGCTTGCATCATTTCACACTAAAAGCTGATAGCCTCCTTAGGCAAGGAACCGTAAAGTTGTGGTCAGTTGAATAATTGTGGGAATCGTAGATCACAGGACCGATCGGAATGCAGACCACCGTTTTAAATCCGATCGGAATTGAATTCCGACTTTTACAAAGTTCTGAATCGGAATTCAGTATAGGGCTGTTTTAAATAAATCCGTTGGTGGGTATTCATGTTGCTAAAGATCTCACTAGCGGTAACACCCAACAACACACAATGGTTTCAAAGTGGAATTCAATAATTTTTTTCGTGTTGTAATTTTTAGCCGTTTCCTTTTAATTTAAGCCATTCAAAAACAGCCCTGAATTCAAGCCGGTTTCCGGTAGGAACTGCTCCGAAATAGTGGCTTGTATTCATTTAAATCTTTTTATATATAATATTGTGATGTATCTCAATAAATTTTTTTTTTATTTTTTTTATTGTTTTTTTTTAATATTTTTATTAGGATCATGTTTTTCTCAGATTCCAAAGTTTGGTGGACCAGAACTAAGTTATCGACACTTATCGCCGGTTTCTAACTATACGAATCTTAAACTTTAAGCTTTAACCGTTGTGTCAACAGCTGTTGGGTTTTATCCACATCGACAGTAGATGTACCCGGGTACTTCATACGTTTTGTATGGCAGATAGTTGCTTTTGATATACAAATATTAACTACTACCTGGATTCTTGTAATTTTCTGGTTTTTTTTTTTTTATTTATTGGAAATATTGTCTAGTTAACAAAACTTTTATCATAATTTGGGAAAAAAAAAATTTGGTACCTAAATAATCCATTTTTACCAAAAATGGGAATTGCCAAAATCCATAAAAATTTAACAATTTCCAAATTCTTTTTTAATCCTTATAATTTGATCCCTTTTTACCAATAAAAATAATTAACATTGAATTTTCATTCGCAAAATTCCGTTATATTTGAACTGAAAATCAACCCCTCTTGCTCATAGTGCTATTTTTAGTACCTGCGCAGAATAATTATAACTCATAAAATATTTGTTCAATGTAAACATTTTTTTTTTGGAATGTGTAGGAAAACACGTCTACTAACAGGAACAAAAGGGTATTTGGGAATATCTTGCCTACCTACCCTTGCACAACCAGTTTTGCAGGCAGAAACATGATTTTTTGCGCAGGTTTCGTTTTGAGTAGTTTTGTATGCATAAGTCAGTTTATGTGCGATTTTTGAAGTGTAAAGACCTAAAAATTTATTTTGTGCGGCAAATATATAAAAAGTGAAAATAAAATGGCAGATGGTGAGTGGCTAGCTCCGCGTCGATTGAATGCACTACCGTATGAGGAGCAGCGTGACTATATACGCACATTTGTTGAGGCTTCTGACTCTGAAGAGAGTGACCACGAACAAGCGGTAGATCAAGAAGACTTAGAAGGAAATATTGATGACATTGGTGGTGAATCATCTGACGCTGAACAAGTCCAGGAAATTGTGTATCACCTAGAGGACGAGAGGGATTCAGACGAGGAGTATGAAGAACCGCCACTTGAAACTGGTGATTATTATACGGCAAGAGATGGCAATGTATGGTCGTCAATACCACCAATACCTGGACGAATACGTGCGCACAACGTTCTAAGAAGTCGCAATCCTGGACCAGTGCCATCGACAAATGGCTTGACAATGGCAGAAACCTTCAATCTTATGATGTCAAATGAAATATGTGATGTAATTATTCGAGAATCAAATAGAAAGGCAAGGCAAACTTTTGATGCGTACAATGAGCAGCATCCAGATGCGGAACCACGAATATGGGTGCCTATAACTGAAGTAGAATTTCGTGCATATTTGGGTGTGCTTTTGATGGCTGGCGTATGTCATTCCGGTTATGTTCATACCACTGACCTGTGGAAAACAACTTCACATCCATTATTTCGTGCATCAATGAGCTTACGCAGATTTTGGGCAATCAGCCGCTTCATACGCTTTGATAATGGAAACACTCGGAATGCACGCAAACAAAATGATAAGGCAGCTGCAATTACAGACGTATTCCTGATGCTAAATGCCACTCTGCGCAAGTATTATATATGTGGCACAAACGTTACCGTAGATGAGCAATTATACCCATATCGTGGTGGAACTGGCTTCACACAGTACATTCCATCCAAACCATCCAAATATGGAATAAAAGTGTGGTGGGTCTGCGACGCCATTTCATCATATCCCGTGCAGGTAAATCAGTGTTCATACATTCATTTTATTATATCAACTTGTTGCAAATAAACTAAATGACTAATTCAAATTTCATTTTTCAATTTTTATTTTTTCAATACAGGGTCAAATTTATACTGGAATGGCAGCGTCCGGCGAACGTGAAAGAAACGTTGGTGAGCGTGTTGTGAAGGACTTAGTTGTCAACAATTTTGGTGGAAGTGGGCGAACAGTGGTATGCGACAATTTCTTTACAACATATAACTTAGCAAAAACTTTGATGGTGGACAACAGTTTGGCTTTGTTGGGCACTTGCAACAAAAGGCGTATGTTCGTGCCAGCATCATTTGCCAATCCTAAAGGACGTGAAGCAGAGTCTACGCTATTTGGATTCTGTAACAACATGACGATGTGCTCATACGTCCCAAAAAAAAATAAGGCTGTTGTGATGCTGTCTACTTGCCACGACACTACAGAAACTGCAGGTCCAAAACGGAAACCATTGCTCATACTTGATTATAACAAACATAAAGGCGGCGTGGATAATATGGATAAGTGCTTGACTGAATATTCAACCAAACGGCGCACAAATAGATGGCCTTTAGCATTTTTTTATAATATGCTTGACGTAGCTGCGTATGCTGCGTATGTTATATATATGGAAAACAACCCCCATCTAAAACCATCTACCAACCGCCGTAGGATATTTCTGCAGCAGCTCAGCGATCAGTTATGCAGACCACAAATCGATATAAGAGCGGACAATAGCCATATTACGCGCATATTTTCTACTAGACACGCTATGGAAGCCATATATGGTATGCCCTTGAAGATGAATGTTGGTGCACAAGAGGAAGAGGAACGTGACAGTTCTGGCCGCATAAAAAGAAAAGGAAACTGCTATATTTGCATTGCAAAACGCCAAACGAGAAAAGTATGTGCAATTTGTAATAAGCCTGTGTGCGCAGAGCACTCGAAGGATCATCCACAATGCCTCAGATGCTGCTAAAATTCATAAAATATATTTTTTACTTTCATTATAATGATTTTCTATAAATAAATAAACAAATTTCCATAAAATAAACTAAATATTTCCATTTATTTCTATATATTTGTATGAATTTTCATAGAAGTACCTGGGTACATCAGCTGTTGACGCTAGGTCATTTTCTAGTAACTGGGTTATATTTTCCAAACGGTTGGTCCAATTGACCTGAAATTTCACACCAATATCAATTACATATTTCCAAGCTATGATACGAAGTTTCATCAAGATTGGACCAGCCGCTTGGAAGATATAGCAATATAAAGTGAACTTTGCCATTTATTTCTATATATTTGTATGAATTTTCATACAAGTACCCGGGTACATCAGCAGTCGACGCCATTCCACTAACTTGAATTTGGGCTGTATCGACTGAACTGCTGCTCCAATCTTGATGAAACTTTTCCACATGATGCAAAAGTGTATGGTTGAGGATATCATGAAATTTCAGGTCAATCGGACTAACCGTTTGGAAGATACAGGAAAATTAAAGTTGCAAATGTACCCGTGGGCTCTACGATCGACACAACGGTTAAATAAACATTTAAATTAAAAATTGGTGCTTATAGCTGCCAACCTGCTTTTAACGAACAAAAGAGTGAATGTATATTTATACCCATAGTAAGCCTATTCACATCACAAAGAATATTTAATTTTTTCTTTTCTTCGTTCTTTTTCTTATTTTAATTATAAAGAAAATTCCAAAATACAATAAAATAAGAAAAAGTATGTATTTCTTTTATTATAAAAATTAAAAAAAAAATTGTCTACGAGCCAGTTATTGAACTTGCGACCTAGGAATCGGAAAGCGAAACCAGACGTTTAGCCAATTAGGCTATCTGGCAACTTGTGGCGCCAAAATATTGTGGAAATCCCATTAACTCAAGTTTAAATAAGATTAGATTATGTGGTAGCTTATCAAATGCCTTACTAAAGTCAGTGTAAACACAATCGACCTGGTTACAAGAATCAATAGAATTTAAGCAGAATGTTGTAATATCGAGAAGATTAGACACAGTGGATCTGCCATTCACAAAACCATGCTGACGAGTTGTTATGACTTCCCCACAGTGAATTTTCACCCGATCATACACCATCCGCTCAAAAAGTTTTGGAATCGATGAGAGCTTAGCGATAGGCCTATAGTTACTAACATCGTTTCTGCAACCCTTTTTAAAAATAGGACTTATAAATGATTTTTTCCAAAAAAGTGGAAAATAACTTTCGTTAATAGATTTATTGAATAATAAAGAAAGTGGTTGACTCAAAACGGAACCGCATTGTGTTAACACTGCGGCAGGAACACCGTCAGGTCCAGCACCAAACTCCTCATCGATCGATCTAATATACATTAAAATATCCTCTGGAGTGAAGGATATATGTGCCAAAGATACTCTGGGTTCGGAATTCATATATTCAAAGTACTCTCCATCAGGAGTAAAAGAATCTGAACAGAATGATTCTTTAAAAAGATTGGCGAATAGGCCACAAATTTTGACGGGATTGTCAGTAAATCCCTCAGTAGTTCTAAATGAAGAAGGAAATCCATCAGATTTCTTCTTTGTGTTTACGAATCCCCAAAATTTGTTTGGATCTGTCAATATTCTCAGCTTAACATTATCTAAATATTCGTGATATAATGTAGCTGAGCGATTTTCAAATTCCAGAAACAAACGTTTGTAAGTTTCTAGGTCGTTTGAGCCTAAGCTACAGACGTATTTCTTCTATGCCCTATTCCTGTTGTTGCGAAGAGTCTTTAAATCCTTTGTGTACCACGGGTACGCAGAATTCCTCGCAAATTTGAGACTATAAGGTACTGACTGAGAAAACACAGTAAAGAGTTCCATATCAAAAAATGTATGGAGTCATCAAGGCAATTTCCTTTTATATATTCTAAAATTGCATTAAGTTTACCATGAAGCAACTGATTCAACTTCAAAAAGTCAGCTTTTTTAAAATTGAATTCATAAAGCTTATCTGCTGAATTAGAATTGACTATATTTGCTCTGTCGGATTTGTACCAAATACTCAATGGTGGATGATATTCATCAACAGTAGTTAGAGCATGAAAGGCCCTCTTAACAACAACATTGTTACTGTCTGTGGTTAAGACCAGGTCAAGAAGTCTTTCAAGACTATTATAAATACAACTCACTTGTTGTAAGTCTGAACATATATTATCAACAAATATATGTTCTTGGCGGGTCTTCGAATTAGATGCACAATAGTACGTATCATCGGCAGAAGAATGCCATTTTAAATCAGGTAAATTAAAATCGCCCAATAATAAAATGTCGTCATTAACGTCAAGTAAATCAATTATGTAATCTATGCACTCCGCAAGGCTTGCATAGACCTCTACACTACTCTTAGGAGGAACATATGCATTAACCGTTGTGTCAACAGCTGTTGGGTTTTATCCACATCGACAGTAGATGTACCCGGGTACTTCATACGTTTTGTATGGCAGATAGTTGCTTTTGATATACAAATATTAACTACTACCTGGATTCTTGTAATTTTCTGGTTTTTTTTTTTTTTTATTTATTGGAAATATTGTCTAGTTAACAAAACTTTTATCATAATTTGGGAAAAAAAAATTTGGTACCTAAATAATCCATTTTTACCAAAAATGGGAATTGCCAAAATCCATAAAAATTTAACAATTTCCAAATTCTTTTTTAATCCTTGTAATTTGATCCCTTTTTACCAAGAAAAATAATTAACATTGAATTTTCATTCGCAAAATTCCGTTATATTTGAACTGAAAATCAACCCCTCTTGCTCATAGTGCTATTTTTAGTACCTGCGCAGAATAATTATAACTCATAAAATATTTGTTCAATGTAAACATTTTTTTTTTGGAATGTGTAGGAAAACACGTCTACTAACAGGAACAAAAGGGTATTTGGGAATATCTTGCCTACCTACCCTTGCACAACCAGTTTTGCAGGCAGAAACATGATTTTTTGCGCAGGTTTCGTTTTGAGTAGTTTTGTATGCATAAGTCAGTTTATGTGCGATTTTTGAAGTGTAAAGACCTAAAAATTTATTTTGTGCGGCAAATATATAAAAAGTGAAAATAAAATGGCAGATGGTGAGTGGCTAGCTCCGCGTCGATTGAATGCACTACCGTATGAGGAGCAGCGTGACTATATACGCACATTTGTTGAGGCTTCTGACTCTGAAGAGAGTGACCACGAACAAGCGGTAGATCAAGAAGACTTAGAAGGAAATATTGATGACATTGGTGGTGAATCATCTGACGCTGAACAAGTCCAGGAAATTGTGTATCACCTAGAGGACGAGAGGGATTCAGACGAGGAGTATGAAGAACCGCCACTTGAAACTGGTGATTATTATACGGCAAGAGATGGCAATGTATGGTCGTCAATACCACCAATACCTGGACGAATACGTGCGCACAACGTTCTAAGAAGTCGCAATCCTGGACCAGTGCCATCGACAAATGGCTTGACAATGGCAGAAACCTTCAATCTTATGATGTCAAATGAAATATGTGATGTAATTCTTCGAGAATCAAATAGAAAGGCAAGGCAAACTTTTGATGCGTACAATGAGCAGCATCCAGATGCGGAACCACGAATATGGGTGCCTATAACTGAAGTAGAATTTCGTGCATATTTGGGTGTGCTTTTGATGGCTGGCGTATGTCATTCCGGTTATGTTCATACCACTGACCTGTGGAAAACAACTTCACATCCATTATTTCGTGCATCAATGAGCTTACGCAGATTTTGGGCAATCAGCCGCTTCATACGCTTTGATAATGGAAACACTCGGAATGCACGCAAACAAAATGATAAGGCAGCTGCAATTACAGACGTATTCCTGATGCTAAATGCCACTCTGCGCAAGTATTATATATGTGGCACAAACGTTACCGTAGATGAGCAATTATACCCATATCGTGGTGGAACTGGCTTCACACAGTACATTCCATCCAAACCATCCAAATATGGAATAAAAGTGTGGTGGGTCTGCGACGCCATTTCATCATATCCCGTGCAGGTAAATCAGTGTTCATACATTCATTTTATTATATCAACTTGTTGCAAATAAACTAAATGACTAATTCAAATTTCATTTTTCAATTTTTATTTTTTCAATACAGGGTCAAATTTATACTGGAATGGCAGCGTCCGGCGAACGTGAAAGAAACGTTGGTGAGCGTGTTGTGAAGGACTTAGTTGTCAACAATTTTGGTGGAAGTGGGCGAACAGTGGTATGCGACAATTTCTTTACAACATATAACTTAGCAAAAACTTTGATGGTGGACAACAGTTTGGCTTTGTTGGGCACTTGCAACAAAAGGCGTATGTTCGTGCCAGCATCATTTGCCAATCCTAAAGGACGTGAAGCAGAGTCTACGCTATTTGGATTCTGTAACAACATGACGATGTGCTCATACGTCCCAAAAAAAAATAAGGCTGTTGTGATGCTGTCTACTTGCCACGACACTACAGAAACTGCAGGTCCAAAACGGAAACCATTGCTCATACTTGATTATAACAAACATAAAGGCGGCGTGGATAATATGGATAAGTGCTTGACTGAATATTCAACCAAACGGCGCACAAATAGATGGCCTTTAGCATTTTTTTATAATATGCTTGACGTAGCTGCTTATGCTGCGTATGTTATATATATGGAAAACAACCCCCATCTAAAACCATCTACCAACCGCCGTAGGATATTTCTGCAGCAGCTCAGCGATCAGTTATGCAGACCACAAATCGATATAAGAGCGGACAATAGCCATATTACGCGCATATTTTCTACTAGACACGCTATGGAAGCCATATATGGTATGCCCTTGAAGATGAATGTTGGTGCACAAGAGGAAGAGGAACGTGACAGTTCTGGCCGCATAAAAAGAAAAGGAAACTGCTATATTTGCATTGCAAAACGCCAAACGAGAAAAGTATGTGCAATTTGTAATAAGCCTGTGTGCGCAGAGCACTCGAAGGATCATCCACAATGCCTCAGATGCTGCTAAAATTCATAAAATATATTTTTTACTTTCATTATAATGATTTTCTATAAATAAATAAACAAATTTCCATAAAATAAACTAAATATTTCCATTTATTTCTATATATTTGTATGAATTTTCATAGAAGTACCTGGGTACATCAGCTGTTGACGCTAGGTCATTTTCTAGTAACTGGGTTATATTTTCCAAACGGTTGGTCCAATTGACCTGAAATTTCACACCAATATCAATTACATATTTCCAAGCTATGATACGAAGTTTCATCAAGATTGGACCAGCCGCTTGGAAGATATAGCAATATAAAGTGAACTTTGCCATTTATTTCTATATATTTGTATGAATTTTCATACAAGTACCCGGGTACATCAGCAGTCGACGCCATTCCACTAACTTGAATTTGGGCTGTATCGACTGAACTGCTGCTCCAATCTTGATGAAACTTTTCCACATGATGCAAAAGTGTATGGTTGAGGATATCATGAAATTTCAGGTCAATCGGACTAACCGTTTGGAAGATACAGGAAAATTAAAGTTGCAAATGTACCCGTGGGCTCTACGATCGACACAACGGTTAATAACATATACATTAGAGTTACAATGTATAACTTTAACGCAAATTAGTTCAATATTAGAAGAGCAGGGAATGTCAACAATAAAACTGACAAAGCAGTTCCTCACAGCCAAAAGGACACCACCACCGACAGAAGAAATATTGTCAGTGTATCTGTCTTTTCTAAAAACTTGAAAACTATTGTCAAACAATTCCAAATCAGTAATGCTTCCGTTCAGCCACGTTTCTGTTAACGCGATAATATCCTCAGAGCAATTTTGAGTTGATAGAAATAAGCTCTGCGTCTTAGAACGTAGTCCCCTTACATTTTGATAGTAAAGGGACAGCCTATTTAGTTTTTTTGAGTCTGGCTTTGAGTCTTATTTTTTGGCTTGAACTCAGTAACAAGAATATTATCGGCCCACAAATTAGATTTAAGAACAGTTGTAAAATCTTCGGCTGCAACTGTTAGAATAAAAGAAGCATGGGTAGGCTTATTACCAATTTTTTTGCATAAACAGAATGCATTTGAGTTCACTAACTTTGATTGCCTGACAAACGTCAATATATTTTCTATTGATGTGTCGGGCTGAAGACGTGAAATAAAAACATTTCTGGTCCTCGAAACTGCTCTTAAAGTCAAATGACTGTTAGGCGTAGTTGAAATCGTATTTGGGCTACTAGTCAATGGAGGAATAGAAGATGGTGTATGAGAAATCACCGTATTATTATTTTCTAATGGCATTGCTGGGGGCTGCTCTGCCTTGGAAGGTCTGGAGGACGCCTTCCGACGCTTATTTTTGTTTTTCCTCTGTCTTTTAGAGCTTTTAAGGTCTTTTTCTGATGAAACTGACAAAATTCCGGAAGATGCAGTCATGGACGAAGGAACCGAAATGTTATCCTGAACAGTAATTTCATCAGAAACGCTGGTAGTGGGTGCGGCACTAACTTCGCTAAAAAATGAAACAATTTCTCTGAAGTTATTATTTCATAAGTTAAGGCTTTCCCCAAAAGCTTTATTTTAGAATAGAGTTCATCCGGGGAAAGGGCCCTGCACGAAGAACAATACCAGCAAAGACCAGATCGGACTGACATTAAATCGTCAAGGCACGATTTAGAAATACCAGCACAAGAAGCATGGAACATTCGCTCACATGGGCCCGAACAGCTGAACATAGGGTACAGAATATTCTGGCTTTTGCATTGCTCGTTCAGAGAACAAGCAGCAATATTATCAATGGAAAAATAATCCATTGGAAAAAAAATTTAAATTATTTTGTGAGCGTTTTTAAATGTAAAATGTGCTTTCAGGGTTGGCACAGTTAAATGCAGCGTACACAAAGTGTTAAGCACAATAACAACACTAGAGACTCTCACTGCACAACAGATAAACAAACACCGCACAAAGAGGAATAGAAAAAATTAGGCATGCAAACACTAGATTGTGTGAAGTCCAACAAAAACTGTTCTATATTAATAACATAAATTATGTAATCACTAAAAGAACACTAAACAAAATTAATTTTTTTTCTTTTAAAAACACATAAATACAATTCTTAATAGTTTTTTATACAAACGATTTAACAAAATTTTAAATTTTCCACTATATAATTACTATTACAACACACACTAAAAAAAACAACACCGATACCGACAAGTAGACGAGATCAACTGAAAGGCCTTCCGCTCTCCTTGCTTTAAAAAGGTCTGCTGTAAGCACTCCTTTAGAATAGCTTAATGAAGAGGTTAACCAAAACAAAAAAAATGTTTTTTTATTTTTTTCTGTGTACCTACCCATTTATTCTGTGATTTTATTTTATTTTACATATTTTTGTCAGATAAGAATATTTCTAAGTCATGACGTTGATTATTATTCAGTATTTTTGAACTAATATATATTTTAACTTTTTACGAAAAAGTAACCCTGAAATATAAGCAGAACCAGTTTTTGTAGGAAAAATATAATTGTTGTACTGACCTGGGTAGCGAAAAACTAGGCCTTATAGAAGCGTTCGCAGAAGCAGCAAAGAAGTCATGTGTCTTACCGCCAAAAGTAGCAGTAAATGCACTCCTTCGTTAGAAGAGGCCTAGCTTCATTGCCTATTGGGCACGTCCATTTGCTTAAACACACATACAAAATATGCATGTTCACTTGCTTAAACAACAACAACACCAACACAAATAGATGCTTCGAGAATCTTCAGAACATTTCAGCAGACGAAAACTACAACAACACACACAACATACATAAAATATGTACGTCCACTTGCTTAAACACATATACATGCACACAAATTATGTATCTACACTTGCTTAAACAACAACAAAAACACACACCCACACAGAAGCTTCGAGAATATTTTAACAGCGGAAACAACAGCAACACACACACAACATACATTAAATATGTACGTCTACTTGCTTAAACACATATCCATACACACAAATTATGTATGTACACTTGCTTAAACAATAACAACACACACATACACAAAATATGTACGTCCCCTTGCTAAAAAACGCATACCTACACATAAATTATGTATCTATACTTGCTTGAACACACATACATACACACAAAATGTATATGTACACGTGCTGACGTCCTTCGCTTTTCCTATAAATTTGCGCAGCATCAATCGTAAGCGCTATTCGTTTGCGTGCAGTAAGCACCAATACACGTGAGCCTTCATCGACAATTCGGATAAGTGAAGAACACCAGCTTTTGCACCAACATTTACAGCCGTACCATCGCAACCAATAGCTTTGATTATTGACATGTCAATATGTTTTTCCATCAAACGATCCCAAATTGATTTTGTAATAGTCGGCGCATCGCCATTATCGACCGTAACATGACAAAAAAAATAGCGGACCAGGCTCCTGTATTATAGAGATATGATCGTCTTTGACTTTCTTTAGACAACCGTACTGGTTTCTTAGTGTTAAGTCTTTTCTTCCATCGAAGAAGAAGGCATGAACTGTTTTGTGACTGATGCTTTCTACACTTGCCGAACGAAGTGCCTGACGAGCCAAATGATCTTTCATTCGATCGACAACGTATTGTTAGGATAGCTTGGTTGCTATCGAAGTCAAAAAAAAAACACAATATATAATTTAAGTTTTAATTTTATTTATTTCGGTTGGATCGCGAGTGACCAAACATTTTCAATACAGTTACATTCCTTGACTGACTTCTTATGCTAGTCTTAATCTAAAAAGAAACTTACGAAGAAGGGTGTACATGACAAGAGTAGAAAGTCAAGTATCGATGCAATTCGACATTGATACTTGAGTTCAATGACTAAACGCGAAACTATGAGAATAAACGAGATATGACGCGGTCAATAACTTTAATAAGTTATTGTGGAATTTGGAGTTGAATAAATTCCGCGCTATTTGATACTGCACTTACACTTAGGGTGATAAGTGCAATATGAGTTTATATGTAGTATGAACGAAGTATGTATTGATTTGCATTGTCACGCTACACCTCCCCTCATTTGGAAAAAAAAAAATTAGTTTGAAGATTTTTTTTTTTTGTTTTTATATTAATTTTAAGTGACAAATTATGTTATTTATATTTTGAAAAATGTTGAGTAAAGAAATTATGTACAAATATTAATATTTACGTAATAAAATTCTTATTTAATGTTTTTGAATACAGGATATACATTTTTTTTTTTTTTTTTGTGTTTTATTAATACTACAGTAAAATGAACTAATGTAGGTAAAGTTGGGATTATTAAAAATACAGTAATGTTAGGAAATTTGAGATTATTAAAAATACAGTAATGTTGGTAAATTTGAGATTATTAAAAATACAGTAATGTTGTTAAATTTGAGATTATTAAAAATACGGTAATGTTGGTAAATTTGAGATTATTAAAAATACAGTAATGTTGGTAAATTTGAGATTATTAAAAATACAGTAATGTTGGTAAATTTGAGCTCAAATGTTTATAATTATTATGTAGATAGAAATTTTCATGATTATCCTAATTTTAATCTATTTTTGTGTACATTTAATGTTTTTGAACCGTTTGTAATTTTGCAATTTCCTCTGTTATCCATTTCAATCACTTGATAAGGACCCTTGAAGACGTTGTCTAGTTTGTGACTAGCATCGTTGTACAAATAGACCTTATCATTTAGTTGAATTGATTGCCCTGAACAATTTCTGTCATATAGTTCCTTTGATTTTAGCTTTGCATGATCTACAAGTTTTAAAGCTCGCTTGTGAGCTTCTTGAAGTCTAAATTTCAGCTCTTTATCATATGCTTCAAAGTTATAAATTGGTGATGTTTTCTTATTCATAAAGCTATAGGGCTGTGGTGTTTTTCCAAATACTAGCTCAAACGGAGCGTAGCCATGAACTGACGATGGTGTTGTATTGTAACAATATACAAAATACGTTAACCATTCGTCCCAATCGGCTTTATCAGGGGAAAGGTACGATCGTATGTACTCATTAAAGGTTCTATGACTCCTTTCGACCATTCCTAAAGTTTGATGGTGATAAGGGGTTGAATTAATTTGGTTTATATTTAGAAGTTTACATATCTCTGCAAATATTTGATTTTTATACTCAGTTCCTAAATCGGTGAGTATTTCTTTAACTGAGCCGTATATCAAAATACAATTGTCGACGATTGCTTTTGCTATAGTTTTGGCTGACTTGTTTGTAACTGGAATTGCTATGAGATATTTTGTAAGTTCACACATGATTGTTACTACGTATTCATTACCCAAGATCGATATTGGTAATGGACCTATTGTATCAATTTGTATTCTGTCAAAAGGCTTTTGAGGTGTTTGAGTAAGGTTCTTTGGATTTTATGCCTGACTTGTTTAATTTGCATTTTTCGCAATTCTTCACAAATTTACGCACATCATAGGTTATATTTTTCCATGTGTAATATTTTCTAATTTTTGTTTATAGTCGGTTAATTCCGCTATGTCCACCTAGGCTTGGATCATTGTGGAATTTAATTAAAATTTCAGTTTTTTCATTTGGATCCGTTATTGTTTTAATTTCTGGCGTTAACGCAATTTTCATTTTCTTTAATAACTCGTTGCCTACTTCTTTAAAATTGTATACACTTGTATATTTAATAAGGTCATCATTTAATGCAATTTTTATGTTGCTTAAACCTATTTTGTTGACTTATTTTTCAAGTCTAGGGAAGAATTTCTCTAGTAAAATTTTCCCTTGAACAATTAGGTTTTTGACATATACTTCTAGAAGTTTTATTTTTCCTTTCATAATGAGTAGTTTCTGCATGCTTTCATTTAATTTAAGGCAAGGTATTTTTTTCATTTCTTTGTGAGTTATCGTTTCATATATTTGTTGTCTAATTTCATTTGTTTTCACAGGTGAAGGGTTTATATTTACGTTTTGATGGGATTTTGATCTTGTTTGCACTGCACAAATCTGTGCGTTATCTACATTAAGGCGTTTGATAAGCCCAAAATCAATACGCGATAATGCATCAGCGCCACAGTTGTCTTTACCTTTTATATATTCAATATCGAAATCGAATTCTTCGAGATCAAGACGCATACGGGTGAGTTTAGATGATGGGTTCTTTAAAGCAAAAAGATATGTCGAGGGCTTATGATCACTTCTGATTAAAAATTTAGTACCATAGATGTATGGCTTGAAAAATTTTACTGCCCAATGAATGGCAGTGAGTTCCTGTTCAATTACTGATTTGTTACTTTCGCCTTTCGTGAAAGTTTTGGAGGCGAATACAACTGGAAGTTGTAAGCCATCGTATTCCTGACTGAGGACAGCGCCACATGCTATTTTGCTGGCATCTGTGGTTATACAGAATTGTTTGTTGAAATCTGGATATTTTAAAAGTTTGGGATTCATAAGGGAATTTTTCAAATAGTCAAATGATTTTTCGCAATCTTCAGTCCAGTTGAATTGTGCTTTTTTCCGTGTAAGCCTAGTCAAATGTATACAGTAAAGAGAGAAATTGGGAATGAATCTTCTGTAATAGTTGACGAAAGCTACGAATCTTTTAATTTCATCTGCGTTAGATGATTTTGGGTAATTTAAAATTTTTTCAAATTTCGATTTCGAAAAGAAAGTACATTTATCTGGATGTAGTTTAAGATTAGTTTTTCTACATATTTCGAAAATTGATTTTAAGTTACTGATCATATGTTCTTCCGAACAACCTATTGCAATAAGATCATCCATGTATACGAACGCTTTGCTTGGACCTAGACCTGAAAATGCTATCTGCACCATGCGTTGGAAGGAGTTCGGAGCTATTTTGAGTCCAAATGGTAATCTTTCAAATCTAAATGATCCATTTATACTGGAAAATGAAGTTAAGTCTCTGGATGAAGCAGGAAAAATATTTAGCTCGACCTAACTGGTCTAGAATGTCATCAATACGAGGTAAAGGGTATTTATCTGATGTTAGTTTTTTGTTCAACTGACGAAAGTCAATTACTAATCTCCATTTTTTTTCTGCCGACCCCGGTAATGACTTTTTGGCACTACAGCTATTGGAATACTATTTCTAATTGTATTTGCTATTGTATTCTGACGCTGAAGGTTCAATGATATCATCTTCAATCATTTTATTAATTTGTTTTTCTATTTCGGGTTTGTAAACTTGGGGTAATCGATAATTTTTTATATAGACGGGTGTATCGTCTTTCAGCTTTAATTTTTGTTTGTAAAAATTGTTGCATCTAACTTTGTCTGTTTCAACTGCAAAAATGTCTGTATAATTTCTGCACAAATTTAATAATTTTTCTCTAAATATCAAAGGACAATTACCTTCAAGTTTTTGTAAAATAATTTTGTCTCTTTCATCACATTTTTTGATTGGGTCTATCTGCAATATGGTATATGATTCTAAACTTTCACCTGCAATTTTGTAATCTTCTAGCAAAATATTTTGATGTGTTGTGTTTAAAATTTTGACATATGTGCATTTTTTACATGCAATTGTATTTGATACAAATATTCCTGGGGCTATTTCTTGCTTTGGGATTAAGAATTCTTCCTCATTGATATTAACAGTGATCTTTCTGATAACTTCTGCTCTTGCTGGTAAAGATATGGCATTTAATTTTGGAGCATCAAGGATTTGGAGAACTTCACACGAATTTAAAAAAACTGGTCTAATGACAAACAAACTTTTAGATGAATTATAATCTAAAACACAATTAAACTTTTTGATGAAATCCAATCCAATAATACCATCACAAGGTATAGGAAAATTGTCTTCAACCACCTGTAGGTTATGCTTTAGTTTAAAATTTTTGAAAAAGAACGTATTTTTAATGTATCCCAAAGTTGCTATTGTGCCTTCCCCAATATCTGTTAGCTTATAAGTAAAATCTGTATTCAATATTATATTGTTAATAAATTTGTTTTATTATGCTTATATCGGACCCAGTGTCTAACAGAAATGCGTTTGACGAGTCATTATTAGAACTCTCGACAATCACATAATTGCAGAACTTTAGGTTTACGTTAAGTAATGTGCATGTGTTATTTATTCCTGATAAGTCCCCAGTTGGGCTTGCTGGGGTCTGTAACCGTTTTCCGAATCAGCATCGATTGCTCTCACGTTTCTGTTACCGTTTCTGTCATTGTTTGGATTCTGATTGTTATTGCGATTTTGTGGATTATTCTGGTTAAAGGATCTTCGCTGCTGTTGATTATTGTTGTTATTATAACGACCACCTCTAACGCGGTAATTATACTTGCTACTACCCCTGTTTGAATTTTGGTTACGGTTATTGCGGTAGTTTGGTTTATACCGTACCATATTTACTCTGAACACATCTTCTGATTCGTTGCTTAGTTCAACAAGTTTAGTAACAACATCGCTAAGCTGATTGAAAGTCCCTGCCTGTAATAATAATTTAGCTTTGTCGGATTTGGCATTTTTGGTAAGTGATTTAATGGCCGTTTGTGTTGAATATTTTTTGGCTATTTCACTTGGCAGACCATCGGAAATGTATGCCATTTCGAGTTGTTTTGCCAAGGTTTCAATTTCTTGGACATACTCATTTGTTGGCTTGTTATTTTGCTTAGCATTTACTAGCTTAGCTATAACTGCTTGAGCATCTTCTGCTTTTATGGAAGATTTCAACTTTGCTATTATTTAAACTATGGTGTTTTCAGTTGTTATTAAATTTCTTGCAGTGCCTGTTAATTTACTTTTTATCAGGTTGACTGCAAAGTCTTCATATGTGCTTTTTATTAAATTTACTTGATTTATTGCATCAATAAATCTTTGCAAATTTACGTATGTGCCATTAAAATCTGGCAACAATTTAGCCGCTGATGTTAAAAAGTTTGCCACAGTATCGGCCATGGTTTTTGGATCCTTTATTTCTTTAACTGTTTCTGCGGAACTGTCTGAAACGAAGGAGTTTTCACTAATATTAGCCTCGATTGAAGTCATTAAATCTTTTGGGATAATAATGTCCAACTCGAGCCTTTCAAAAAGTATCTCAAGTCTGTCTTTAATTGCTGTAAAGAACTCAGACACAGACACTTTATATTGTTCTGATAGAACATGAAATATATCTTTCAATATTACAGCTACTTCATTGTGTTTATTTATGAGTTCTGTAATGTGCTTTAATTGAGTCTGTGCTGATGGGAGTTTTGTTTTATTGACACATTTATAACTTTTATCAAAGTCAAGTTTTATCTTCTTAAATTCTTCATACAAGTCTGTCCATTCAATACTTTTATATTTCGTATGAGGCATTTATTTTATTTTATTTATTTTTATTTTATTTTGTTTTTTTTTTTTTAATTTTTTTTTTTCGATCTTCTTATATACGTGGCGCAACGTTCCTAGGTTTATTAAAATGCGCCTTAATATAATATCTTGCACATGTTAATATTATCATTAATATTAAGAAGAGTATAAAAAGTACATTGCCACTAATTGGCCAATTCTCATTCTCCTTTCCATTTTTTGCTACTTCATGTATTACTTGCTCATATTTCACTATTTGTTTTTCTGTATTTAATTCTTTTCCAGTTTCGTAACCCGAAATTGCAATCAATATGCCGTTCAACACCTTTTTCCACCACGTTATTTTGCAGTGTTTTTTTTTTTTTTTTCATTCACAATTTAATTTGTTGTTACTGTTGATTTTATATTCATTTACTTGACCTATATCAACGGTACGTTTGTTAGGGCCTGAAAGGTTTATTGCAAAATTACTTTTATGTTTGTAGTTGCATAATAAGAATACAAATTTTTTTTTAATATCTTTCGATTTACATTATTTTAATAATAATTTGAGATTTATTTTGTTGTTGGAAAAAAAAGAAAAAAAAATATTTATATAATTTAAACTATTTGTGTTTAGTCAGTTGGCTTTCTTCTAATTGTAACACTTAAATTTAAAATAAACTTGTATAATCTTAAAATGGAATTTGCTTACTTCATGATATAGTAGTTAATATATTTTCTGCTAAGTCAAAGTTGAATGCTGTTGTAGTTCTGGTACAGGTGCTAATGATGATGAAGAAATTAAAGTTGGTGCTTGAATTTCCCTGTTGTAGTTACCAATATATTATTTTGCTGTGTTATTTGCGCTACAAATGAATTGTAAAGCTATCATCTGCAGCAGTTGTTGTTGTTGTCGTCATATGCATATTGTTGCTATTATTGCTGCCACTGTTATTGTTGATGTGCAGCTCATTGTTGTTGCGTGCTAATGCTGCTGCAGTTGTATAACATTCAACTGTTCATCGGTTAGAGTTGCAATCAACCGATCGTTTGATTTAATTTGCGTCGTTGTTACAAATTCATTGGCGTCAATTTGCCTCGCTTCGATTTTGCTGTTGGGAAATTTGTTTTATTGCTGATGTTGTTGTTGGTGGTTGTTGTTATATGGGTATTTGTAGTTGGTCTTGTTTTTATTTTTTTTTTCTTTGTAAAAATTTAACTTAAACAGTTTTAAATTAGTCTTTGTGTAATTTGTTTCGAGTTTGTTTTTGTGTGGAAGAAATACTCTTTATTTTCATATCACTTTTGAATTAATAATTCTTTATTAATGAAAGTCTTTTCTTTTTCATTATAATGTTTGAACCAATAATCTTTACACTTCTGATGATTATGTTCTTTTTTTTTTTTCACTGTACCCTTTTGGTAGTTTTATTGCAGGACATTTTTTTTTATAATTTACTGACTGCGGATCATAAGGATTCGTCTCCTGGCAGGATCGCCATGTTAGGATAGCTTGGTTGCTATCGAAGTCCAAAAAAAACACAATATTTAATTTTAGTTTTAATTTTATTTATTTCGGTTGGATCGCGAGTGACCAAACATTTTCAATACAGTTACATTCCTTGACTGACTTCTTATGCTAGTCTTAATCTAAAAAGAAACTTACGAAGAAGGGTGTACATGACAAGAGTAGAAAGTCAAGTATCGATGCAATTCGACATTGACTAAGTTCAATGACTAAACGCGAAACTATGAGAATAAACGAGATATGACGCGGTCAATAACTTTAATTAGTTATTGTGGAATTTGGAGTTCAATAAATTCCGAAATATGACGCGGTCAATAACTTTAATAAGTTATTGTGGAATTTGGAGTTGAATAAATTCCGCGCTATTTGATACTGCACTTACACTTAGGGTGATAAGTGCAATATGAGTTTATATGTAGTATGAACGAAGTATGTTTTGATTTGCATTGTCACGCTACAGTATTACTTTTCTTCGGTTGTTACCAAGCATCTAATTAAGCTGCTGATACGACTGCTGCTGTTGCAGTGTGTGATACATCGTATCTATCGGCTGCTTTCACCACATTAGAAATGGGCTACCAGTTATACGTCCTTTGGTCATCTCTATAGCACCCTGTGACTAGTTCAGTTGAAGATTCCGAAGTAAATGATGACGATCCTTGTTTCGGGAATAATTGAGGGAAGTCTGGAATAGACCGCTTAGCTTTAAGAGATTCTGCAGAGCTAGAAGCAATTGGCTGGCACATTGAACCATATGCATCACTTTTGTTTCGATTTCGACTTTCTACTCGTTTTTGTAAAGCCTTTGTGAAGGGTAAATCGACAGAGCCGATCGCCATTTTTCGTACCGTACGTTGGTCGGTGAAAAATTCATGTTCCATTGAATTCACTTTATCAGTTTATATGCAGCTGCAGCTCTTGGGGATTGTGCATTTACAAATATTAAGCACATATCCTCGAAAACATATTGCAAAAAGTTTAAATCAACTTACACAGAATAATGTACATTTTCTGATGAATTGTTCCCCACCTTTTCGTACTTTATTCGTATTCAACAGCTTCAGAAATGTTTGGTTCAAGGCATGCACTTTGGCAACAACTCTGCGAAAAGTATTGGTTGGTATAAAAGTATAGTATATACGTCAAGTTTTCATCTTGTTTTGCGTACTGAAGTGCTAGAATTATATCTTCACCTGTCGGCAAATTATTCACTGGCAGTTTGAGAGGCTTTTGGTTCAAAATTTCAATCATATGTAGCTTTCCACGAGACATTTCACTTTATTCACTATTTCTTTAATCACTAGAAGCAAATTGTAAATTTTTGGTTATTGATTTATACCAAAAATTAGAGAGAAGAAAACAATCAAGGCGAACGCAGTTATAATCTGTGAATGTCGCAGAAATGGATTGTAAAAATCATACGCATCAGTCAAAGGAAGAGTTCAAATTCATTTTTTGTTTCGTCCACACACAATCAAGCATGTTTTGGGTTACAAAAATAACACACATATCGACAATTGCCTTCAATCTACGCTACAAGCAGGTATCAGCTAATCTTAGAGTGTATAGAAGAAAAAAAATGGTTGACAAAAAACATTTTTATGTAAAGCTACCTGTGTTTATAGCATAGTTTTTTTATAACTACCAGTTATCACCAGAATAACAAGTGTTAATACTCAAATAATTTTTTTCGGCGGCCATGGTGTAGTGGGTATTGTGTGTGGATCAGACGCCAGAGAACCCAGGTTTGAATCCCCCATCTGACACACAAAGTTTTTTTAATTGGATTAATTTTTATATTCGGCCGTCACCTCTCTGCAGAGAATGGCAAACCACAGAGAGTAAAAAACTGCCATGAAAAGCTTCTATAGAACATAAGCAGTGCTCGATCAGTTCTCGATCATTTATGTTCAAACATTTCACAACACACACAACAAAATTGATCATAAAAAGCTCGGTCAAAATCCTTTCAAGGGCTGAAATGGCCATTTCGTTTTACCTTTTTTTTTAATTTTTTTCAAAGTCCCAATGTTTGAAATTAATATCTTTCGGTGCAAGTCTTATTCGCTATACTCCGTTGCCAGGTACTTCAGAACCTTGCCTTCTTTCAAAAGTAATAAATCCTTTTCCATGAAAAAACTATAAAAGATGAATGATATATAAATACATATTTATAATAAGTTCATAAAAATACAACTTTGGTAGGTACTTTGAACAAATCAGACTAAAAATATGTTCGTATATTCGTTAGATGCTGTGAATTTCGGTGCGGTTTTGTATTTATCTTCGAAAAACTGCAACGGGCTTAAAAAAAATAAAATTAAGGAATGTTTATTATATTAAAAAAATTAAAAAATTAAAAATTAAAACATGTTAATATCATTAAAATCATTAATTTTGTTGAAATATAAAATTAATTATAAAATTATTGTTAATAGTTTTAACAATAATTTTAAACTTTATCGCCAATTTTTTCAAAGAATCTCTTTATCAGATTTGTAAATTACTTGTTTTTCCCAAAAATCTTAGTGCTTTAATTTACAGTATTTTACATTTATCTATCTATATATTCTATATATATAAAAATGGATGTATGTATGTGGGTATGTGTGTATATCACGTATAGACTCCAAAACCGACGAACCAATCTTTATGAAATTTTTAGGGAGACTGGAACAACATTATAAGAGTGTTCCTGTGAAGTTTGGTGTTGATTGGATAAGGGGCGTGGTACCTCCCATACAACCCAAATTAGCTCTATCGCCCACAAACCAAAAAAAATTCTATATATCAGATTGTTTTAATCGTATAACACTTAAATTTACTAATTTTGTTCAGATGGCTACTGTCGGTAACTGCAAAAAAATGGGCGTGGCCACACTATGTCTACGCCCACTTTTCAAAAGTAATTTTAAATTCTGAGATGTTCAAGTTTTGATAGTGAATCTTTGTATGCTATGGATCAAAGTATATATATAAAAATGTTCTCACGCCCACTTTTGCCGCCCACAAATCAATAAATATGTTTTATATTAGACGACTTTTGCCGTAAAAGACTAAGATTTGGTAATTTAGTTTATATGGTTACTGTCGGTCAATGTAAAAAAAATGGGCATGGTCGCACCATATCTACGCCCACTTTATCGAAATCATGCTTATTCCTGAGTTGTACACGTTTTGATAGTGAATGTTGGTATGCACGTGCTATGGGTCCAAGTGGCAGTCTCTATGTATATGTAAATGCTGTCCACTTTTACAGCCCACAAATCAGTAAACATGATTTATATCAGACGGCTTTTACCGTAGAGAACTAAGATTTAGTAATTTAGTGCATATGGTTACTGTCGGCCCAAAAAATGGGCGTGGTCTTAGCATTTATACGCCTATTTTTTCGGAATCATGATTATTCCTGAGTTGTACACGTTTAGATAGTAGCACTTGATATGCAGGTGCTCTAAGGGGTGGTCAATATATATATTTAAAGTTTTCCACCCCCACTTGTGGTCAATACACACAAATCAATGGAACTTCTATAAATCAGACGATTTTACACTCGACAGACACTCTCGACAGCTTTGCAAAAAATGGACATCGTAGCACTATATCTGTGCCCACTCTTCACAAATAATTTTAATTTATTTATTTATGTATTATAGTTAATTACAATTTAAAAATTATAACTAATTGTAAGTAAGCACTAGCTACCAGAGCTATCGGTTAGAAATAATTTTAAGATATGAGATGTGAACGTTTTGATAGTCAAACTTGGTATGTAGGTGCTATGGTCCAAGTGGCGATCACTTAATATATAAATGTTTCCACGCCCACGCCTTTTACCGCTCACAAATCTGTACAAAGGATATATATCAGACTTTTTTACAGTATAAGATTAAAATTTGGTACGTTTGTTCATATGGTTACTGCCAGAACCTGTATAAAAATGGGCTTGTCGCACTTTATCTACGCTGACTTTTCAGAAATCATTGTTATTTATGAGCTGTGACTGAAATTTGGTATGAAGGTGCAATGTGGCCAAGTGGCGGTCACTATATATATATGAACTAGCTTATACCCTAAAAGAGGGCGTAGCTATAGTGAGGCCACGCTTTTATATTAATTTCGTACCGAGTTTTATTGATAAGTGACTTTGATAAGTCAAAATTGATAAGTGATAAGTTGATAAGTGATACCACGCCCTTCGTCCAACGCCAATAAAATGTTACGCGTGGAACGGCAGTGTAAATTAAGGTCGAATATTGAATTCCGCGGCTATGCGACCAAAAATTCCAAAACTGTTTAAGGTGCCACGCCCCCTTTTACGATCGGCACCAGACTTTACAGGAACCCTCTCAAGGCTTTGGTATATAAATTGGATTAGCGGTTTCGGAGTCTTTACGTGATATACACATATACCCACATACTTATATTTTTAAGGCGCCTCGCGTTCCATTGAAAAAATAGTTGTTGGGTTTGGTTCCTCAAAAGAATCCATGGCTTATGTCATGATGTTTTCCAAAATATTTCGACTAAAAATATTGGCTGGTATGGTAGTTAAAAACAAAAAAACAAACTGTCAAAAATAATAGTATTGAAAAAATTATTCAAATCTGCATAAAAAAATCTTAAATTTTTGCCATTGGACCAAACATAATGCGAATTTTTATGGATTTTTTAATTTTTTTGATATTACTTTCACTAAAATTCAAATTGAATCTTTTTTCCTATATTATTTTACTCAAATAAATTATAAAATGTAAAAAATGTGTAATTAATTTGTTATTTCATTCAATTTAATTAATCACTTTACACTATATTTTATCATCAACTAGCTTATACCCGGCGCCGCCTAAAAGAGGGTGTAGCTTTAGTGAGGCCATGCTTTTATAGTAAGTTCGTACCGAGTTTCATTGATGTGAGACTTATTTCGAAACTTATCCCGAAAATTTAGGGTGCTGAAAAAGTACCACGCCCCTCGCCCAACGCCCATAAAATGTTATCAGTGGAACGGCATGTGTAAATTGAGGTCAAATACTGTATTCCGAGGCTGGGCGACCTATAATTTCAAAACTGTTCGATATTGAAAATTTGAGGTGTATTTAAGGTACCTTTTACGATCGGCACCAAACTACACAGGAACACTTTCAAGGCTTTGGTTTAAAAATTGGCTTAGCGGTTTCGGAGTCCGCATACAAGTCACGTACCTCAACCAGTATGCCACGGAATTGTTTGAAATATATTCTAAAAATCGAGTTTTTTGTAAAAATATTTACTGGTCAACAAAAACAAACGGTCAGAAATAATAGTAAAAAAAAATTTCTTCCAATCTGCACCAATAAATTTTAAGTTTTGCAGTCGGACCAGAGGTAGGCGGATTTTCATGAATTCTTAAAATTTTTTTTAAGTTATTTTCACTAAAATTCACATTTAAACTTTTTTTTCTTATTGTTTTGCCACGTTACTTTTAGTCAAGTAAATTATGTATTGAATTATATAGTGAAAAGAGAAGAATTACATTGAATGAAATCACAAAAAAATTTACACATTTTTTACAGTTTACATTTTACAATTCATTGATAAAAAGTAGTGTGGAAACAAATTAATTGAATTTTAGTGAAAATAACATGAAAAACGTCAAACCAATCCATAAAAATCCGCATAATCCTTGGTCCAACGGTAATTAAGATTTTTTTGATGCAGAAGAACTTTTTCATTACTATTATTTCTGACCGTTTTTTTTTTAAACCACCATACCAGCCAATATTTTTAGTCGAAATATTTTGGGGATCATCATAACATAAGCCATAGATTTTTTTGAAGAACCGGACCGAACAACTTTTTTTTCTATGGAGCGTGAGGCAACTTAATGTATATACGTATGTGGGTATATGTGTATGTCACGTTAAGACTCCGAAACCGCTAAGCTTATTTTTAATCCAAAGCCTTGAGAGTGTTCCTGTGAACTCCGGTGCCGATCGTAAAAAGCACCTTAAATACACCTGAAATTTTCGATATCGAACAGTTTTAGAATTATAGATCGCCCAGCCTCGGAATACAGTATTCGACCTCAATTTACACATGCAGTTCCACTGGTAGCATTTTATGGGCGTTGAACGAGGGACGTGGTACTTTTTCAGCATTCTGAATTATCGGTATAGCTTTCGAAATAAGTCACACATCAATGAAACTCAGTACGAACTTACTATAAAAGCATGGCCTCACTAAAGCTACACCCTCTCTTAGAGGATAAGCGCTGAGCGCAGCGGAACAGGTTTGAAAACAGCTCTAGAGCTATGATTACATCTGTAAAAGAGCCTTTACAAAGCATGCAGTAAATTTCCGAGTTCTCCTCACTTGCAGAAATTATAAATTCCTTTACAAAGCTGAACAAATTATTATATCTAAAAGAGGTAAAAAAAATCATCTTTCGAGCATTTTCTTTAGAACTTAAAGCAACTAGCAGCAAACAAAACTCCGGTAAGGCTTTAACTACATAGTATCTGCTTTTAGAACACTTTTAGAGCTCACTCTCACCCATTTGCTCCAACAATGTTGCTTTGGTGCTTAGCCTGAGAAGAGCTTGAAGACGTCTTGCGACATTTATTTATCTTATTCTTATTTTTCTTTAATTTGGAAATTCCCTGAGAAAGGACATTTCTGATAAGAAACTGTTTGTGTAACGGGATTTTCCGTTAAATAAATTTTGTCAGAAAGAAGTAACAATTTCTCTAAAATTATTATTTAACGAGTTAAGACTTAATTTTTTAAAGCTTAATTTTTAATAGAGTTCACCTGTGGAAAGAGCTTTGCACGAACCACCAACGGAGAACAGTAGTGGGATTCTGTAACTTTTTCGCAACTTCCGATCGGAATCGTAATTTGCGATTTATTTCGGTTGTCATACCGAAAACGGTATTCAGTAACTTGTACTTTGCGACAAAATTCGGTCGAAAAAAGCTTACGAATTTAAGTAAAAAAAAGTCACTACTTATTTATCGGTGAGAAATGTCAAATGTATTCGGTTATATGATAAATAAATATTTTAAATTCAAAGTGGTCAAAGCGGCTAGAGCTTCGTTGGAGCAACATTTACGAATGATGGATTTTTTACATCATAACAAAGGTCTCGCGGTTTCTGCTCTCGTCGTGCAGAAACAAAAAAAAAATGGCAGGAGTTAACTGAGATTTTGAACGGGCTTCAAGGTGCAGTTAAAACAGCTACACAATGGCAAATAGTAAGTTACGATCAATTAAATATTGTATTGCAGACTTATTTTTAATTATATTTATCTTGCAGGTCTGGTCAATTAAATAAGCCCCACTTTCGAAGCTGGATTTGTGGGACCTGGAAATCGTAGGATCTCAGTAATCGAAGAAAGCATTGATGTGCTGAAAATCACCCTGATGAGCAAGTAAGCATAAATAGTAACAATAATAATGTAAATAGTAACTGTGCCCGTTCAATGCCGCAGAAAGCTTGGAACATAAAAATTGTAGATGGAGTTCTCGCCAGGGTGCGTCGAGCAATCAAAATTCAGTCCCGCTCTTCTGAGTTATCTTTGCTATGAATATCATTTTCAATAATTCAAGAGCTCTCAATTTAAGTCTTCAACTGTCTTCCTCGCTCGTTCTGTGGTATGCTAAGGAATTTTAATGAGCGCACGCCGTGTTGATGCGATGTGTTGGATTTTTTATCGCTCGTGAATTTTTATTCAAGAATAAGGAAAGCAAAGTGAACCGTTCGTGAATTGAATAATATTGATGAGGAGGAGTGTTACTTTCTATTCACTTGAGAGTTTCTCCGAACCTTAGATCTCGGTCAATTGTTTTAAAACTTAAAATAACACAACTTATGATAAGAACACCGGTCAAAGTCTTTTCAAGGGCTAAAATGTTCATTTTAATTTTAACTAGCTGAATACCCGGCCTTACTCGGGAGTGTATTTAAATAATTTTTGAATTCATTTGTCGATTGGAAAAAACTTTTTACAAACTTTAGTAGGAATTTTGTGTGCATCTTTTAAACCGGTAACTTCGGCGAAATGAGCAAAATGTAGCTTCAACATCTGAAAATTATGAGAAAAAGTTAGGGAAATAGTGAGTGGTGCGAGCGTCGCTTAAAGTTATATTTAAAGGTATATTTTTAAATTTAATAATTTATTTGATTGATTTGATAGGGTGTCAAAACTGCAATTTTGAATTTAAATGACTTTTGTAACAAAAACAACTTGCGCACCATTTTTGGAACATTAGATATAAACATTAGATATAGGCCTTTCTAAAAACAAATATTCAAAAATATAAAAGCAACCTAACGGTATTCCTATTATTATCATTAAGTACTTTTGTTGCCATTCCAGAGAAAACAAAATTAATTAAATATATTTAAAAACAGCAGAGCAACTTGCATCGAAAGTCGAAACTTTTAATTCCTGCTATTTTTTTTTTGTTTCAGGTAATATTGGTATATTGAAAAAAGTTGAAAATTGAAAAGTTAAAAGTTTCTTTAGTTTTGAAGATATCTTTCTGCTTTCTTTCATACATTATTTTTATATATCTTAAATTTTTCCCCCGTTTTTGACCATTTTTCTTCTCAATTTGATTTTTGCGAATAAGCCGTTATTTTGTAAGAGTCCTTTTTCAAGTTTCATTTAAATCCATCCAGTGGTTTTCGCGTGATGCTTGAACAGACAGACAAAAATTTTAAAAATGGATTTTCGGACTGCTCGTCATTCATATTGTCCAACGCAAAAAGAATTTCAAAAAAATATTTCATGTACAGATTTTTTTTTACAATTTTATATATATACTAGCTTATATTTCGCTACTCTCAGCGCTTATCCCCTAAAAGAGGGTGTAGCTTTAGTGAGGCCATGCTCTTATAGTAAGTTCGTAGCGAGCGTCATTGGAGTGTGACTTATTTCGAAAGCTATACCGAAAATTTAGGGTGCTGAAAAAGTACCACGCCCCTCGTCAACGCCCATAAAATATTACCAGTGGAACGGCATATGTAAATTGAGATCGAATACTGTATTCCGAGGCTGGGTGACCTATAATTGCAAAACTGATCGATATCGAAAATTTGAAGTGTATTTAACCCCAAAATATTTCAACTAAAAATATTAGCTGGTATGGTGGCTACAAAGAAAAAAACAAACGGTCAGAAATAATAGTAATAAAAAAGTTCTTCTGCATCAAACAATTTTAAATAATTACCGTTGTACCAAAGATTATGCGGACTTTTATGGATTGTTTTAACTTTTTTCATGTTATTTTCACTGAAATCCAATTCATTTTTTTTTCACACTACTTTTTGTCAATGAATTGTAAAATGTAAACTGTAAGAAATGTGTAATTTTTTTGTGATTTCATTCAATTAAATTCTTCTATTTTCACTGTATAATAATTTATTTGACTAAAAATAACATGGCAAAACATAAAAAAAAGTTAAAAATTAAAGTGGAAAAATTGATGAAAGTCAGCATTACCTCTGGTCCGAAAGCAAAAATTTATAAATTTATTGGTGCAGATTAGAATTATTTATTACTATTATTTCTGACCGTTTGTTTTTGTTGACCAGTAAATATTTTTACAAAAAACTCAATTATTAGTGTATATTTCAAACAATTCCGTGTCATAATTGTTACTGCATAATTGTTAATTGTTACGGGGCATAACCATACTGGTTGAGGTGCGTGGCTTGTATACTAGAACCAAGGTTCGAATCCAATCTGACGCAGAAAGTTTTTTCTATTAAATTAATTTTTCTGTTCGGCCGTCATCTATCTACAGACAATGGCAAACCTCAGAGAGTAAAAACTGCCATGAAAAGCTTCTCGATCATTCAAACATTCAACGTTCAAACATTTCACAACATGCACAACACAATTGAGAAGAAACTCGGTCAAAGCATTTCAAGGGCTGAAATGGCCATTTCGTTTTTGTTTTTTTTTTTTTATTTCAAAACATTCCAGCTGACAGATGGCTATTGCTAGAGTCGAAATATTTGGGGAATCATCATTACATAAATCAAGCATTCTAAAGAGGATTCTAAAGAGGAACCGACCCGAACAACTTTTTTTCGTGAAAGTGGCAACATTTATTTATATAAGTTTGTAAATTTATTCGACCTCTTTTCATAAGTTTTTGTGTTATTTTTAATTTTTAATTTTTCAATTAGTAATTTCAATTATTAATTAAGAGTAATATTTTTGAGCTCAAGGTCTGTGTTGCTTTCTGAAGAAAACAAGCAACAACAACAACAATACCCTTTGTATAGAGTGGCAATCATACAGCAGACTAGACAGCTGTTTTGTTGTCCGCTACACCAACTCATCAGTAGCCTTTATATGATAGCAATGATAAACCTAGCCGTTCATGTCTATTTGTTTTCCGTCAATGTTAGAGAAAATTACTCAGAATTACATTGTACACACAAATGATACGAAAAGCAGCTAAAGGTCTTTGAATTTTCAGATTCACACTTACTTGGTGTAAGCTCTTTCTTCGAAGATATATCAAACCTTTTTACCACTCACAGGCATGTTGTAGTTTAGTTGTTGTTCTTCTATTATTCTCTGTCCGTCTTATTTTCAGCAACCTGCTGCTCTTAAACTATGACGTCATGAATACTATGAAAACTAGGATTTTATTTTATTGTGTGTGTAAACAGACAAATAATCATAATTTAAAAAAAAATATGTTTATTTGTGTGCTTACACACACAATAAAATAAAATCCTAGCTTTCAAACAAAAATATTCATGACGTCATAGTATAATAGCAGCAGGTTGCTGCAACTAAGACGGACAGTGAATAATAAAAGAACAACAACTAAACTACAATTTGGGTGCAACTCATGGGGCCACTGCGCTTTCATATTCATATTATTAAAATAATAAATAGAGCAAATCGTACCCTGGGATTTATTAAACGATGGGCAAAAGAGTTTAACGATCCCTTTATAACTAAAACTTCGTTCACTTCTCTGGTGCGGCCTATCTTAGAATATGCTTCAATTATATGGTGCCCAAGATACGGTTGTTACATTGACGACTTTGAATCGGTTCAGAAAAAATTTCTTCTGTTCTGCTTAAGAAATTTTTCTCGCAGAACTAATTTTCATCTACCACCATATGAATATCGGTTACAGCTCATGAATCTTCCAACTTAAGTTATGCTTAATGTGAGTTGGATTGTTAAGATTTACATGGATATGTAGACAGTCCATATTTATTGAGTAAAATTTGCTTAAATATTCCTCTCCGTCCTAGAAGATCTTTTAAGTTACTTTACACGAACTTTTGTAGAACAAATTACTTGCAAAATGAACCACTGAGAAGCGCTTGAGGTGACTTTAATTTTGTTTCAGATGTAATTTCCTTAAATGAATCCATGCACTCAATTAAACATAATATTCTAGATTATCTCCAGCACCGCAGCTGATATGAATCATTCTCTACCAAGGGATTTAATTTTCTCAGGCGATTTTTGGCAATATATTACTACCAAGCTGAATCAAATTAAACGTGATTATCCAGAGCAAGACCACGTCCGTCTCGCCTGGCATGTGCAGAAGCTAGGCCCCGTGTGTCACGCCTTGCAAGTGTGAAATTCACTCTAATCATTGTTTACAAAAATCTACACACAACAGAATAGAATTTAAGTATCCAAAGCAATACCTCGTCCGTTTTGCCTGGCATATGAGAGAGCTTGACCGCGCCCGTCTAGCCTTTCATATGAGAGCACGGCTCTAATCAATCGATCTATTAACTATCTAGATGACATCCGGAATATACATACAACCTTAAACATTCTAGCTTGGCAATTTGTTTTCTTTATTTTAATACTAAGTAAAATAAGTAAATATTAATTGTTATATTAAAATAATTCTATAAATGAATGTTTATAACATTATGATTTCTAATTATGTGACGTATAATAACCTATTAAATTTTTAAAATGCTATAATGCCTTAAGGCTTAGCATAAATAAATTAATAATAATAATGAAATATGTACAGATTTGTGGGCGGAAAAAGTGGACGTGGAAACATTTATATACAAAGTGATCGCCACTTGGACCATAGCACCACATACCAAGTTTGACTATCAAAACGTTCACATCTCAGGAATTAAAATTATTTCTAACCGATAGCTCTGGCAGCTAGTGCTTACTTAGTTATAATTTTTAAATTGTAATTAACTATAATACATAAATAAATAAAATAAAATTATTTCTGAAGAGTGGGCACAGATATAGTGCTACGATGTCCCTTTTTTGCAAAGCTGTCCAGACTGTACAGCTTAACTCTTAACAACTTAACAAATTTTAGTATTTAGAGATTAAAATCGTTTGATTTAAAGAAGTTCTATTGATTTGTGTGTATTGACCACAAGTGGGGATGGCAAACTTTATATATATATATTATATATATGCCCCTTAGAGCACCTGCATATCAAGTGTTACTATCAAAACGTGTACAACTCAGGAATAAGCATGATTTCGAAAAAATGAGCGAATAAATAAATGCTACGATCACGCCCATTTTTGAACAGTTGCCGACAGTAACCATAAGAACTAAATTACCAAATCTAAGTTTTCTTTGTGGGCGGTAAAAGTGGTATTCTCGCAGCTGCAACGCGAGCTGTGAGAGAAAACTACCGCAAATAGAGGAAGGAAGAGAGGCGCCGCAAGAAAAAAGACGCTAGAAAAGAGAGCAGGAAAAGCGTGAGCGTGAGGACCTAGAGGTATACCAGAGCAAGAGGATGCACGAAAATTCTATCAACAGGTTAAGCGTCTAACCCAAGGTTTCAAGCCCGGATCATCCACTTGTAGAGACGAAAATGGAGATCTGAATACGGATACACAATGAGTGCTGAGATTGTGGAGACGGCACTTCTTCAATTTACTTACTGGCGACGTTTCCACCAATGCCGCCCATGGAGAGCGCAGTTCAGTGCCACCAATCAACGATGACGGAGTGGAAGTACCACCACCTAGCCATGAAGAGGTTCGAGTTGCTATCCAATGACTCAAAAACAATAAAGCAGCGGGTGCTGACGGCCTGTCAGCTGAATTGTTTAAAACCGGCGGCGATGAATTGATAAGGCGCATGCATCAGCTCATCAGCAAAATATGGCTAGCAGAAAGCATGCCCGACGATTGGAACCTCAGCGCACTGTGCCCTATACTTTAGAAAGGAGACCCAACAATCTGCGCAAGTTATGGAGGTATCAGTCTTATTTCCATCGCATGTAAGGTTCTCTCAAGAGTACTGTGTGAAAGATTAAAGCCGATTACAAAATGGTTTACTGAATACCTCTTTCCGAAAATTATCGCAAACATTGCTTTGAGACACCGAATATCGGCCGAAATGTGTTGCAGAATCCAACTGCAGATCTTAAGATATTAAATCGTCAAGGCACGACTTAGAGATACATTTGCTCGCATGAGCCAGAACAACTGAACATGGTGCTTAGATGTTTTGGCTTTTATATAGCTCGTTCAACGAACAAGCAGCAATATTTTCAGCAGAAAAATAGTCCATGACTTAAATTTGTTGATTTGAACAAGTTATTCAATAACTTAAATGTGCTCTCAGGGTTTGAATCAATAATTCTAATCGCAGTGAGCGAACAGTTAAAACACAATAACAACGATCTTTACGCAAGAAACAAACAAAACACTGCAAAAAGAAGAATAAAATAATAAAAATGCACTGCAATCAAGCAAGCATAGAAACAAATAGCTACAACAATATCGGCACAATAAATGTTTTTTATTTTAAACAAAACGCTTACACATTAAAACAAATGTTCAAATATTTAATTAAAATAACAAAATTGAGTAAACAAATAAAAGAAAGAAAAAGACAAACTTGCGAACTAGCACCAACAACAAATTTACTCAAACAACATTAAACAAAAAAACACAGGTGCGTCATTGGACACAGAGAAGCTAATTTTTTTTGCAGTTTCATAGATTTAATTAAATGATAGATTGAATTTAATAGATAGATTATAATAATAGAATAATAGAATAGATTAGATTAAATTAAAAAACACACATTAATATTTACACCAGCAAATTTTATTACATTTCATTATTATTTTATTTATTTTATTACGTTATCTCTCTCCACACTCATTCAAAGAGTAAAAAAACGTGTTAGCGCCAATGCTGTCGTTTTTGAGTAGCAAAAGGGGTTGTATGAATAAAGTAACTGCAAACTTTTTTGTTCAAATAAATGTTTATTCATTCTATTAATAGTCAAAACTTTTTATAAACGGTTTTTTTTTAAGAATCTTTGAAACAAGATTCGTAAAATATATTTTATATGCAAACATTAAATAATAAAAAGTAAAACAAAAGAATTTAACTAGAACTCATTTTTACACGCTAAAAACTTAAAAACAAAACTAACTGACAATGAGTCGAAATTGTTCCATTTATTCAATCATTTCATTTATAAAAATATGTAAGAATTGAGTCTCAAAAACATTTGACAGAATATTAAAGGAATTATGCTTCATCTTGATAAAAATATCTTCTTAATTTTTCAATGTAAGAAAAACAATTTTTGTGTGATCTCGTGTTAGGATTCAACTTTATCAAAATAAGTGGTATATTTCGCGTTTTGACGATACTTTAAAACAGGTGGAGCGATTCCGTATACTTGCTTAAATTTTAAAATGTTTTTCCTGACGAATCAGTTTTTTAAGATATGACAAATTATGACGATATTTTTTCTGCGAAAATATTTGCTACTTAAATTAAATTGGTAAGAAATAAAAATCTGTGTAAATTTGTACATATATCTTAGGCACAGTTTGCGAGAAAAAAATCGCCAATTTGTTTAGTTATTTTTGGAAGGCAAAAATGAAAAAAAAAATGTTGACATTTAAATTTTTTTTTTTTGGCAAATTCAAAGTTCATGCCAAAAGTTTTTCGAAAATTTGTTTTTTTTTCTAACAAAAAAAATTAAAATTTAAGATTTATTAACCTTATTATAGTACCATGGTAAAATGCTTTTAAAAAAGTAGCAATAAAAAAGGACTCTTAAAGCATACCATAATAAAAAACTTACAACTATTTTAAAATCGAAATTTCTGCAAAATTTCCTAAAATTAACTTAACATTACGGTTTTAACAAGCAGTATATTATTAGAAAATGGAAAAGAAGGAAAGAAGAAAAAATTTCGAAAAACTTTATTGATAAGAGAAAACGTCCCTGGCGAAGCCGCGGACCACTGGGTCCTGCTAGTATTTTTACATAAATAATTTCTTCCACTATAATAATAAATAATGGTCCTGGAATAGATAATACTATGTAGGTGCAAAAAAATTAATTTATACACAAATAAACTATTTCTAAAACTTTAAACGCATTTTTCTCGAAAAGGCTGTTTGAAACCGGTGGACAGCTTTATTTCACTTGTTGAGCAAATGTGATCGGTACTTTTAATCGTTGATTTTTATTTTAAAGAAATACTTTTTTTAAAACCTAAAAACAAGACTTTATAAGTTAAAAAACAGTTTTTTGCTGTTATTTTGGTAAAAATCAACATTTTTCTAAAATCTGGATTAAAATCTCAAAAAGCTTCAGCAGAACCTTAATCACACTTTTTTATTTTAGATGAACAAGCTCTGAAAAATCGTGTCCACCGCATATTTACGGAACTTTATTAACTACGAATTCCTGCTATACGGCTTAACTAGCTCAACCCCGCCCGCTTCGCCAGACACTTTTTCAACATATTGGCTTACATATTGGCAAATCCAGAAAATGGTACCACAGGTGAAAAATGAAAAGTTTTTAAACACATGATTTTAGAATATTATTTCGGAGAAACATTTAAGTTTTATTTATTTATGCAATTTATACATTAATTCATTTACCATGATGATCAAATTACCCGCACTATTTCACAAATGTAGTTTTTTTAAATGTTTTTGTGTTATTAAAAATGGAAGTAATCGGGTAAAGATAATAATTAAATGATTGAGAAAAGGAAAGAAGAGTATATCGTCGTTGGACGTGTAATACCGCGTATCAACCACTTGCAATACCGCGTATATTGCAAAATGGCAAAAATTGAAAATTGCATTTTAATTCAATTTAATTTATTAAGCAAATGCGGATTTTTCCTTATACAAATACCGAATTCCGAGGCTTTGTGACCTATAACTCCAAAGAAGGTTGCATGCTCTTGTCTAATGCCTCTCCATTGGTTCGATCGGCACCAAACGCCAGACACTCTCGAGACTTTGCTACAGTTTCCCGGAAAATTTCATAAAAATTGGTTTAATTTTTATGTATATAGATAGAATATACTCAACAAAAGTCTTCGGTCGGTTGATAGCAACGATCACTCTATTAATAGAATGCCTTAAAGAAATCTTCCTTTGAAAACATTCTGAAGAATTACATGCATATGTTGAAAGAATGTCTCCTGCGCATAAAAGTGGAAGGGATGGAATTCAATAATTTCCCTTCCACTTTACCTTCTTTTGGAAGCACTTTTTTGCTGGGATGTTAATTGCAATGACACAGACTTAATTGGTTTAGTTTTTGCTGAAATTGGCTCGGCTGTTCACGTCTTATTATATTTTTTTTTTTAAATAAGGTGAGCGGGGCAGGCAGACTTGGTAAACTGCAAATCTGTAAACTGCAAATCAATTAAGCTATTATCTTCTTGTTTTATTTTTCAATATTGTGAGCGTTTCTAAATAGTGTCATCTAAATGCAATCAGAACGGTTTGATTCATATTTTGTTTAAATCGATTGAGTCGTTCACTTCTCATTTTGTTTTTCAATGTTAGTAGGCTTAGCAGGTAGGCATGGAAAGTTCTGTTTTTTTCTTCTTAATCTAATACAAAACAATTTGATACCTTTTTTGTTCAAATCAGGTTCTAATTTATAATTATATATTATATATATAATTATATTATATTATATAATTTTTTCTTATTTGTTTTATTATCATAAATATAATCATTTTCTCATGAATACAAATGCTTTGAAGTTGGCGCTTCTGATTAAAAGTCTGATTATATTAGCGCCGACCTTAAAAGCTTTTGTAATCATAAGTAAATTAATGTATTTATGATAATAAAACAAATAAGAAAAAAATTAAAATAATAAGATTTCATATATAATAATATGTTTAAATAAATCATCAAATATGACTAAGAAATCAAAAGAAAAAGTATTTTTAAAATTATTTTTTACTTTGTAGTGATTTTGTAGTCGGTTGTTTTTTTTTTTTAAAAGTTTTTTACAACCAACTTCACATTTAAGCCGCATAATCATATGTATTTTGATAGATAACATAGCTAAGCTTACTTATGAAAAAATTCGATTAATTCTGCTCATTGGTTTTTCGTTGAAAGCCTTTTAAATATGGAAAGTGAAAAACAACATTTTCAGAATATTTTACTTTCTTACTATAGAAAAGGTAAAAATGCTGCTCATGTAAAAAAAAAAAATGATCCGATGTGAAGGGAGAAGACGTGTTTAGTGTGCAAGTGCCAAAACCTGGTTGGCAAAATTTCGATCAGGCAATTTTGATCTCGAAGATGCACCACGTTCTGGAAGGCCAGCTGAAGCTGATTAATTACACAACAAAGGCATTAATTGATGCAAACTGGCGAATTACAACGCATGAGATGGCTGAAAGATCAAATTTATTGAAATTGACCATCTTATGAGTTCCTCACCCTCTTACGGCAGAAAATTTGCGCCGTCACATTAATGTTTGTTAAGCGCAAAATATCCTGGAGTAGAAAAGATGTACCGGCTCAAAGCACTTCGAAAGCCAATATTCATTAAAATGAAGGATATGTCATCTGCTTGGTGCGATTTCAAAGGAATCGTTTATTTTGAGCTTTTAACGACAACACAACGATTAATTCAGAAGTGTACTGTCATCAGTTCGACAAATTGAATGATTTACTTAAAAGAAAAAAATCCAGAATTGGTCAATAGAAAACGTACAGTGTTCCAACAGGATAATGTTAAACCACATACAATTTTGACCACTCTGCAAAAGCTTTTAGAGATTGGACGGGGTATACTGCCACACCCACCATACTCTTCAGACCTAGCACCTTCGGATTAACAATTGTTCCGGTCTCTACAAAATTCCTTAGACGGTAAAACGTTCAATTAAAATAAGGAAGTCAAAAATCACTTGGATCAGTTATTTGCCTGCAAAGAACAAATATTTTATGAGCTTGGAATCATGCTACTGCCAGAAATATGGCAAAGGGTGTTGGATCAGACTGGACAATATTTAATTGAATGAAATATTAATTCTTTATAAGAAAATCGTCTTTCATTTTTATAAAAAAAAGAATATATTATGCATTAAAAAAAAATGACGAAAACAAAACACGAGCAAAAAACACGAAATAATTAACTCATTTTGGTCCGTTACTAGAACGCGTTAGGATTTTGTAATAAAAATTTCAGGTTTTGTTTATATTGATCAA